>MU226007.1:78679-144164 GCA_018584345.1 Thuja plicata | reverse complement strand
ATTAATCTTGCATGTTTCATTTCTAGATTAATCATTGCATTGCATTCATGGAAGCATAAATCCTTCATTCTAGATTGGTCTATGGTTGTGAGACTCTCATTCTGAGAGCTATTTCAAAACCCCATCTAGATAGAAGGCAACAGGTCGAATCATACTGACAGGCAAGATGAATAATCTCATATTCATTCTTATGTGTATCTAATGAATAAGGACTATGTTGAAGTGTATGGTTGATTAATAAGGCCAAATTTACCACATACATTTATGGTGCCCACCGTGGGGCCCGAGGTAATCTGTTTTGGCCCCATTTCATTACACTTTTTTTCTTTTTTTTGCATTTTGTCCATACTTTCGTATTTCTCTGTTTTAATATCCCGCGAACTTTTGCCGCATCTCGTGCACACTTTCTAGTTCTTCACGGTGCCTTTTACACTTCTTTGTGTGAACTGTGATGAATCATCATACAAAATTCCATACCAGAGCTTTTATTTGATATTTCTTGTCTCAGTTTTCTAACCATCTATTGTTTTTTGACATGTGTATTTCTCTAATTTTATCTTCTGGAACAGCTTAACAATGGTTTGCAAGATGTTGAGATAAAGAAAAGCAATCATAAAATTATAACATGTTTATTGCAGGATGCGGAAATGAAGAAAGGCATTAAAAACTACTAATGTGTTTATTGCAAGACATTTGTCGAAGACCTTGTGTGTTTTCACAAATTCTCATGTTTGTTTTTAGTAGTTAGAACACACTTCGGTTGGTGCTTAAAATGAATCATTTTCTTGCGTGATTGAAGTGTTTTCTAGATTTTAATTCCAAGAACTACATGAACGTATCCTCTCCCCTCACCTTTATGGATCTTGGGTGTAAGAGAAATTCATGTGATTCTTCTAGAGTGGCTACCTTCCGAGAGCTTTAGCAGAGCCGGTGAGAGTGGATGCCCAACTGGTAACAGGCTAAAGCCAAGCCCTTCCGAAGCGGTATACAAAAAATGCTATTGTGATTAATGTCACAATAGACAGGTGTGAATTTGTTGTGGAAACCAAAATCTCCTCCAGTACCCTAGTGGTGCGTTAAAGTCCTGACATTGTTAAGGTGAAAGCCTTGCTTTGAAAGGATTGGGAGAGCCCCTTAATTGGGAAAATGACTTGATCACAACCACCTGAATGGATATCCTTACTAAAAAATGTTGTTTTAGTTTCCAAAAACCCTCTATCTGTTGGTGCAGAAGGTCAGAGATAGACTAAGATGCCTCACACTCTTACGGCTCTTAGTAGAGATAACAGCCCTCTGGGAAGCAATTCCTTTGGGGTTTGAAGCTTGGTGTGCCTGAGAAGTGAGTGCACATGTAAGGAGGAGCCCGTGCCTCCAAGCTTCTAAGTTGTCCGCTAAGAGTAGGCATAGTTGAACTTTGGTTCAAGTGGGGATTCAACACGTACTGTCTTGGCTATCCTAGGATTGTGATGTTTCTGTTCTGGTACTACAAACATTCTGTTTAATGTGTTTTGCGTGGGTGTATCATTTGAACAACCAAAATGATGGTCAAAACACATAAACTGTCAAACTTGAACATGTCCAAAATGATCTATAACTCAAACTATCTGTTAGAAAACAACATGATTTTATCTCTGGAAACGTAATATGGTCTTAACTGTCTAATTCTATAGACTTTCATTTGTTAATTTACATAGTTTCACGTGACATTCTGCCAATCTTCACATCATTATCTGAGAATCTTCGCACGACACACTGGCAATCATCGCGTGATATTTCACAATCTTGCTATCATTCTATTCACATTTTTTCACCAGTTTGGCATCATTCTTCGTGCAGGACTACATAGTTTCACGCATGTTTGTGAGAATCTTCACACGAGAATGCACTTCTTCGCGCGAGTCTGAAGCTTTTTTTCAAAATAGTGAGCTAATTCCCATCTGTCAAGCGCACTTCTATCAAATCTAGTCTCTGATCTGGGTTTGTTTATCTACCTTCTATCTTCACACAGTCAAAAACTTGGTTTCTTGGGTTGAGGATTACGTGATTCTTGCTTAAACTGGTCTCATCTAATATCTTTTGGTCTATTTCTATTGTGTCACCATTCCTTGTGTCACAATAGTCATCTCTTGGCTATTCTAGCCTCATCTCCGACGATTTGTACCAAGGATACTTCACCTTTTGGCACTTTTTGTGCATTTACTTTGAGACAGTTACAAGTTTGGTCCTAGTTCACATTCCTTATACAATCTTTGTCGATGATTGTTACAACTCGTAGTGCCAAAACATTTTCTTCATTCAATCAAGATGAATCTGTGCTTTCCACACCATTGCTAGCTACATCTAGTGAGGAATCATCTCGATCTCCCTCTCTGGTACTTCAACCTTACATTAAATGGTCATTTCCAGTGGATTTTAGTCAGGTTTGAAACTCTTTGTTCCAAGAGGACCCAAATTCTGAGGACATTCAAACTTTTCATACCGAGTCTTTAGACATTGAACACTTGCATTCTACCAAAATGGCAGATCATAGTCAACTGGGTGGACCCTGTTTCAACCGAACTGAAAACCCTCATCCTCACAAAGAGAAGGAAATAACCTAAGGGGATATCTTAGACACTCGCAATAATTAAAAATTCATGAGAATGATGGAGGTCATAATGAAAGAAGAGAAGGAGAAATACCTTCTTGAATTGGCTGTTCATGGGGCCAAATTACCCTCCGATTATAAGATAGAGACACTTGTTGAAAAAGAGGAAGAAACTAAAAAATCCCACTTGCAAAAGTAAATGCAAGGCATGCAAGAACAACTCCTTCAACTCATGAAGGAGAAAGACAAGCCTACTACACAATTCATGCTGGAAAGTATTTGTCCATTCTCATTTGATAAGAGTCTATGCATGCCTCCTTTTCCCAAAGGAGTTGAACTTCCTAAATATGATAAATACTTGGGTACTTCTGATCCCCAAGATTATTTGAGAGAGTTTGGTGCTCTGTCCATGGAGTTTATACATGACATAGCCTACCTCATGCATCTTTTCCCATGTAGTTTGGGAGGGTCAGCTATGGAGTGGTTCTCTAGACTACCAACTGGCATCAAAACTTTTGACGAAATCGCCAATTTATTTCTACAACACTATTCTCACAACTTCCAACATTCGGTTCATATCTGAGATCTTTGCAACTTGAAACAAAATCATAGGGAATCCTTCTTGGCATTTCTCCAAAGATGGAGACAACTTTATACACGATATTCTCGCAAGATACCTGAATCCAAAAAGTTGGACATCTTTATCGACAATCTTCTCCCCAACTTTGGGTATCAAGTACAGTTGCAAGGTCCTCTAACCTTTGATGACATGATTAAAAAAGCTGTGAGAATCAAGACATTTATGATCAAGAAAGGAGAATTGACCTTACACAAGGAAAATAAACAAGGGTTTTCCTCCTCAAGAAAAGATAAACCCAAATTTCCCAACAAGAACCAAAATGTTGTGAATGATGGAGTTGTAGAAAATGTGACTCCCAAGCCTTCCAAGGATGCCTTTAATCTCACTAGCATGATGCAAGCAGCCAAAGCCACTGAACAGGCTGTGGTAGATTCCAAACTCAGTACTTCACCATTTTCTGGATCTAAACCTTGGGCTCCTAGACCCAAGCGTGAGTTCACTCTTTTAGGAGAAATTCTTGATGCAATTTACAAGACTCTCTTAGACAACCATTTACTCACTCCACTGGATAATTCACGACCTTATGATCCACAACCAAGACCCTCTTGGTGGAATGAATCTGCTTATTGTGATTTTCACTAAAACAAAGGTCATAAAATGACTGCTTATCTTAAATTGCGGCATAAAATCTAGCATCTCATCGATAGTGAGGTTATTGTTGTGGAAGGTCACAACAAGAACTCTTATCACCAAGCTTTCAAAGACCCATTTCCTCTTCATGGAAAAGGTGAATCATCTAAAGGCAAAAATACTGATGCCAAGGTCAACTATACATACACCAATAACGACAATGTCATTAATATGGTTGAACCTGTTGATACTAAATACTATAATGTCATCATTCTCAAGGGAAGGGAAGATACTCCCAAACCCAAAACACCTTTCATCTTGTGAGGGTCTATGCCTCAGTCTTTCAAACAAGAATAGTCTCAGGTCAGTGCTAATGTTGTTACTCGATCTCACACTAAGATCATTCTCAAAGGCCCTAAGCCTTCTATGTCTACATCAACACAACCTGATGACAAAGCTAATGTTGGCTCTACCAATAAGAATCCAAAATTGGGTTCCTCATCTAATGCTTCCAATTACAACATTCTTGATCAATTGTAACGTACTAATGCCTAGATCACTATTTTTGAGCTACTAAAAATCTCCCCTACTCACTGGGAAATCCTGGACAAAGCCCCCATCGAGGAAAATGTACCAAAAGATCTTGATTTCGACCGGTTTCAATCTATGGTACGTCACTTGACCTCCTCCCATTACTTGTCTTTCTCTAAGGAAGATGACCATTCTTTGAGTCACCCGCATAATAACCCTCTGCACATTGAATTCATGATTGGTCCAAAGCGTGTTTGCCATGTTCTCATAGATAATGGTGCTAGCCTCAATATTTGCTATGCTAGCTTCCTTACTAAGTTAGGCTATGGTGAAGACTGCATTGATGTCCACAAAAATATTACTATTAAGGCCTATGATGAAGAAGAACATAAATCTAAGTGGCTAGTTGTGTTGCCAATCAGAGTTGGCCCTATTGAATGAGATGTTACCTGACAAGTGCTTGACATTCCTTTGGCATACAATATTCTATTAGGTAGGACATGGATCCATGAAATGCAGGTTGTCCCTTCAATGTACCATCAGTGTATTAAGTTCCCATTCCAAGGATCTGAAGTGACTATACCCGCTAATACACACTATGATTGTAACGCCCTCACAAAATTTGCTGACATCTTTGTGCCTACCAATAGAGAATCTATTGAGCTCCTTGAGACTAAATTAAAAGAAATGGAAAAGAGATTGACACTCAAAGAAACTGACATGGGAGGATATCAGATTGAACCTATGCTATCTATTACATCTTTGCCTTTGTCTCCACGTTCTTTTGGGAGACCTTCTAAGAGCACTAAACCTTCTACGGTTCCTCCTCCAACAAAGTATGGTGGTACTTTTGTACAAGCCACGGTACCATTAGAATAAGAAGCTAAAATTAGAGCTATCAAAGCTTGGATCTATAAAGGAGAAGACACTTCTGAACAAACCACTCCACCTTATGACATAAAACCTGAGCAATATGGAAAAGGTCTATCTTTTATGCAATGTTTTGGCTACAAAGGAAATGGTCCTATAGGTGCAAATCATAAGGGATTGATTGCACCACTTGAAGCTATTGGTCACAGAACACGTGACTCTATAGGTATAGGCTTCAAGAAACTCACATTTCATCTAGGGATAAACAAGTTTGTACCTCGAGTAGATAAGCAACCAATACCTGAAGAAACATCTAAAACTAAAGAATCTGAAGACAGTTCTGAGGAGGATAATTTTCCTTGTCCTATTCCTCCAGACCTAATAGCATTCTTTGCTGAGCCGGATGACTTTATACCACATGTTAGTATAGTAGAAACTAATAGCAATTTTGATGACACCACCTCACTTGCTCCATTAACGTATGAGGAGTGGAAAGAAATACAAACTGTAAATCCAGGTCATCAGGGTGATTTAAACATAGCACCACACTTTCAAGAACAGTTTGAACAAGAATCCCAGTCACTTCTCACTGCACAAGAAGCAGATGATGCTACAAACACTAATGAGGTACCTAGGTCAAAAGGTGCTCATCTGACCATAGCAAAGGTTCTAGGTAGAACTCATCCATACTGGGGATAAAGGGTTGATTTCACTCATGTTCTTGATATGACATCCAATGATGAAATAGATTCTCATGAGTATGAGTTCGATGATTTATCATATGCCACCTCTGACAGGGATACAGATACAGTTCACACATATGAAAACCTTCTGAAAGTAGGTGAGGGGTCTAGTGTAAGGTCAAATGAGTCTGACTCCATAGCTGTTAATGTGTCATCTACTACGGTTGCTAGGAATCAAAGGAATTTGACTATACCTCTGGATGAGATCGCTTTAGGTTTCAACTTGCTTGTCTATGCTTTTGATGATTATACTATGAACTCACTTGAACTTGTCACTTCTCTTTCACTTCACCATATCGAGCTTATAGACTAGAACCCTACCTCCCCATCTAATGAAGTCCTTATGTTCCAGAATGATTATGCTCTTGCATGTTACCTCCATGTTGTCAAACCTATAACATCCTCCACTAGCAAAGAAAGTGTCAACATGACTGAGGCTGACATCAAGTATCTTAGTCACAAAATCAAAAGAAGAAAAAATAGGCGCTTTGATGGTGAAAACCACATTGTGGTAGTATCAGAGCCTAAAATAGTCAAAATAAAGGACGTATCCAAGGGTGAAAACCTCTCTGAGGTGCTCGAGCATGAGATACTAGATGCTCTTTTGAGTCATTTCTAGGAATGATCATCTATGCTTATTAAACCAACTCAACCAATCAACTTGGGTACAGAAGCTGAACCTCAGATCATTCACTTGGCACAATCACTATCTAAGGCAGAAAGAGAGGAATTCACTACATTCTTCAGTAGAAAAAAGATAAATTTCGCATGGAAATATTCAGACATGCCAGGATTAGACCCTAATCTAATCATGCACCATTTTTCTATTGCACCAGGCATCAAGCCCGTCAAGTAAAAAATTTGAAAAATGCATCCACATGTGGCTCTACTTTTCAAAGCTGAATTAGAGAAACTTCTTAAGGCAGTGTTTATCAGAGTAATTAACTATGCAGAATGGATCTCTAACATTGTTCCAGTATCAAAACATGATAAATTTGTACGCGTCTACACAGACTTCAGAGACTTAAATTTGGCATGTCCTAAGGACAACTTTCCATTTCCCAATATTGATATGGTTGTAGATATGACAACAGGGTATGAAATGTACTCTCTAATGGATGGTTTCTCTAGCTACAACCAGATAAATATCATGCTAAAGGACCAAGAGAAAACTACTTTCACATGTGCATGGGGCACTTTTTGTTGGAATGTCATGCCCTTTGGACTCAAAAATGTTGGTGCTACATATCAGAGAGTTGTCACTACTATATTTCATCACATGATGCATAAAACAATGGAAGATTACATTGATGACACTCTACCTAAGAGCATGCACCAAGAGAAACATCTTTCGGATCTAGGTCCTATACTAGATTGCAAGGAACAGTTCAGTCTGAGGCTCAATCCTAAGAAATGTGCATTTGGCATAACATCTGGAAAATTGCTTGGTTACATCATCTCTACCAAAGGCATCGAAGTGGATCCTATGAAAGTACAAGCTATCATGGAAATGCCACCACCAAAGAATATTAGACAAATGAGAGGACTCCAAGGCTGACTACAGTCTATCCGGTGCTTTATCTTGCAACTGGCGGACAAGTCACAACCATTCACCAAGACTTTACACAAGGGTGTGACTTACCAATGGAGCAAATAATGTGATGAGGGGTTCCAACAAATTAAACAGTATCTTGGGAACCCGCCAATCTTGATGCCTCCTATTCATGGGAAGCCGCTTATACTTTTCATCTCTGCTACAAATGCATCATTGGGTATCCTATTGGCTCAAGAGGATCATCACAACAAAGAAAGGGTTATCTATTACATTAGTAGAACTCTGGTCTCATATGAAACAAAATATTCTGCTATAGAGAAGGCTTTCCTTGTAGTGGTATTTGCTTCACAGAAACTGTGGCACTATATGTTGGCTCATACTACACGCCTAATTGCTAAAATTGATCCTCTGAAATATTTTCTCAGTAAAGCTACCCTCATGGGTAGACTAGCTAAATGGGTCATGCTTCTCAGTGAATTTGATATTGAGTATGTAGAAAGGAAAGACATCAAAGGGAAAGAAATTACAGATCAATTAGCAGAAGCACCTCTAGTAGATCATCAACCATTGCACATTGAATTCCTAGATGAGTCCATATTACTTCTCACACATCGATCCTGGACTATGTTTTTTGATGGTTCATTTACCCAATAGGGGTCAAGTGCTGGGATATTGTTCATTACACCTCAAAGGTACTCTTTACCAAAAGCATATAAGATGTTGTTTCCTTGTACAAACAACATTGCTGAGTACAAATCCTTAATCAATGGTATGGAGATCGCCCTTGACTGGCGAGTAGACAAACTCAATTTCCTTGGAGATTCACAGTTAGTCATCAATCAAGTAAATGATATCTATCAGACAAAGGAAGACAAGATGGTGCCTTATAAATGGTTGGTTGATGACCTCAAAAATTACTTTTCTCACATCACATTTCAACAAGTTCCAAGGGAAGATAATAAAGCAGCAGATGCCATGGCCACTCTTGCTTCCATGCTACAAATGCCAGAAAATGATTTTCAACATGAATTCCTAGTGGAGACATTACGCTACCCAACCTATGATTCCCTTGATTCCTGAATGATCGATTCTATCATTGGACATGACTCATCTCACTACCATCATATCTTTTCCTACCTTCATGACCAGATTATTCCAGACACTTACACCTGCAATGAGAAACGTCACTTAATCTGCAGTGCTTCATGGTTTGTCATCATAGCTAATGACTTGTATAGGCATGGTCTAGATGGTACCCTCCTTAGGTGTTTAGAACCCGATGAGTCCAAATGTGCGTTAGTAGAGGTGCATGAAGGCATTTGTGGGTCTCACTCTAATGGCCTGACATTGGCCTGTAAACTTATTAGAGCTGGTTACTATTGGCCAGATATGGAAAAAGAAGCTACACAATTTGCTAAGTCTTGTAAACAGTGTCAACTACATGGTAATTTGATTCATGCTCCAGCCTAGGATCTTATTCCCTTCATTACTTTTTAGCCATTTCAACAATGGGCCTTTGACTTGGTGGGTCAGATTTATCTCGTCTTCAAATGGACATAAGTTCATAATCATAGCTACAGACTATTTTACCAAGTGGGTGGAGGCAGTCCCTCTCACCATTGCCAATGGAAAATTAGTAGCTATGTTCATTCTCAACTACATCATCTACAAGCATGGTGTACCCTCAGCAATAATCACTGATAATGGGGGGCAACTCAAAAACAAGGATTTGACAAAGCTATGCTCTAAGTTTAAAATTACTCTGCATTGGTCTTCCATCTATTATCCTTAGGGTAATGGACAGGTGGAAGCATCCAACAAGACAATCCTTAAAATCCTGCATCGCACAGTGCACAAATCTGGACAAGTTTGGCATCTCCAGATCAATCCAGCTCTCTGGGCATACATGACAAGCATATCAACACCAACAGGAGCTACACCCTATGCTTTGGTTTATGGAGTAGATGTTGTGTTACCAATTAAGGTTGAGATTCCTTCTCTACAAGTCTCTATGAATGGCCTCATTACGAAGCTTAATCCTCAGGGATATAGGTTACAATTCCCTGACACCTAATAGAATAAGATTTCGAGAATCATCTCCAGAATGAAGCTTGATCCTCGAGGATCTAGGTTAGAATGCCCTGATACCTAATAGATTGATATCTTTCACATGGTTGTCCCCAGAACAAGGCTCAACCTTCAGGAGTCAGGGTTAGATTGCCCTGATACCTGTCCAACAAGATAATCAATAGAGATTTTAGGAATATCTCCAGAATGAAGCTTAGTCCCCCAATATCTAGGTTAGATTTCTGAGACACTGATTAGATTGACATCTTTCACAAGGATATCCCTAGAACAAGGCTTAACCTTCAAGAGTCAGGGTTAGATTGCCCTGATACCTGTCTCAAAAGATAGCAAATAGAGGTTTTTAGGACTATCTCTAGAACGGAGCTTAGTCCTCAAATATCTAGGTTAGATTGCCCAGACACTAGTCAGATTGAGTTTTTGAGAATCATCTCCAGAGTGAAGCTTGATCCTCAGGAGTCAGGGTTAGATTGCCCCAATTCCCAATAGATGAGTTTTCAAGAATCATCTCCAGAACGAAGATTGATCCTTAAGAATCTGAGTTAGATTGCTTAGATACTTAAAAGATGATGAGATGTAGGGAACAGAGATGCCCCTATTGATTGTGGAGTATCCAATTTTGACTATGAGGTACAAAAAATTGAACATACATTGGGGAGTTCTTCTTCACTGTCCTGGTTTCATCACGACTACACAAGTGTTCGATCCTTGCTCTCGATTCTTCACATGTTCTTTTCATTAGCATTCGTCATCCTGCATGAGATGTTAGTACCATATACATTGAAAATTCACAACTCATTATCATCTACACATTGCATTAACATATTATCATTCATAAGTGCATTCACATCCATCATTTGCATACATATATATTTGCATCTACATACATGTGCATTTTATACATTTACATATATTCCAAACATGTTCATCTATTTGCATACATTCTAAATTATCTAACCATCTAAAGCATATAGGAAACATCTCATAAAAGACAACATGACACATGTGATGATACCAAAAGATGAGCTCATATATATATATATATATATATATATATATATATATATATATATATATATATAATGTGTCGATACAAATACAAAATGGTGCTACAAATACATGGATGCCAACGCATCAGATACATCCTATGATCTCATCTCTCAATCTATCAAAACTAACTCTGGCCTTCTCCCTTATCACCTGGAGGAGGTGGAGGTGGAGGCATATCTAGTGGAGGTGGTTCCTGTGCACCCTCTGACCCTTTGGCATATGTCAAAAATCTGGCAACCTATGATGCCTCATCAAGCACCACCCCTATACAAGATGCATAGTAGTAGGCTGCTCGAGCATTCTAATGATGCGTCTCCTCCTGTGTTGTCCTTAGCTACCCTCGGAGATCCTATATCTCTCAATCTCTATCTAAAAGTTGTGCATCTCACACAACTACCTATACTGTCAAATCTCCAACCTGTCTAGTTAGCTACTTGACCCTCTCTCTAGCTCTATGCAGGGCCTCCTGTGCCTGTGACCCTATCCTGGCTCCTATACAGGATGATCCTCCTGCGTAGGGTCCTCCTATGGGACCTCCTACTACTCAGCCTACTCCTGTATGTCCTCCAACTGTGCGGTCATCCTCCTCTGACTCTGTTTCCCGCTGCTACTCACACCAGGATCTATCCTCATCTCACACATAGGTATGTCCACCTACACAGTACGAGGTCGAGGCACTGGCTGTGGTCTTTGCAGTGGTGGAGCCAAAGGAACCTGTTGCTGGACCACCAGTGGAGGTACTACCTTTCCTTGGTCTACCATCCCTACTGGATCTGTGAATCTGGGGAATGGATGGGTCACAAAGTGCTCCTAATACTCTGCGGTCATGTCGCCATCTGCCACATCCCTCAGGTAATCCCATTGTATCAGGACCAATGCTCGTATGTCAATCATGGTCCATCCCTGATCTAGCTTAGTCAGCTAGCCTCTCCTCAGCTTATCTGTAAATTGAGCATATGCAGTATACTCCTGTGATATATCCTGTGGTCGACCAAACTATCACCATACCCGCTTCTATGGGAATCTCTCATAGTAATCATGTGACCAATCATCGCCCATGAGCAAAACATGTAACTCAGCTACTCTGCGGCATCGTCCTATGGCTCTTTCAATCTCCATGGTCTCCATACTACTGCTGCTAGGTCATCAAGCTAGGCTCACCATTGATCTATCTTACCCAACGTTGGCAGAGTAATCATGCCTCTGTACTTGTAGATATATGTCTCTAAAGGCTGCCTCAAATCATCACATATCGGTCGAGTCACGGGAAGATGCTCCCATGCCCATACCTATAATACAAATATCCCAGCTGCCATACTCTTCGCCTCTTAATAGACAATCTCATGCATCTCATGATACATGTGGGCTAACATACACTGTCCCCGTCTATATCTCATCGGCTGGGCTAACATCTGTTGTAGCATCCTACCCCAGCCACACTACAAACTGTGTTGTCCATGATCGGGCATCAAATAACAACCAAGGAAGCATGCTAATACCACTGGAAATCAGTGAGTGGGTCCATACACACTAATCAGATCCTCCCATGGGATAGCTCTCCCCATGAAAAGGTCATCCTATAGTATCTTTCTCAAGACCAGTGTCCCTAATCTAGGCTGCACCTTATACTCCACCCTGGCTCCATGGAAGGGAATCCTCAATATCTTGTAAACTTCCTTAGGGGTCACTATCATCTCACCCTAGGGAAGGTAGAAAGTGTTCATTTCCAAATGGAAACTCTCAACAAGTGCTCCCAATAAACCATGATTTACCTGAATCTCAGATACATCACAGAGGGAGGTCAGGCCCAAACTATCTAGATGTGTTGTCTCTGCATCATCTAACTGTGCCACTAGTCTGCTAATGGCTGGGTGGTGTGATCTGAATGCAATATTTGGGAAGTCAACTTGCAAGACATGCAAAAAATAGTGCATGATCACAAGGCAATTAAGCATTAAAAACATCCTACAGACATGAAAAAAAATTACGCAAATGCTATTGGATGTGATGCAAACTTATATCATATTCTAACTACTCACTTTTCTCCATGCGAAGAAGTACATTTTCACGTGAAAAAGTACTCTTTCACGCGAAGAAGTTTTTCAGGCTGCGCGAACTTTGATGTTCGTGCGAACTTTGCTGCCCTTTCACGTGAGAAAATAACCTATTGGAGGGTTTCTCGCATGAAGGTGGGTACTCTCCCACACAATAATTCCCCCGCATGGCACGAGAAGGAACTTTCTCACGTGAGATTTCCCTACGTGCCGTGCGAAGAACCTACTTCTTTGCGCGAAATCCCGCGGACAGTTTTCTAAAATGCGAAAAACAAAGCAAAAAATTGACTAAAATGGTAAAATTGGAATTGATAGAGAGGTTTATTGACCACTTACCGAAGGTCCATATTCGGTCGGCCGAGTGTGCCTCCTGGATCGCTCGAATCGATGCGTGTTGTAGGGGACCACCATTTTCACTCAGAGCTCCATTTACAAAAGTCAAAAGGTTGAAATGATTTGAAAATGACCTTTTGGTCCATATATAGGTTTTGACCTAATTTTTCAAAGTGCTCCATTTTGCACAAAAACTTCACCATTACCTAATTCGACTGCTCTAAATCCATTTTCATGATCGAAATTGAAATCAAAATCTGACACTTCTATATAGCTCAAAATCGCATTTTAAAATTTTTGGGCCTGACACGATCGGATGCTTGTGCAGTCAACTTTCTGACGTTGCTTTCTTGTTAGAATCATATCTCATCATCATTTTCTCAAATCTTTGACTTTTTTCCTCCAAAGTCAACTCTGGTCAACCCTAGTCAACCTTGGTCAACCAGACCTCAAAATCACTCGAAATTGATTCTGAATCTTCTAAATTCTTCTGTAATCTATTCTTAGTTCTTCTTGATCTCTGATTCAACATCTATCTGCAATTTTTTTCTCTCCATCATCATGATGATGTGTCATCTTTCCATTTCACTCCCGAGGGGGCTGGATGATTACATCATTGAATCTACTCCAATCAATCTGATCTGATTTTCAAAAGTCCTCATTGATAGGGGCATCTTGTCACTTGGGGCATGTTCAATTTTTTGTACCTCACAGTCAAAACTAGATACTCCACAATCAATAGGGGCATCTTTGTTCCCTACATCTCGTCATCTTTTAAGTATCTGAGCAATCTAACTCAGATTCTTGAGAATCAAGCTTCATTCTGGAGATGATTCTCGAAAACTCATCTATTGAAAATTGGGGCAATCTAACCCTGACTTCTAAGGATCAAGCTTCATTCTAGAGATGATTCTCAAAAAATTGATCTGACCAGTGTCTGGGCAATCTAACCTAGATATTGGAGGACTAAGCTCTATTATGGAGATAGTCCTAAAAACCTCTATTTACTATCTTTTGAGACAGGTATCGGGGCAATCTAATTCTGGGGATAGCCTTGTGAAAGATGTCAATCTAACCAATGTCTTGGCAATCTAACCTAGATATTGGGGGACTAAGCTTTGTTCTGGAGATAATCCTAAAATCTCTATTGATTATCTTGTTGGACAGGTATCGGGGCAATCTAACCCTAACTCCTGAAGGTTGAGCCTCATTCTGGGGATAGCCTTGTGAAAGATATCAATCTATTAGGTATCAGGGCATTCTAACCTAGATATCCGAGGATCAAGCTTCATTCTGGAGATGATTCTCGAAATCTTAATCTATTAGGTGTCAGGGCATTCTAACCTGAATCCCTAGGGATCAAGATTCCTGAAGATGACCCTCAAAAACTCTATTTGACCGATGTCTTGAAAACCTAACCTAGACTTCAGAGAGTCAAGCTCTGTCCTGGAGATGGCTCTGAAATCTTCATCAATCGATCTTTGCATCATCAATTTTTAAATCTATTCTTCTGTGCTTCAGGCATCAGACTATTCTTTGAATCAATGCGCTGCTCGCACATCAATTCAAAGAGGGGCAAAATGTAACACCCCAAAATTGGCATCTTGCAACCCTAACCAATTTTGTTGCATTTGTCATTCTTCTGAATCATCAAAGTCCTATTGTACTAGGCAATTTTGATTTTCGACTGACTCTACTCGACCTAAGTGTCAAATGCAGAAAATCCTAAATCTGCATTAATCATACATTATATTTAATTCCTAAATATCAATTGGCTAAACAAACCTTATGATCAAATTAATTTAATTATAAAGTCCTAGTACTTTAATTAAATTAAATTCACCCTCTTTAGTTAAGACACATAAAAAGGAATTAAATAATATTTAATTATTAAATAAATATCCTCATTTTCAATAATTGAATTTAATTATTCAGATAATTGAGAAAAAACAATTATGAGGTCATATTCTATTTTATTAATTAAATATTGTCAACAAAATCTTCTCTCCTATTCAGAATTGGAAACTTCTCTTTAACTATGCTTTAAAGAGAAAGAAAACAGATAAAACAAATAAAACAGTTAAAATCAAAGAAAGAAAACAGTTAAAGCAAAGGGAAAATAATTTATTGCATTCTTTTAAAGAAAGCTTTCTATTTTAAACTAGCTTTTCTATCTTTTTTATTTCAAAAGAGGAAACTTTCCATTTTGAACAGTCTCTGAGTCTATAAAAGGACTCCCATTTCTCATTCAAACCCTTCCTGAATTTCTAGTCATATGCGTTGTTAGAATACTGAATTGTTGCTACATTCCTAGTTCATAATCTAATATAAAATAATCTCATTTTGCAATAGATTAATTTCAATTTCTAGAATAATCTCATTGAAATCATTGCATAGTTTTTATCTCATTTCTAGTTTAAATGGATCATTTAGATTAATCTTGCATGTTTCATCTCTAGATTAATCATTGCATTGCATTCATGGAAGCATAAATCCTTTGTTCTGGATTGGTCTATGGTTGTGAGACTCTCGTTCTGAGAGCTATTTTGAAACTCCGTCTGGATAGAAGGCAACAGGTCAAATCATACAGACAGGCAAGATGAATAATCTCATATTCATTCTTGTGTGTATCTTATGAATAAGGACTATGTTGAAGTGTATGGTTGATTAACAAGGCCAAATTTATCACATACACCCCATTGGTATCAAGGACCTCATCATTGAATATCTACAGGGAATGGAATAAATTCGTTGATGATATGGTTGTTCTAGGATTGGAGGATGAAGAAATTATATGTTGGTGTGGAGCTCAGAATATCCCCTGATGGTGATTTCCCTTATTAATGGGGATTGTAAATTGAAGTAATTGTCCTTATGGATAGTAAGTGCATGATTGGTGGGTCCTTTTACTCTACTACTTTATAAAGTGGGACAATAATACACACAAAGTTAAAATTGAAACCTATTGGGCTCTATTTTTCCTTCACTTCACCTATAAATAATGCTTTGAGGAATACCATTGTTGTGGCCATTAAATGGTTAAGTTTGACCATGAAATATGTTATGAGGTTTGGCTATACATTTGATGGTAAGGGTTCACATTGTGCTTTTTTTTTAAATTTTATTGACCATTTAGAGGGTGTGTATCCTTCTTTGGTTTTGAAGGTTCAAAACCCCCACTAGCACCACTAGCGTTCTTCTAAAGAAAGCAATAGGAGAAATAGATTCAAGCTAGGTATGGAAACAACTTATGAGCCATAATTCGCGTAGACCGATAGTAGAAGGGAAAAAGGGTCCCAGGGAAGGACATGGTAGATTAGGGCTGCCAGGATATCACAGATAGAGTGGAAGAGAGGGATTTTATTACCAGCTAAAAGTTAAGGGTTAAAGGCGTTACATGGAACCCTTGCTTGGTGAAGTTGATGGAACCAGCTTCAATAGGGCTTTTGCAACTAATTTTCGATGGTTAGGACATAGATTCAAATACTTATATCTCTAATAGCTTGCACAAATAGCATGTGGACGATGGAGAAAATGTTGATACCCAGGGTTCTAAGTTCTTTTATTATGGTTGCACTAATCTGATATCAAGGGATTGGAGGAGAAGGTTGGAGCTTTACAAGAATAAATCAATAAACTTGGAGCTTAGAGGGAGGAAATGATAAGGAACATGGCATCAGTCAGTACTATTGCAGGTAATGCAAAGATGTGCTACTAGATTGGAACTCTTGTACAAACACATTGGTGCTACCACTAATTTGGAGCTTTTCAATTTTCTTGAGAAGGACTAGGATAGTGTGTGTCGAAGATCCCCTCGTGGCTCTAAGTAGGGTTTCTATTGTGATCACTGTGATATCTTATAATTTGTCATGGCCTTCCTCAGGGTTTTTTTTCCTTCTCTCCTTTCGATCCTCTTTTTATCATTTGTTTTGCAGTCCTTTATAGGTTGTCTATTTTTTGTAGCTATCTTTGGCAGTTGTTCGGCCCTAGGGTCTAGTTTGTAAGGGACAACACCCTTGTTTTGCTGCTTTTTAATAATAATAAAAATATTATACAAATATAAACATATAAAAAGGAACTAAAAAATATTTTACAAAATATAAAATAAGATAAGCATGGAACAATTATATTGTTTATAATATAAAAAAAGATTATGAAAGATTATGAAGATCTACTATTTGTAGTATTTGTGTGTGTGTGCACACACTACTTATTTCAAATATGTACTTGGCTCAACTATGTCATTATAGTATATTTAATTCAATTTATAAACCTCAATGAAACTAATTATATATTTTGTTGCATTAAGGCTTCTTACTTAAATTAAATTTTCTATCTATCTCCATATCTCTCTCACTTACACACACAACGATGTGTCTCCCTCCCTCTTTCTATACCTCGATGAAACTAATTATATATATTTAGTTGCATTAAGGCCTCTCTCTCTCTCTCTCTCTCTCTCTCTCTCTCACACACTCATTTAGAAGGTTCTATTTCATTTGTACATGGATCTTCTTAGTTGATGTGTAGTTAATTTGAATCTATCACTTCTCCATTTAAACCTTCTTGCACAAAAAATACCATTTGCTAAATAACATCTTAATCAACCTCATGAAGTGCATAAATATATGAAAGAAGTAGAGCAATTTACTTTTTTAATTGACTTCTCATGCCTCTTCATACTCATTACTAGTTTAAAGAAAGAGGAAAAGAAATGCAAAGTTTTATACCCACGTTGAATTAAGGGGGAGTAAAGATAAGGACGCCTTGGATGGGGACTAGAAAAACACTAAATTAGTACCGATACACGTAACTTCGTGGCAGACTACAATCATGTGCCATTCGATTATGTTTATTGTTCATTTATTACTAAACACTCATTTAACTTACTTTTATTTCTCCCCCCACTTTTTTTTTCTTTCATATTATTAATTTCTATACGAGAATAGACCGGTGAAATGAATTCTGCCTCGTCTTAATAGATTTTCCTCCTTATTCCATTTTCATATTCTATCTTGAAAAAATTCTCATTATTTTGAAAGGCGAGTTATTACATTGTGATTTTTTTAATTAAAAAAGCATACTTTCCTAAGTTTGTGATTGAAAATGAAAGTTTGAAGGGGAATAAACAATTTAAGATTTTCAACGTGGATTTTTTTATTTTTATTTTTATATAATGTTGAGAGAATTGGGATATAAGTGTGATTAAAAATAAGGTTAGATTTGTATTGGAGTGTATCTTCAAGTAACAATGATTTTGATTTTATATATAAATAAGGTAATTTTTAATAGATAAAAATTAATTTAATCTAATTTATTATTTCTTATATGGTGAAGGTTTTTTTTGGAAGATATAATTTATGAAGTATTTATATTTTTTTTATGTTTAGATTTGATTTTATGAAAGTGTTGAAAATATTTTTATATATGTTTTCAATTCATGTTAAATTAATTATGAAAAGTTTATATTTTTTCAAGAATTATAGTATATAAGTCTATATAAAAAAATAGGGGACCATATCATGTATTTATATATTTTATTTATAAATTTAAGAAGAGGGATGCTTGAGCTTATATAAAACATACAGGCCTAAAGTTGTTGTTTTCACTTTTGGGTAGTTATGAAGAATGCAAGATTATTCATTGTGTGTACAAAGGTAAACATATGGTCATTTAAAAGTGACACATGATACCTACTTCTATATGTCCTAATAATCATGCATTACAATCAACTCAAAAGGTTGCACAACTAATCCAATACATATTCCTCTAATAATGCACAAATGTCCTAATAATCCCGTGTTATGAGTACCAAAAAAGTTGCACAACTTCTTCAATTAAATATTAAATTTTTAGCTATAAGAATACATGTGTGCGACTATTAGTACATAAGAAATATTTTTGTAGACTTTCAATTATCATATATATACTTTTTTAAAGTATAACAATTAAGAGGTTGAGTGAACAAAAAGTAAACAATTGTTGAAAGTGGTCCATTCTCTTATTTATTAAAATTAAATTTATTTTTAAAAAGTAATATAATAAAAAATATTCTTATTATTAATAATAAAAATATTATAAAAATATTTTTTTTAGATGTCATAATTGCCATCAACCTAACCACCTTTTCAAACATAATACAACAAATTACAATATATCAACCCTCCTTTAAACTTTTTTAATACTTAAAAAAATTTAAATGCAAGATATGACTTTTATTTTTTTCAAACAAATAAACTCATAATTTTGTTTCTCAATCCACTTTGAAATCAAAGGTTCGAAACTATTTAATAAAGAGTGGGTCACATTAAATCATTGTGGAGGTGGCGACTTCCTCACATTCAAGAAAGAAATTGTGGAAAATGCCAAAATAACTTTTAAAAATGGCATATTGTACATCCTAGCAAGTAACAAGTAATAAAAGAATGAGTTTTTATAGGCAAGGAGGATTCATTATTATTTGAAACTCCATTGACATTCTTACTCATATTTGGAATGACATTGAAATGTAACTTCCTGATATCAAGAAATTGGGATATTGCTATCATGATTCAATTGTGTAGTTTTTTTAGTCAAACTCGTTGACCCATGTTTCATGAGTAGTGGTTCACATGAACTCATCTCTTATGAGAATGATTGGAATAGTTAGCACTCATTGCATCTAGGTGATGCTCTCAGAGATGAAGCACTGAGACTTCCTGGGGAGGTCACCCATCCCAGTACTACTCCAGCTTGAGCACGCTTAACTACAAAGTTTCCTCCATGGTCAAACTCACTCTGCTTACAACCTCATTTACAAAACCTTGAACACATGTTTTTCCTTATGAAACATTCAATAGAAATCCCCTTAAGTAGGAGATATTGTTCACAATAAGTCAAATTATGATATTGCTATCAAAATTCAAATGTGTAGTTTTTTGAGTCAAACTCATTGATCTATGTTTCATGAGTAGTGGTTCACATGAACCCATGTCTCATGAGAACAAATGGAACACTTAGCACTCATTGCATTTAGGTGATGTTCACAGAGGTGAAGCATCAGGACTTCCCGAGATGTCACTCATCCTAGTACTACTCCATCTCAAGAACGCTTAACTACAAAGTTTCCTCCATGGTTAAACCCACTCTACTTGCAACCCCATTTGCAAAACCTTCAACAAGTGTTGTGCTTTATGAACCATTCATTAGAAAGCCCCTTAAGCTCATCAATTGATAAGCAGGAGATATTTTCCACAAGTCAAATTGTGATATTGCTAGATCAAGATTCAACTGTGTAGTTTTTCTAGTCAAACTCATTCACCCATGTTTCACATGCACCCATCTCTCATGAGAATGAATAGAATAGTTATCACTCATTGCATCTATGTGATTCTCACAAAGGTGAGGCACCAGGACTTCCCGAGAGGTCACCCATCCCAGTACTACTCAAACTCGAGCTCTCTTAACTACAAAGTTTCCTCCATGGTTAAACCCACTCTTCATGCAACCCCATTTGAAAAACCTTCAACAAGCGTTGTGCCTTATGAACCATTCATTAGAAAGCCCCTTAAGCTCATCAATTTATAATTAGGAGATATTTTCCATAAGAAGTAAAATTATGATATTGCTATCAGGATTCAACTGTGTAGTTTTTTGAGTCAAAATCATTGACCCATGTTTCATGAGAAGTGGTTCACATGAACCCATCTCTCATGAGAATTAATGGAAAAATTAGCACTCATTGCATCTATGAGATGCTCACAAAGGTTAAGCAACGAGACTTCGCGGGAGTTCACCCATCTAGTACTACTCCAGCTCGAGCACGCTTAACTACAGAGTTTCCTCCATGGTTAAACCCACTCTACTTGCAACCCTAATTGCAAAACATTCAACAAGTGTTTTGCCTTATGAACCATTCATTAGAAAGCCCCTTAAGCTCATCAATTGATAAGTAGGAGATATTCTCCACAACAAGTCAAATTGTGATATTGCTATCAAGAAATTGGATTAAATTTCCCCTCTTAAATGTTTCTATACATTTTTCAATTAAAAATACGACAATAAAGATATATTATTTTCCACTAGAAATATGTGATCTCAACAAAAGGTTCGACCTATCATCCAAGGATAAAAAAAATTAACAAATAATTTATGAAAAAAATTAACTAGAAATATTATGATAGAAAGTGAAGTGTGATAGAGGTGGAATGTTATAACGTTAAATAGAGCTAGATCTCTAATAATAATTCTTTAGTTCGTGCTCCTATGGGCATAGGCAGTGAACTATTTTTTTTGGTTGAGCTCTTCGCTATTAATTTGTGTGATGGAGAGATATTTTTTTTACATTTTTCTATAGTTTGTAATGACTATATTTTATTTATAGCATTTTTGGCAATTTTTTAATTTTTTCTTGATTGGCTCTTTGTACTTTTGCTAGAATTTTTATTAGTTATAATTATGAAAAATTGGAAATTAAAGAAGTGTTGATCTGTGTTGTGTATGTAATGTATGTACAGGTGGAGGTACAAAACAATACACCATTTTTGATGTTTCATTTAATCTTCTAGCTAATATGTGTGTTAGTGATAATTTCAATGGGACTGATTTATATATTGTTTCGATGAGAATGCTTTATCTATTGTTTCGATGGGGATGTTTTATTATATATATTTTTTTGTGTTTTTAGTAAGGTCTAAGAGAGAACAATCAAGGCAAGGGTTGAGAAAGAGTGAAAGGATGATGTTGAGGTATGGTGACTGGTTTTTTTTGTTTTGTCTAATTTTTAGGTTTGGTCATGGCATTGATTTTATTGTTCAAAGTGTTCATTGTGATTGGTTCATTGTTAAAATGGTTTGTGCTCTTTGGTTTGGATTGTTGTGACTTTTTCTCTTTCTTTTAACATTTTTTAGGTTTTTGTTATCTATTATTTAGCTTTCTTCTTTGAGAAAAGATTAAGAAAGAGTCAAGCAAGGGTCGAGTAAGGGATTTGGTTTGTTTGTGACATATTTTATTATACAAACTATTTATATTAATTGCTTCATTTTTAAAAATGTGTTACAATTTATTCTTCATTTACATGTTGATTGTCATTGCAATATTGTAAAAATAGGTTATAAATTTTTGTTAATTTAGCTATGTGAGTTTTTGTTTTTTGTTGTCTAATATTTTTGTTTGAGTTGGAATATGATCATAGGCATTAAAAATATTATTCTAGTGTGGAGAAAACTTGAAATAAGTTTTGTTAGAGTGGCTGGGATTTAGGTGTCCATTCAATTGTAGGTTAGAGCAAGAGCTAAAGGACACTGTTGAGGTATGGTGATTGGTTTTTTCATTCTCTCTAATTTTTTATTTTACTTGTAGCATTGGTTTTGTTGTTAGAATTTTTCATTGTAATTGGGTCACTTTTAAAATGATTTTTCCTCTTGGTCTGGATTGTCACGACTTTCTTCTATTTAAAAAAAAATTGTGAGTTTTTATTATATGTTATATAGCTTTGTGATTTGAACAAAAGTAAAAATAAGCCAAACAAGAGCTGAGCAAGGGCTTTGGTTTCTCTATGGAATTTTTATCATTATAGATGTTGCAAGGTGTGCACCCTTGGTCTTTTTGGATGATATTAGAACTGGGTACTACTGATGCTGTTGGTATTCATGTTTTGTCACTAATGTCGACATATGCTTCTGTGAAAGAACAAACTAGTTATTACTATTGTATGATGACTGACAGAAGTGTACGAATATTGTATGGAAGAATCAAAATGAGTGAAGATGATGATATGAAGAAGGATGTGTGATGATCTTATTTCTAAGGTTTCTTGGCTTAATATTGCATATTGGAGTTGTTACAAATGTTTTAGTGAAGACTGGTTTTTGGACTATGACAGTGATGCTAGACAGAGCGAGTCTCTGTGTTTTGGGGATATCTTACAGGCAATGATGATTTAGGGTATGCGAGCTTAAGAGATGAAAGAAGGAATATTGAGGAATGTTTTTTATTGATCTCAAGTCATGTGATTGTTGGTGACATCAGCTGAGGCATGTATTCTAAAGGAGACCTTTTTGGGGCCAACTTCATATATGTAGCATGCATTATGGACTGCGAGCGTGATTGCAGATCTTGGATTATATCTGATGTATTATAATTGATGTTTAATTGTTTTAGGTACCATGTGTATCTTAGCAAGAGGTTAAATAATTATTTGTATATTGGGAAAGCTTAATTGGCTAACCTAATCAATTATTATAATAGGGTATATATGAGAGATATTTTCTTTTGAAAAGATGGTGGTATGATGAGAAGGTAATTGAAAAGACAGAGATGTGTGAAAGTTGTGAAGATTGATTGGCTACTGGATGTAGAGTAGAGTTTGTGATTATAGTACTTCATTGGATCTGACCAGGCAAAGATAGTTGCTATCTGATAGTTCACTGGATTGTATATTTCTTATATACACCTATTCAGATTGTAAATCCTTGAGGGTGGATTTAACCTTCTTTGGTCTGTGAGCCCACTGTTACTCTTGACTCCTAACAGGGTTTTTCCTTTAACAAGGACTGTGTACTATAATGTTGTAATAAGCTCCTAACAGGGCTAAATATTTTAACAGGGATACTATACTCTTAGTACATCATTTGTGGCTGCTAATTCCCACTGGGGTTTTACCTTTAATTGGGTTTCCTTGACAACAAATGATTGTGTTATTGTGTTGGTATTTACTATGTTATCATTTGAATTAAAGTTTTAGTTTATAAAGTTTAATGTTTAATAATCTGTCTCACAATTGATTCACCCCCCCACTCAGTTGTGTCGGTGGACTGTTATTCCTAACAATTGGTATCAGAGTTGCTGGTCCTTAGAGAGAAAGCTTAACAAATTGACATGATCCTGAAGATGACTTACTACAGGAAGGATAGTATGAAATTTGATCCTGAAAACTTTGACAGTTGGAATAACAAGATGAGAACACATTTTCTATGTTTGGGAATCGACTACTTGATGATCACAAAAAGAAAAGAAAAGATAAATATTGAGGATGAACTAGATAAATCTAATGAAGATGAAAAGAAGTTATTTTCATGTAACATGGTTTGCTTACATACATGCAATGAGTGCTAAACCTTTGTATATATGGAATAACAGTTTAATAAGACATGGTTTGCAAGTTGAAGAAGAATTTGTATGGACTTAAATAAGAACCAAGAGGATGGTATGCAAGACTGGACATGTATCTGCTTCATCTTGGATTCAAAAAAAGTAATGCAGATAGCAATTTGTACTTAAAGACTAGTGAAGATGGAATTCTAATCAAAGAAGTTTTTGTTGATGATATCATTTGTTGGAGGAAATGATCTAATGAGTAAAAGATTCTCTAAAGAGATGGAAAATGAATTTGAAATGTCAATGATTGGTGAGATGAAATTTTTCCTTGGATTGCAAGTTAATCAGTTTAAGAGAGATATTTTCATTTCTTAGACCAAGTATCTTAAGGAAATGTTGAATAAATTTGGAATGGGAGATTGTAAACCTTTTGGGACACCCATGGTGATTGGTTACAAACTTACTATTTATGATGAAACTCAGAGTGTTTTTCAGACAAAGTACAAATCAATGATTGGAGGTCTACAATATCTAACTCACACTAGACTAGATATTGCTAATGTAGTTGGAATTGTGCAAAGATATCAAGCGGATCCTAAAGAGACACACCTTGCTACTGTGAAAAGAATTTTTAGATACTTGAAAGGACCAATAGAGGATGGGTTATGGTATGAAAAATCAAATGATTTTATCTTACATGCATATACTGATGTTGATTGGGCAGGTAGTGTGGATGACAAAAAGAGTACAAGTGGAGGAGTATTTTTCCTAGGAAAAAGGTTGGTTTCATGGTTAAGTAAGAAGCAGGATTATGTAGCTCAGTCTACTGATGAATCTAAGTATGTTGCTGCTGTTATAAATTGTAGACAGATTGTTTAGATGAAACAAATGATGAAGGACATTGGAATAATTTTTGAAGAGCCAGTGGTTATCCATTGTGATAATACTAGCATAGTGAGCATGTCAAAGAATCCATTAATGCATTCAAAGAATAAACATATTTCCATCAAGTATCATTTCTTGAGAGACAAGGTAGCAGAGAAGGAGATCAGACTGGAGTATATCAGTACAAAGGAACATATAACAAATATATTTATAAAACCTTTTCCAAAGGATGCCTTTGAGTATCTCATAGGTATGCTTGGGGTGAAAGCCCCTCCGTGTGATAACTAAATTGATTTAGGAATGCATCAGTCCAATGGATTTTAGAGAATATCATTTTCTGGACTTGATGTATGGATCGACTCCTCAAGGGGAGTGATCACAGGAACATTATAGAACATATTTGGGTGATTTTGCACCTAGTTATTGCAGGCATGAAGATTTGAAAAAGCTACACCTTGCAAAAGAAAAAATAAGAGTTATGGCACCCTTTTCCATTGTTTTCAAAGAGGGAGAGATTCTATGAGAAAATCCCCACTGTTTAGGGAAAGTTGTGTGTAGGATATTGAGAAGATTGTATTGAGAGAGTAATTTTGGGTTGATGTATTTTCCCATATGTTTCCATCAATTCCAAAGGGGGAGATTGTTGGAATTGGTTGTTGCTGATGTTTTTGGCATTCATGTTTTTCCATTGATGTCAACATATGTTTCTATGGAGGTAGAACATATTGGTTATTACTACTGCTTGATGATTGACAGAGGTGTAGGGTACTGTACGATTGATTTAGAATGAGAGAAGATGGTGATGTGTACAATAATATGTTTTGATCTTATTTACAAGGCCGCACAACTTAATAGTGTCTATTAGATGAGTTACATATGTTTTAGTGAAGACTGGGTACTGGACGGTGATAGTTATCTTTGACAGAGTTAGTCTCTGTATTTTGAGTATAACTTACGAGTGATGTGGATTCAGGTTGTGCGAGATTAAGGGATGGCAGAAGACATGTTGATGAAGATTTTTTATGTTTCACAAGTCGTAGGACTGCTGGTGACGTTAGTTGTGGTGTGTGTTCTAGAGGAGACCTATTTGGGGCTGACTTCAGAGATGTAGCGTGTATTATGGATTACGAGTGTGGATTATGGATCTTGGATTATATTTGATGAATTGTAATTGATGTTTACTTGTTATAGGTACCATGTGTATCTTAGTAAAGGGCTAAGTAGTTATTTGTATATTAGGAAAGCCTAATTGGCTGACCTAATCAATTATTGTAATAGGATATATATGAGAGATCTTTTCTTTTGAAAAGATGTATGAAGAGAATGTGATTGAGATAGAGACATCAAAGTGTGGAAGTTGCAAGCTTTTTTTTTTGCTGGATGTAGAGTAGAGGTTGTGATTATGTTACTTCATTGGAACTGACCAAGCAAAGATAGTTGATATTAGATAGTTGACTAGATTTTATATTTCCTATATACATTTGTATTTTAGATAGTAAGTCCTAAGGGTGGCTTTAACCTTCTTTAGGAAGTGTGCCTGGGTAGTGAGCCCACTGTTACTCTTGACTCCTAACAGGGTTTGTCATTTAACATGGACTGTGTACTGTAATGGAACAATAAGCTCCTAACAAGGCTAAATATTTTAATAGAGCTACTATACTCTTAGTACATTATTTGTGGGTGCTAATTCCCACTGGGTTTTTACCTTTAATAGGATTGTGTTGTTGTGTTGGCATTTACTGTGTTATCATTTGGAATAAAGTTTTGATTATAAAGTTTAATGTTTAATAATCTGTCTGACAACTGATTCACCCCTCTCTCAATTGTGTTGGTGGACTGTTATTCCCAACAACCTCTTGGGAGGAAAGGCATCATCTCCCACTCTCATCCTTAGACTATACTAGCTCTCAAGGCATGAGTGATGCATACTATTATCTTACTAAATTAACCTAGCATTTTATTAAGTTATCACTTTCTTAAGTTATAATGAGTTTTCCTGGTAAGCCACTTGTGGGCCCCGATCTCCATTGTAAGCCACTTCCCTCCTATGCACCTAGTTAACCTACCCTAGGCTCATAAATCAATTAAACATCACAATGGTAAACATAATTCTTAAATCTAGTTCCTTCCCCTACAAGAACATACTGGTTCTGAAGCAACCAAAATCAACATAGGTGCTCTCTAACAGTGATCACAAAAGCACATGAACTTGACACTCAGAACCAGGTCACATGATAAAAATTGAGTCAATAATGACTCACAACCAAGAAAATGAGAAAATATATGCAACACAAAAATACCCTCAAAATTATGTGATATTTATACTCTAAAGTCAACTACATCTACCCAAAAGACCAACAACGCTGAGAAATAACATATAAACATGACCATAAGAATTTAAAAATTATTCTAATTAAGACATAATGTTCTATAAAATCTTGTTTAACTAATTCAACTTAGTTAATAATATTAATTAAACACATTAAACATTATTACTAATTAATAAAATTAATTTATAAACATCAATATTAATATTTATTATTAGCAATTATAATTTAATTTAAAAAACTAAAAAATTAAATTAAAATAATACTTAATACAAGAAAGAAAAATATTACAAAAAATAAAATTAAATAAATTAAAAACAAGTGGGCAGGGGCCTTAGCCCACAGGGGTCTGTCGCAGCCGCCCGGTGTGGTCCCCACAGGGCCCACGGTGGTCCACAGGTTCTGCGGCCACAGTGGTACCCACGGTGCCACCGTGGACATGCCAACCGAGGGGGTGGTGTCCCCACCACTTCCCCACATAAATTGTTTTTCTTCTTAAAACTTTTTTTCTAATATAGAAAAACAAAGAATAAGTCTTTGTATATATATATAATGAAAGAAAATCATGCAATAGACAAAAGGGTCTATTATTATTATTTTTAATTCTATTATAATTTTCAACAAACCATGCAATTGAGAAATAATAAAAATATGTGATATTTTTCTAAAAAGATATATGTGATTAATTATCTAATTTGATTTACATGCAAAATCAATCCCCCTTTCATCTTTCCATGAAATTATTTAATTATAAGATATATTTCCTACCAAATCCCTATCATGCATTTTCCCCCATTTTCCAAATCAACCATGCAGATCTAGATTTTAGACAATAATTTTAATTTATCAAAGGGACATAAACTTCATTTTGCAAAACAACACCCAAAACCCTAACTAGGAAAACAATAATACCCTTCTTGAAAACTGACATTTTTTAATGAAACCCTACTGCCCAAAAGCACAGATCTAGAATTAAATAGAAAGGAAAACCCTAGAATTAAATTGGTACCCTTTTCTTAGATTGAAATAA
Organism: Thuja plicata; assembly: GCA_018584345.1. Lineage (NCBI taxonomy): Eukaryota > Viridiplantae > Streptophyta > Pinopsida > Cupressales > Cupressaceae > Thuja > Thuja plicata. The sequence goes on along the minus strand of MU226007.1, from coordinate 115,828 downwards.
AACAAAAAAACACGATAACATACGAGGAATTACACACAAAGGGATTCTAGTGTTCAGACACAAAGAAGACATAGATCTGAATACTAAAATTTTAAATGTTTCAAATCCTACCTCAACCACGAAGAACAGATCTGAAACAATAAAGAAGAACAGTGTGATCCAAAATACTCCTAAGCTTTACAAAAATTCTTTAACTCCTCCAAATTCTCCTTCAACCTGATTGAATTGCTCCAAATGGCTTCCAATTCAGATATATAGAAAAACCTAGGAAATTAGGGTTCTCAAAAGTGAAACCCTTATTAGGAATTAAATTTTAATTGAAAATTAAAAGAAACACTTTAATTTCAGTTTTCATTTAAACTAAAATTTCCACAACTTAACTTTATAAAGTAAAGTCAAAGTCATAATTATTTAATAAAGTGCATATGAAATGCAATATATTCTTTTAATTAAATGAATCAATAAAGCAACTTAAGTAGTTATTAATCATTCTATTTGTACAATTAATTCCAATTTTAGGATTTATTATTAATTAAATCTTAATTATTAAATTAAGATTTAATAATTATATCAATTAATTTAAATTAACATTTAATTATTAAATAGCCATATATTAATATATTAATGTTTTAACCTTATTAAATGTGTAATTATTAGTATTAATAAAAATGATAATTAAATATTTACCCAAATAAGCCAAACATCAACATTAATCTAACTGAAACCATCTAAACAGAAAATACAACTGAAACGGGAACAACAAGCACACACATAAAAGATCACAAATCAACGTCACCTTGATGAATTTTGATAGGGTAGTCAGTCAGATACTTGTCCCTTCTTAGGACAAAATGTAGGCTTAGGGTAAGGATTTAGGCTTGAATACAGTCTCCCCTCTTTTACCATTGAGATATTGTGATAGGGCATGCTCACTCATGCCAATTTAGGGAAGATGTTGCCTGGTACCTACAAACCTGTCATCAGAAAGATGAACATATACATACATATAATATAATAGATAATGGTTGGGATCATTACATCATGTGGATCTCACCATAGCAAGTAACTACGACTTTTTCTCATACCATATCAACACACCAAACAGAAAACTAAAACATACAAATGATACATGTGCATACATATGTAGTGTCAGTATTGTTAGTAAATCCAAAATCATAACATGACATTATAACTTATAAATAACAATCATAAAATAACCATAAATCTAACTGTAAACACAAGATATCACACAACTATCCAATGGATCATAATATATCAAATCATAATAAAATGTCATACATCAATATCCTCAAAACCTACTAAAATAAACAACGCACATATGAAAAGGCATAAAAGAGTTTGACACCAACTACTGAAAACAAAACTATGGGGTGGGTATTACACACCGGCTGTTGAGTTCCAAGATAGTGTAGACGTATCCCATGTTGCAACTCTCTTTAAGAAGGCCCATGAGTTTCCAATCAGGTATTGTTCTGAATCATCTACTTGTTAATCCAATTAAATCATGCTCACATGAGAGCATGAAAATAGTCTTTTCAAAGATCTTGAAATGCCATCTCATGTGACGCCAGAGGAAATGCCCAAAATAGAACATTATGCCATCACCTCTGATGTATCACACCCAAGAAGGGTAATACACATATTACCTTTATTTTTCCAAAATACTCCAGAGCCATTAATTGCAAAGAAAAAGCTAGGCCGCTAGGGTGGCTATTTATCAATTCCAATAATTGGGCTCTTTTAAAAAGGGTAATTGTTAAATTAGTGTAAATAGTTAGGATAGGTTAGCTGGTTAGTTTTATTTTAATAAGAACTACCAAACAAGGTGACACATTTCGGGTGTCCCATGTATAGTTGGCAGTCCCCATTGTTAGTCTATAGTGGGTATCTAACGATTATCATCATTGCATATTAAGTTTATTTTTAGGAAAATAAAGATTTTAATAATGTTGTGCTAACCTCTTTTTCTATTAAGAGAAAGTGTGCTAATGCATCATAGTTTCCCCATTTTCACACACATACTTGGAAAGGTATTTTTTGGCCCTGCCATCATTCTATGTGCAATGGTGAGGCCCCTTGTTATGATATTTCATTAATTTACAAGAAACCATTAAGATTTATTTTATATGCTTTAAAGCAATCAATAGTTTAAAATGGTAAATGAATAGAGAGAAATTAAATAGACGTACTAAGATAAAATGAGAAAAATATATATATTTTTCATTTATCTTTAGTATATCTATTTATAGTTCAAAACTTGAAAAAACAAATGAAATTATCTTCATCATTTACATTTTCATATCATAAAATTTTAGTTCTTTCAAGAAGAAAAATATTTTTCCATTGCATGGGTCACTCGTCCCCAGAGCTAGGTCCATCCTCATTCAAGTTGTCCCTTCCTTCATCTGAGAATTCTTTTGAGTTGGAAGTCTCTTTGTTTCTCAACTTAGTGACAGAAACCCAGACTTGCTCCATCAAGACCCTCAGGAAAAACTCCTCAATCCACTCCTCGGACATTTCTATGCCTGGGTTGAGATATTTCTTCATAAAATCAACCTCGTGCCATGTGTATTAATTATGTATGTCGAGGGGCATGTAGTGAAGATTTGAAACAAAAGGAACCCATGACACTTCCACTCTTGTCTCGAGGAAAATCTTCAAGTTGGTTGCTAGTGGAAACCTGACACAATAGTGAGACACATCTAACACTTCCTCAAGTCCCCTGCAATAGATTTTGGCAAACATGTACAATGTGAGAAAGTGAATCATATCCCTAGGTTCCCCTATGTCCAAAAGAGATCCAACAAACCTGGATGAAATATTTGTATTGAGCCTATAACGGTCCTCACTATGAAGAAAATCCTCACCCAGAACCCATTTCAAGGCAGAGAGGACCAAATTATCATCCATGCTTATCAATATGGCTAGCCTATCATTTTCTATGAAACCTAGGAAAGGTTCTTGATATAATGGGTAGATCAATCTCACAAGTGTATCCATACCCCTAAGCTGAAATTGCAAATCCTACACCTATGGCTCCTAGGTCTGCTAAATGCCTTATGTCACCCTTAAAATGTGTCACCCCTTTTATAGAGTAGTCAACCGCATCTGCAAGCATAATGCATTTACTCCACAATAGAGATAATGTCACATCAACTTGTAAAATTACTATTATTTCATTTTCCAAGAATTTCCATTTGTCTCTTTTTGTGTCCTTGAGCCCAATTTTTGGTTGTTGATTATGCAGTTAGAGGAGATTCATACTCCTTGGGCGGCGAGAAAAGGCAACCACATTTATTTCTAGTTTAAAATGAAATTAGTCTATTTTTGTGTCCTAACATATTTTTCCACAATACTTAGCATTAATATTTGTCATTTTTGTGAAATTAGTGATATCTAGCTAGATTTTGCACGCTCCTCATTTTAACACCCATATTAATGATGATGAGATGTCCTTCCCTTATTCACTAGGTGAAAATTTTGAGAATGATCTACTACCACCTTGGAAACCAACCTAGAAGGATGACATCATAGTCATGCATGTATATCAAAGCCAAAGAGGCAAAAAGAGAAAATGAAAAATTAAAAGAAAATAAAAAAATGCTAAAGGTGCAAAAATTTAGGTTATATTAGCAAATCTACCAGGACTATGGATGCTTGAATAATATTAGATAAATGCTAATGATTTTCAAGGTGATAACCTTGTTGGGGCTATGAATGCCTGACTGGAAGCAAGGATCTCAGTCGGCTATAGAATAAATCTCACCTAGATAGTCTAGAGAACAGGTGGAAACCATTTCATTATCTTAGTAAGGGAAATGATTAACTCCTTTCACACACAAATTTTTTGATGTTCTGATTTCATCTTTTGACCATATTAATCTACTTCTTGTTTTAATATTGTTTTCAACCACAATTTATCAAATATAAACTTTCATTACAAAGTTGGATTAAATGCAAACACCTGTTCTCAAACCTTGGGTGTACCCCTTCCCTCTATGACTATCAAGTTTATCGATTTGGTTTATTTTATTTGTGAATGTGATTAATGGATACTCTTGGATAACCCTTATATGATTTTATTCTTTGTTCTCTCTTTAGTGGATCTCCCTTGCAGCTTCTTTCCAAGCCTTGGGACCTCTGGTTTGATTTGTGTTTTCTGATTACTATTTTGTTTTATTCTCCAAGGAAATCTCTAACTCAATTTTTGCTTGCATGTATTTCCATCTCAGTGATCATTCAAACAACTCACCAAAGATAAGAAACCTAGGAGATCCCAAGTGAGTTGACTATCTAGCCCAATGGATAAATCTCTAGTCTACATTACTAGATACTTTGAGGTTCATTCCTAGCAGGCTGAGATCCCTTGAAAGTCACCAAAAATGTACACTCCCTCTACATCTCCGGCCTTAACACTTCTTGTATTCATACTTCAACCACAAGATCGTGTGGTTGCAATCATAACACCAATGTTCCTGATGAGAATTGACATGTGTCAACCTGTCAAAATTTTAAGCTACTTAACAAAGGATGCCTTCCATCCGAGTTTCTCTAGCTTTCCATGTGTCCCCTAGAACACTCACACTTGAAGGGCCCACCAATATAGATTCAAGGGATATTCTCCCACGTGTGAGCCCCCATTACCAAGGACATTCTAGATAGTTGTTCCATTCACACCATTCAAAATGGCCCATGCAAATATGATCATCTCTAATTAAACCACCATAATTTTTTTCTTTTGAGTCCAGTTGGAAAGCATGTTATGACTAGCCAATCAGAGATATACATTCGCCCACAAGATAGGAAATCGAGTGATCCATCCCAGATTATTTGATATTTAGATTGATTGTAACAAATTTAATTGATTCTATGATTATATCGACTGAGGGTTATTCTATAAAATCCAGGGGACTTTTAAGAAAAAGAGTTTGGAAATATTGAACTCAAGTTTGATAGGTAAGGAAATACTCTATATTATTTGTAGAGGTTTTTCTTTTTTAAGAACAAGACCCTATGGCCTATCTACTAGGGGCACATAATATATATAGAATTTACTTTCTAGGTCATTCTCTCTCACCTTGGCATGTTTGATCTTAATAAATCATGGGGAATACGCATTCAGTGCCTTTTCCTTTTTATTAATCATTGTGTCATGTGTTGAACCTTTATCGGTTTGATCTAGTTGGTTTTTCTAGGTACATTTGTTTTCTATTTTTTAGGTGTACTTCTGACCATGATGGTTTCTCTCTCTTCATAATGCATCTAGAATAGAGGATGGTTTGTATCCTTTACAACCTGTTCCTCGGGAAGATTAGTTTTAGGAAGTGAGGTCTTTTCTTTTGACCCTTATATGAACTATTTTTGTTTGTTTTGAGGTAGTGTCATATAGTGTGTCCTTGGTGGAAGGGGCTTTCACTCCTATTAGGAGTTTTTTGCATTAATTTGGTTCCTTTCATATGCTTCCCATAGATGGATATGAATGTGTGAGACCTATGTCTGGTGACTTTGGCTTCTCATTCTCCTACCAACAATGAAGGGTATGCGGCGCACCCTGTCGCGACTGAACAAAGGCATTAAAATATGACCATAATGGTCAAATCCATGCAAATACCATCTGAGAAATACCCAAGTTGTGCAAAAAATCTTTGATCTGGCATTTCACCTCCCATTAAATTAGGTTGTTTGTTAAAGGTTGTTCTATTCCTTTTCCCCAAACACTGCTCATGATGAGTCGACTTCTAAAATCCCAGAGGTTGTTTTTCAGGGCACACCATATCCCACTCTTGTAGAACTTCCTGACTTCCCTTATTTAGGTGTGAGCCGGATAAGGATCAACATTCTCAAAATGATTCATTATAAAAGTTTAATGTTTTTATATTAAATATTGAAATGAGATATTCATGAAGGTTTTAGGGATGAGGTTTATAGTCAAATGTGCATAAATTCATAAATTAGAAAAAAAAATTTGCTAGGACAAACAAATTCATTATGAACAAAATAAATGCAATACTACTTGATGCATAGAATAAAATAGACATTTGGTTTGTATTCTTCTTACATAAGTTAGGCTTACTTTCACATTGTACATTTTACAAACTTTTCCATAATGAATATATTTTATTTTTAAATATTCAATAAATTTTTCTCCATTCTTTATTTTATTAGAAATAAATTTTAGAAACTTTAATACTATTTATTAAAAGGACCTCTACATCTTTCAAAGTTTATGATAAATAGTTATATCAATTGTAATATTAATAATATTCATATTGTAATTTCAATTTACTAGTATTTGTATTTTTATTAAGTTTTGTAAAATATAAAATGTATGTCTATAATAAAGTTCCATGCCTAATTACATCAAGGAGAGAAATAAATTTGACAATGTATAGGAAGGAGGAGGGAAATCCCTAGAATCTTATCATTTTCCTGAATGAATATTGGATCAATGACATGAATATTGTAAATTACTTCCATTTTGTGGGCATGTAATTCCTCTACATAGGAAGGACATAGGAAGAGGGAGACAAGATGGATGTAAAAAATTAATTTATATTAAAGATTTAATTGTTAATGTGTGTAAAAATGTATGTTTCATTTGGAACTTCCTTCTTGCAACCCTTCTTGTCAATAGATTTTTAGTTTGGTTATAGAAATATTAATGGATTGGTAAATCAATAACAAGTATAAGAGAAACAATAGCATATGGGAGTTGCAATTAAATCCATTGTGTAGTTAATACCATGTTTCTAATAATAATAATAATAATAATAATTCTTTATTTTATTTTGTTAATTATGTATATACTTCATTAACCAATTCTTCTTATTTGAATATTTACAACATACTATTTGTTCATAAAAAGCAAGAGTGAATATATTACTACTTAATCTAAATGATATTTATTCCACCTCATGTCCCTCTTATGATAGGACAATGGATAAGAACTCTAGAGATGGCATAAAGATGAAGACTACTATGAATCCAAGGGACGATCTTCACCAAATATTGAATAAGGTACATAACTTTTGTAATGTTCACTTGCAAATTAATGTACTACATAAATGAATAGGTAATGCTATAAATATTAGGATTCAAGATGACATTTTCTATTAAAATTTGATGAAAGTCTGTGAGAAAACAATAGAAAAATAAAATAAAATAAATCTTGTGCAAATACCAAACAATGAGATGATTTAGAATTCTAGGTTAAAGTAGTTTGTAGCCTCACATTGACGTTGGTGGAATTTTAGCTAAGAATAACTCATTATCATTATTTTGGGCTTTTGGAGGGGGAACCCTATTAATTAATTAATAATGAATAACTTAGAAATAAGGTTAATTTTTTTTAGAAAAAATACTTTGGATTAATTAATTTACATCTTAACTATAGAAAATCACAAAAGCATCCGATGGGAAATAAGCATCAGTGGCTTGGGCCACTGTCACTGACACTCACATTGCACTAACTCATTATTTTCCACAATATTTATATTTTTACAAGCCTTCATTCTTTATTTAATCAATCATTCCTAAAGTGTGATGCTAATGTTAGAAAAGTATTAGTTGAGGAAAAGTTAGGTTATAGATTTATTTTAAAACTATTAAAATTCAACACACATGGAAAACAAATGTATCTCCTTCTTACTCTTATGTTTTTTATGAATAGGACATTTCATTAATATTTAAAATTAAATATTCACAAAAAAAGTGGATGATATGAAACCACTCCATGAATGTCACACGGGAAATGCCTGAAAGTATAGATAAAACAAAGACATGGGAAGAACCTAGAAGAAAAAACAAATTATCAGTCGCTAAGCAACTAAAGAAGTGTCTGTGGAAGGTGGCCGGTTTTTTTCATCCTTCTTCCCCCATAAATCAATAGAATTAGGATTAGGGTTTGAGAGGAACCAACCATCCTCTAAATTTTATTCTTTTTCATTCTCCATCCTCACTAGAGAAATAACTAGATAAATCTAAGAGATCCACTCAGAAGAGTTAGGCCACCCAGAGTTTCCAATGGAATCCAACTAGCGAGATCTACGAGGAGAAGAAGGATCAACACCACTGGAAAGCCACCCAGAAGTAGAACTACCTTGTGGTATAAAAGATGAACATTGAAGAGAGAAATATATTCCCCCACTACATTCTTGGAGAGGGGCCTAGGAATGCAGTGTGTGAGAATAATGAATGGAAGAGCTGTGACAATGCTACTGGCTATGGAGCAAAGAACAATCACCGAAAGAATAAATATCTAGCAACAATTTGGTACCCATACAAGGGGATTTTCCCTAATTATACACTATCTCCAAGTAGGCCACTTAAAGTGCCACTTTCTTTACTAAAACATGACATTATTACATATGCATTCTTTAACATATAAAACATGTTTTTGATTACGGAAAAAAAGGTTTTGAAGGGACCCAAAACTATTTTTACAAAATACTCTTATATAAAATCAGATATAAATGTAAGCTCCATAGAATAAACAAAGACAAAATAGGTTGCAAGATATAGAGACAGAGAAAATGAAAACCAAATTCCAGCTAAAAATATAAAAGACAATAGAAAAACTAGAAACCAGAGAAGAGGAGCACTAGATACACCAGGTTCTTAAGGGTTTTTGCAACCTTTGCTTCCAGTTGCCTCATATTTAGAGATGATTTCATTATTTCCTACAGATCAACAAAGGGATTCTGGACCTTTTTCTTAATATTCATCCTAGTTCTCTTGTTGGACCTATTGGAATTAAGGAATACTGAGAGGGCAGGTTGAATTAGTGTTCTACATTTTTTAACTATATTAACCTAATTCTTTAACAAATTTACACATATGAAGAAAAGAAAGATGGTAAAGCATAAAAAAAAACCTGCATACCAAAATGACCAAACATGTCAATCTTATATATCTGCAACAAGAGATTATATCACTTACAAGTCAACTTCAAGAACACTTAACAAAATAATGAAACATTTACAATTAGTCGGCTAGATCTGAATGTAAACACTAATGTGAACCAAAAAAATCAATCACACATTATCACACATGTTGACTAATCATCCTTGATTAAAAAAAAAGATCACCACAATCACTTCATTAGATCCATATAAGGATTTACTATACCAAAATATTGTTTGTCACTGATAATCCAAAAGGTGATACACAGAAGCATCTAACTTGCACACCAACTAACACCAGACCATCAAAATATAGAATAAGGTAGAATAGGCATCCATGAATCTTCCCTTATATTTGTGCCACAAAATTTTAATCTGAGAGTATGTACTAGACTGAATACTGCATATTGCTACATGCTCTATTCACTTCTAGACTTGGACTAAATATGTAATATGCCTTTTGATTTGATCAAATATTTTCATGTGGATGGGTGCATGAAGATGAGTTAGAATCAATGAAAACATCCAAGTACTTGGACAGTGTCTCTTACTAATAAGTCTTGGACTCCCCGTGGCCTTTCTCATTATCAACCTCCAGGTCCACAACTTCCTTCTCAAGTTGTGCTTTATCATTATTTTCCACCATGATCTTCATCAATTCAACAATGTTGTTCATGATTTTGTGGCTATCAATCATGATAGTTTTGAGGGAGGCTTGGATGTTACTTGAATCTTATTCAACCTTGGAAATAATTTCCCCATAGTTTTTCTTCAGGTTTTCAACAACCTTCAATTTTTTATTGAGGCAGTCTACAACTGAACTCTTCTCAACCTTTGTCCACTGATCATAACCTGCTTGCTAACCAATACTAGCAGAATCTTCACCAATAGTCTTACCATACATAAAACACTTCAAAAACTCCATTTTAATTCTCTTGGATCTCTGATTAACTTTTAGATCTTTCAATCCTTGAAACAACCATTTGAATATGCTAAAGGAATATATTGCATTATCTCTTGTCATCCCTAAGACATCAACCAAATGCTCATGATCCACACCTAAAACATCAACATTAAGGTTCCAGGGGGACTTAGAACTAGCTTCACTCACTTCCCCTAAAACATGCTTTCTTGAAATAGGGTATGGGGTGGGGGTGTGATGACCAAGGATAGAAGGGGGATGTACTGCAAATTCAAGACCCTTCATAACATGTTTGTCTTGCCTTACCATTTTTATGAGAAATCAGAGGGGGGAAGAAGACTTACCCATTCATTTAGTGTTTGCAGAAGTAGAACTAGAGGAGACCACAATTTTTGTCTTTTTTTTTCCCTTTGGAAATATTCCCTTTAAAAACATGCTTAGGTTTTACCTCCCTCTTAGGTTTTTTTGGAGGGGGCAAACTCTTCTTAGAATAAAAAAAACTCTTTACCCTCTAACTCCCCACTAGTCCTATCCACTCTAGTATCCTCACCCCCCTAGATAGGAATGAAATTATAAGGGGTAGGGAGAACCCTAAAATGGTCATAAATCAACACCAACAAAACCTCATGCAACACCAATACTTATCTGGGTTCTCTGTATGATCATTGATACTAGCAGTAAGGAACTACAACAAAACGTAGGGAAAGTAAATCCTAGTGTGATTCCTAAATGATTGAGCAACACAAAATGGTTTCTAAAGGCCCTAGTAAAGAGAACATCAAGGGTAACACATTCCATAATTACCTTTAAAACCTATCTCCAAATGGGTTTGATGACTCTTGTTTTATAGCAGTTGTTCATTTTCAGCTCAAACTTCTTACGTTCCTCCTCATATTTAGGAAATTTTTGCACTGCTAGCTCGAGGTATTTTTGTTCCTTGTAAAACTTTATACCCTCCAAAGATAACCCTGTCACCTCCACTATCAACTTCTCATATATAGTGACCTTTCTCCCATGTAAAGTGATGCAACCATCCTTCCAATGTCCATAAAAATACTTATTACTTTCTTATTCCAGCCATGCAGTCTCTCTAAATATATATTAATCCCTCCCCTCTTCAAAATGTGCTAGATAGTATGCTTCTTCCATTTTTCACAATCCAAGGGCTCCACACAATGTCTTTCACCACCCATATTCAACTCTATACCTAAGAAAAAATTATAGAGAGAAAAAAATGAAAACCAAGTAGGGAATAAAAGCCAGACAAGGTCCCAAAATATCCATAATACATGCGATGAATAATGACTCTACACTCCAATAAATTATTGCCAAAATATAATATACTGAGAAAGGTGTACTTCCAAAAGGAAGATCTTCCACACTACCAAAATATTAGAAGGCTCATACGTATATGGTAATGTCACTAACGCCTCCCCTATGGGTTAGGTTGTAATGAAGAAGGGTGATGATATCAGCATCCAACTTGTTCCCCATCTTCCCAATAAAACTCTCCTTTCGTGAGACCCTTTTTTCGCATAATATTTAACAACTATGTTTTCCTCCCTATAAGAATGAGAAATAATACATTTGTCAAAGGTAGTAATTATCTCCTTGGATCTGTTAATCAAATTTTCAATAGAACACAAAGGCTTATGGCTAGCATTTAAACATTGAATTATATTCTTAGAATCTCGTTTGAGAAAAACATATTTAAACTTATTTTAGAAGGCAAGGTAAAGACCCTTGAAATTACCTATGGCTTCAGCCACGTGGTTGGTATGGAAACCCAAGCGGAGTGCTACAACCAAAATCAAGCTACCATTATCATACCTGATCACTCCCCCACACCCAGGTGGCCCATGATTAACCTTAAATTCTCTATCAAAGTTAATTGTCACCCAACCTTAAGGAGGTTGGATCCAAGCACAATTATCGCTTCTATTCTTCATCTTATTCAAAGCTATAGTAATGTCCAGTTAAAATTTCCAAGAACCAACCACCCTATAATCATACTCCTTACTATTCACCTTCCCCTTTATCCCTAGAGGAACATTTAAAATATTAATATTTTCCTTTATAGCTGCAAAAAATTTCCTAAAGACAATCTCAAGTAGGAGATACTTTTCTCTTAAGATGTGGTTATTACATTCTTTCCATATCCCCCATGCTACATGTGGGAATATGTATGAACAAAATTTTTTTAAGACATTATTATTAGAAGGAGATCTCCACTGCAAGAATAAGTCCATAATTGAAACAAGGAGAACCCAAGAAAGGTTCCATAATTGAAAAACTTGACTCCAAATATCTGAATAAAAAGGGTAATGAAGGAAAATATGAGTAACAAATTATGCATTAGAAAGACAAAGATAACATCTTTTGGGAATAGAGAAGCCTCTCTTGCATAAATTATTAGTAGTGAGGATTTTGTTTTGAAGCAAAAGCCAAAAAATAATTTTAAATTTAGGGATCAAGTTTTTAGTCCAGACCTTGGATTAGCAAGGAGAGGGGAGAGAAGATTGAGCCAATAAAAAAAACAAAAAATTCCATAGAGAAAAGACCAGACAAAGAACCTCTCCAGATCACTGCATCATCCTCCCTATAGTTCTCAAGGGAGAATAAATTTACTGAGTTATGCAAAGGAAGAAGTAGAGGATTGGCAATGCTCAAGTTAGCCCATTTACCATTCACCTATTAATTAGAAACAAAATGTCCAAACTTGTTGATACAATCATTCTTGAAAGGGCCAAAATATTGTCATTGGCTAAAGGTTCCTTTCCAAGCCAACAATCATCCCTAAAAAGGGTGTTCCTTCCATTTCCAATTTTCCAGCAAGCACCCAACAAAGTAACATTTCTAGCTTTGATAATGTTGTTCTCGAGGGTTAAACCCACTAAAAATTTAGGAGAATGAATAAAATACTTGAAATTGTAAATATTATGAAAATATTTGCTATTCCAAATAGTAAAATATAAAGAAATGTTAATATCAAGAAAGATGTGAGTAAATAGCATGACATTTCTATCTTTCCATAAACTAAAGAGAATTTGTATCCTTAAAGCATGCCATATTTTCATGAACTTGTAGGGAAGTTTGGGTGATATCCCATCCAAATCATATGCTAGGAGAAGGTTTAGGCCAAAAGGGTTGAAATAAGTCATGAATCCAAACCCTCTAGTGCGGGCTCTCTTGTAATACTAGAAGAGATGTATGAATTTATTAGGTTGTCCATAAAAAGGGCAATGCGGATCTGGCACCCTCACATGCTGAAGGAGAGAGCCTAAACACAAGCCTTATAAAATAATACACTATGAAAAATGAGCCACTTTAGACTCAGAAATCATAGACCAAATAGTAAGAAATTTGTGTCACCAAATGGACTAGGTAGAATGCAAATTCCACCAAAGATTGAAATTAGGAACCATAGGTAAGTGAGGAACAATCCAGGGATATCCTATATTGGGCTTGTAGTTACAAAAGGAGGTTCAAGGAAACTAGAAGAAATACTCCAAATATGGATTGATAGAATAAATGCCTAACTTTTGAACCATATTTAGAGGTAGCATCGAGACCACTGAGTTGAATGTCTGAAAATATTGCTAAGTGAGACATAAATGAGCCTGTAAATCTTTCCAAGTGCAAATATGCATGGTATCACAAGAGAAAAGGTCATGGGGAGCGCAGATTCCCTTCTTGTGAAAATGCAGAGCTTGAATTTTAGGGACATGGGCTAGAGGAAACCTTTGGGAATATATGAGAGGTGACCACCAAATATTGTGTATTTTTAAAGAGAGGTCATCAAGAAAACCATCCCCATCGCAATAAAGTCATGGTTTAAAAAATTCCCAAGAATTCTAAATTCTCTTAGCAATAAAGGTGACCTAAATCTAGACAATATCTTTCATAAGCAAAAGGGTCTAAAACCCAATCCCCTTCCAGGTCAGTTTGTGAATTGGGTATCCTAAAGAAATAAAATGCCTAAGAATAATTTTATCAACTTAATTTCTATAAATGGCCCATATAACCTATTTGGCACACATGGAAAGATCTTGTTTTTGGGTTGATACAAGGCCAAGGCCTCCAAATTCTGTAGAAAGACAACAATACTCCCAGGAAACTCTATGAAAGTCATGATAGTCTAGTCTCAAAGACCATAAGAAATATCACACTTGATATTTTCTAACTTGATGTAAGAGGATTTAGAAGGAGCCTAACATGAGGAGTAATACACATTGGTAACAAAAAAAACTTTATAAAAATTCTAGAATTTACCAGCCAAAGAGAGGAGCTTTATAATCGAGTAAGCAAGCTTTTTCTCGATCTTGGTCAAAATGACATTCAAGAGGCCGACAATAGAACCCTATAAATAAAAAGGAATACCTAATAATAAAATTATTTCACCATGATGAATCTATTTACACCCATACTAGAGAATCCATGGAGGAGCATGAAGTAAGGATTTCCTATAACACTAGGTTTTGTGTGATTGAATCATAGACCCTTTATCTTGCAAAAAAGTATCAAGGAACTAAAGTTCCACCTAAATATTATCTTCTTCCTTAATTAGAGTGAGGAAGGAATCATTAGTAAAGTGGTCATTGACAAGTTGAGAAGGTGACTTAAATAGGGAAATTCCCCTAATACATCCCGTTGAAAAGGCATAGGCCAGAAGATAGCCAAAGCATTCAGCAACAAGAACATAAAAAGAAGGGGCTAAGGGACAACTCTATGTAATAGATATGAAAATTCCAAAGGTTTTAGACTATTTTCCATTGATGGTGGTGATAGTTGAGGTGTCTCCAAAATCATTTATATAGACTGAATGAAGAAAGGCCTAAACCCTTTAGGCTTTGAGCATAGAAAAGATAAAAGGCCACTCAGTGTGATCATAATCCTTAGAAAAATAAATTTTGATAAAAATAACATTCTTCTTTTATTTTTGAGCCCATTCCATACCTTGTCAAACAACAATAATATTGTCTAGGATAAACCTAGACTTGAGAAACCAGTTTTCTCTGGGCACACAATTTGCAGAAGAAGATGACAAATTTTAAGAGCAAGGGCTTTAGAAATGATTTTGTAGGAGACATTGAGAAAGGCAATGGGCCACCAGTTGCAAATATCCTTAAGATCTCTATATTTAGATATGAACTTGATATTTCCTTTATTTATTAGCTAATCTAGAGATTGAGGATGAACAAATTTTAAATAGACCTTATGCATATCAAAACCAATACAAGGCTAGAGAGATTTGTAAAATTCTCAAGGAAATCCATCACAACTAGGAGATTTTTCATCATCCATGGAGGAGATGACTTGTTAAAGATCCTCAATAGATTCTGATCACAAAAATCCCTCTCAGGTTTTGAAACTTAAGAAGGGAGGACGACAAGGCAATCCTTCAAGGCTTGTTCTCAAGCAGAGCAATTTCCCTCCATAGTGAACACCTTCTCATAGTGTTTGAAAAAATCTTGAAAAATATAGATAGAAAATTAGAGAGCATCATGTTCCTTCCTTATTTTTTTAATGTGAGGGGAATAATGACGAGCTCAAAGAGCCAGAAAGAACTCTTTAGAAGAACACTCTCCCACCTTGATCCAATGAACTCTAGCTTTGATTTGGGCTTCTTTGGCAACATGATTATCAACCATCTAATTTTAATGTCAAAGTTGAGAAATTGAAACCTAAAATTTAGGATAGAAATGTTTTGAAGCCAAAGCTTTAGTGGAAGTACGAAGATATTTTTGTGGCTGTATCATAGAAATGTTGAAGGTACATAGCTAGTTTCCTTCCATAAATATAGAGAAACCATGTTAAGTGAAGAATATAATCATTCCAACACAAAATCCAGCCAATTGGTTGAGTTGGATGAGGCTCAAGATTCCAAAAGCATTAAATTTAGGTCATCGTGGGTGGATGACTCAACAAACAAGCATTCAAAAAATTTGCATTTTGGATGGACACATATGAGTCATCTATTCATAAAAGCTACCTCATGAAGAGGTAAAACTAGAAATTCTTAATTTTCCCCAAAATAAAAAAATTATTGAGCTAAGATCATGACATGATCAAGCCTCTTAAAAATTATATCAACACTAGCTTGTAAATTATATACCAAGTGTGCTAGATGCAATTAGGATGACGGTGGTTAACATTGGGGTTAAAGGGCCTAATTTATTACACATGTAAAACCAAGCCTCTCTTTCTCCAATTATCCATCAAAAAGGAAAAATACCTTCCTTATTAGAGGTCACCTCAACCATATTAAGGCCGCCACATGTAACCCAAGTAGCAGGTGGCAAGGAGTCAACTATCCATTGCCACAACTAAGATATTTCAATAGAATCATTGGGAGCATAAACATTAATGATCCCAAAGGAATTATTGTTGATTAACATGAGACCCAAAATAGTATTTGCGTAGTATTAGACCCATGATAATAATAAATAGAGGAATACCATTGTGGAAAGATGAGGGTGACAACACCTCCTCGACTAGCTTCATCGTCAAAAGAAAAAACCATGTATCCTATCCAAATGAGATTACATGTTGTGGTTAACATGAAATTTACAATTTTAACTTCTCAAAGGAAAACAAACATCGATTAGGGTCCATTCTTGAGGATAACTTCAACACGGGAGGGGTTGGAAATGAAAAACAAAAATAAATCCTTAGTGATATTCAGGATGCCATCAAGCTAGAACCCATGAGGGACCTAGGCTTTGACAACTCAATTATGCAACATGATTTCAGGTGGAACCCTCCCCACAAAATATCCTATTAAATATACTTTTTCTAGCTAGTCATAAGCACTATCAAAACCTTGCACGAGAAAAAAAACATCAAGAGTACTAGAGATCGTACTTCATGAAATACCTTCACAAAAAATATGAGGTCATTTGTTTGGAGGTTCCATAATCAACCGTTACCAAAAATCCAACACCAACATAAATTGTGGGCCATTAAAAATGCCTAAAATATTATAGTAAATTTTCTTAAGCTATATTAATCACAAAAGAATTGTAAGATGGACATAGAAATTAGAGTTGCTATTTTATACCTTACTTACTTTTCAAGAAGTTTTTCCTCAAAATCATATTCACCTATATAAAGTCTAAACTAGATCAACATAATTTAATTCTAAATGTTAGAAATTTCCATTTAGGGCTAGACACATAATATTACTCAAAATTATTAATATAATTCATTTAAATAAATGTTTCTTTTTCATAACAAAAAGAGATCTCATACTTAAAAGAAAATTAAGAATTATTATTCTTTGTGAGGAGATTCATTTTAGTTTGAAAATTATTTTTGAATATAATTAATTATTATTAGAGGATTCAAACTTTATATATAAAATAAGTAAATAAAATTAATTATATAAATATAATAAATAATTAAAATATTTTATATCCCCTTTCTCATGTATTGGCTAATAAGTTAATAAATGAGTATTCGTGTTATCATAAAATTAAATCTATAAATATTCAAATGGTGCACAAATATTTCAAATTAAGAATTATTACAAAAATTTGTTGATTAGTTATTTGATTCTTTCTCATACTTTGTCATATAGTGTTGGAATAACAATGGAAAGTTGGGAATGAGAGGGGAGGGGTAAATCAGTTGTTGGAAATATGTTGAGGCTAGGTGAATAAGAGGGGGTAGGGGAGGTGGGGGGGGGGGGGGGTGAATTAGGAACCAATAAAACTTAATCCTTTTAATCCTTTATTAGATTATCTAATCTGATTGCATGTATGAAATGAAAAGCAATAAAACATCCACAACACTTGATACAATATTTGGTTACCCAGAAACCTTCCAAATAGAAAGTAAAACTAGGGTGGGGAAGGTAGCCACAAGATTTATTACTACAGTATAAATTTATCCTACCAAATCTTACAATTGACCACTTCTGATGGCCTTCCCTGCTTGGAGCAATAAGGACTATTTAGGTCCACCTTGTGAAAGGATTTAGTACAATACAATTAAGTAATGCAACTCTGTTAGGAGATTTGTAAAGGACTGTTAGGCCCACCTTGTTAGAGGATTTTTCTGAAGTAGTTGTTAGGATGAACTAGTAGATAATCTTCAATACAACTCTGATTTGTTGAATAAGATCCAATGATATAAAAACTAATTACCTGAATGTGATGGATGAGTCTCTATTGTTCCTTATACTGTTGTAGCCTCTTAAACAATTTGCCACTTCATATTTGCATACACACTTCTACATACATATATTTGGATAAAAAAAATACCTTATATTTATACCTTATCAAAATCAAATACTTCTATAAGTCGGCTTCCATAAGATAAATTAATATCAAACAATATAAGTTAAGTCAGCCCAAAACTGTTACTCGGGTTCAGTAGTACACTTAGGCAATATATTGACACTCGGGCATTATGGTGTCACTTGGGAAACATACTAAACTCTGGCACTCAGGCTACTATGTGTACTTGGGTCATATTGATCACTCAGGTAATACTGATTACCACTAACTGCTCGGTCAACACTGCCACTGCTCAGGTTACATTGTAACTGCTCAGGTTGCACTACTGGCTCGGTCAACTCTGTGATGACTAAGTGTTTTGGAACTAATTGACAACAAGTATTTCCATAAGGTAATCAATCTCCCATTTTGGCATTAGTGACCAAAAACACTTATCATGTTCAAAAACTTCTCAAGCTTCTGCGTTAAAACTCCCCCTTACCATATGCTTGGGTACTTGCTCAAGTTTTGACAACAGCTCTGTGACTCGGTTATAACTAACTCTATTTTTTTTTTTTAAATTATTTTTGCAACTCTTATATATATATACATAAATACATATATATATATATATATATATATATATATATATANATACATAAATATATATATATATATATATATATATATATATATATATATATATATATATATCTTCTCTACTTCTCTTCTGTACATGTATTTCCTTATATGTACATACAATAACTTTCTCCCTTGTTTTTGACACAAATGCAAAAAATATATATCTATATGGTAATACCAAAGTAGGATAGGAAATCACTATATACATTCAAAATCTTAGACAAAGTGTTGTCCCAATTATCTTGCAACACCTTTAGGATGTGCAACTTAATCTGTATCTCTGCTGATAGCTTCATCATAAGCTCAACAATTGAAAAGTTATTTTCATGTATGAGAGTCTTGGCATGAGATATAGGCTTCTGAACTACATCCATTGGTGGAAAGATTTGGATTTGCATATCTTATATATATTCTCTTTTCCTTTCCTCTTCCCTCAATAATTCAGCCTACATGTTTGTTAGATACTTAATCTTCACAAAGTGTGTTGAACTCGAACTCGAGTTAAGTCTCAACTGGCTTGCACTTTCCTTCAAATCTATATCTATCTTTGTCAGCTTAGTCTTGATTTCCATTGTGAATTTGGAAGTATCACTTAACTTTAAAAATAATGAAGCAACATTATTTACAGTATTTTCTAGAGAGCTAAAAAGAGATTTTATCTTTACTTGATCACTTGCAATTTTACTTGCGACATTCTGTAGAAATTTGTTCTCAAAATTCCTTTCTGCCATCTGCTGTAGTTTTTCTTGACCACTTAAATCTTTACTGAACTTGTGGACTATGTCTACAAGTTGGTCCATAATAGAATCATTCTCATTTACTTCTACTTTTAGTGCATCTAGGAATATAGCTTTTATGTCCTCTAGCACTCTGTTTCTCTTCTTTTTTGCTTGGAGCTTTTTTTATGTAGCTCTTTTCTTCCATAGCTCCCCTAATATATCCATATGCTCTATTGTCAAGTTGGATAGATCCCAATTTGGAATCACAATATCTTTCTCAAGATCAATATTATCAGTATTTATTTCCTTTCCTTTTCCACTGTCCTTGGGATTGGGTGAAGGAACAATTTCCTTACCTTTTCCACTATCATCCATATCCTTTCCTTCCTTTGTTTTATCCTCAGTATTCAATTGAAATAGGTCATTTACATTTTATGCACCAATTGTAGCATCAATTCTCACTGAATAAATATTCACAATTTCATTTTGTGACTCAGTTAAGCTTATCCCAGTAGTAGGTGAAGCCTGATGCTCAGATCCCACTAGTCCAGATGTAGATTCTGTAGTCTTATCCTTTCTCAGAGATAGGATGATCTTGTTAGAAATTAGCTAAGTAACTGAGAGGGGAGGGGTGAATCAGTTACTCCAAAACTAATCCTTGTCCCTTAGATGTCTAAATACTTTAATAATGTTACTCGGGTGTTCCTTCTGTAACTCAGGTGTCAAAGCAATCTTTAATGCAATTATACTTTAGTGATTAAGTGCAGAAACATAAAACAAGTAACAAGTACACATATGACACCAAGATTTAATGTGGAAACCCAATATGGGAAAAACCACCAATGTAACTAGTTATTGTTTTTCACTCTTCTGAAGTGAGCCCTGTTAGGATCCAACCCTGTTAAAGGTTACAATAACACACTGTTAGGTGTGACCTTGTTAAAGGATTTAATCACCCTGTGAGGAGTGGCCTTGTTAGAGGTCTTCAAGACTTCAATCTGGAAATGCTACCTTGTGAGAGGATTTACAAAAGACTGTTAAGTCTACTCTATTAAGAGATTTTGATCATAGATACAATTGTTAGAAAGTAACAATGGATTGACCTGTATGTGTAAGCAATTGTATTTGCTGATTTAGATCTCTGCTTGATTGTAACTAGATCCTTGCTGATCAGATATTGTATTGCAGCTCTGAGTTTTCTATACTTAATTAGAATCCCATCTGATTCTGCCTTCACTCTTCATCTCACAGAATTCCACGCTTCTGCCTTTACTTTCACTTTCACACTTTTTGTAACACCAACACAACACATTCAATCCAAACTTGACCTTTTATAAATACATGATAAGCCCTATCAAGTCACCTTGAATAAACTCTAAATGATAAATCATACTGCAGTCAGCCTCATATAACTATTTAATTACATAATATAAATCACTGTTAGTCGGATGCAACTAAATGCCTGACCAAGATTGAAATGCCCAAGTGAACTCGGTCAACACTGAACTTCTTCAATGCCCAACCTCAACTCATTATGTTTATCAACTGTGCTCAGTCTGAATGTAGACATTAGTGTAAAACCACTACATAAGTGTAAATACATGTGTAACATCAATGACAATACACAATTGAATAATTGTCTTCAACAATATCCCTCTTTGACATTAATGGCAACACATCATGTCATAATACAAAGAATTGTGGAGCAACATAAATTTCTTTAATGTCTTTAACTTCATTCTGATTCTCCCTTTGACAATGTCCTTAGTTTCATTGTAATTCTTCCTCTAAAGATTTCCTTAGCTTCATTCTGATTCTTATGTATTATAGAAAACTCTCCCTCTTTGACAACAGATGCCAAAGGCTTCAATTCCATAAATTCTATTTCTCTTTGAAGTTTTAATGTACCTGAATTTACTGATTCATCTGCAATGGGCTCTGATTTATCTGCATCAACTGGAAGATTTTCACTGTTGCTTGGGTTGATGAATCACTAAACTATATTTTAGTGATCTTCAGGTAGTGGAAGTACCCCTAGTTTTTCTCTAATATACAAGAATGCATCCTTAGATAAAGGCTTTGGTGAATATGTCTGCAACTTGGTCTTTGGTGTTTACATATTCCAACCTTACTTCACTATTCTATACTAATTTTCTCAAGAAGTGATATTTTATTGCTATGTGCTTGGTTTTGGTGTGCATCACAAGATTATTTGAGATGTTAATGGAATTGGTGTTATCACAGTAGATAATAACTGGTTCTTTTATCTCTTCCTTCATTCTTGACAACAACTTCTTGATCCATATGATGTTAGAATAGTTCACTGCTGCAGCAACATATTCTGCCTCTGCTGTAGACTGAGAAATACAATTCTATTTCTTGCTAGTCTGAGATACTAACCTTTTTCCAATAAATAAAGCTCCACCACTGGTGCTCTTCCTATTATCAACACTTCTAGCTCAATCAACATCAGTGAATGCTTTTAAATCAAAGTTTCCACTTTTCTTATACCATAAACCATAGTCTTCAGTACCTTTTAGATATCTCATAATTCTTTCGATTTCCATTAGGTGATTATCTCTGGGATTAGCTAAAAATGTTGCAACAATACCAACTGCCAATGCTATATCAGGTCTGGTGTGTACAACATATTGCAATTTTCCAATCATAGATTTGTAATTGGTCTGATCTACCTCTTTTGAATCATCATCCTTAGATAGTTTCTGTCCAGTACACATGGGTGTTCCAACAGGTTTGGAATCTTCCATACCAAATTTCTTGAGTATCTCCTTGATATATTTTGATTAAGTAATGTAGATAAGATCCTTCATTTGATGTACTTTTAAACCAACAAAAAATTTGATCTCACTAAACATATACATTTCAAATTCTTTCCTCATAGCTACAGAGAATGCTTTGCATAGGTCATCATAACCAGTGAATAATATGTCATCAACAAATATCTTTGCTAACAGTATCTTTTTCTATGGTCCTTCTTTGATGTACATGATATTGTTATCATTGGTTCTCTGAAATCCAATTCTTATTAGATAGCTATGTAGTCTTTCATACTAGGCTCTGGGCACTTGCTTTAGTCCACACAATGCTTTGTGTAGCTTGCAAACCATATTTCTTCTGCTAGGATCAATAAAGCCTTCTATTTGTTCAATGTAGACTTCCTCTTCTAGGATTCCATTCAAAAATGTAGACTTCACATCCATCTGATATATCTTGTATCCTTTATGTGCAGCATATGCTAGAAGAGTTCTAACTCCTTCAATTCTTTCAACAAGAGAAAATGTTTCTCCATAGGCGATACCCTCTTCTTGAGCATATCCTTTACAAACTAGTCTGGCCTTGTTTCTAGAAACTTTCCCATTTTCATCCATCTTGTTTTTGCAAACCCACTTGGTTCCAATCATATTCTTTTCCTTTGGCCTAGGTACAAGAGTCCAAGTTTTGTTCTTCTCAATTTACTGAATTTCTTCATTCATTGCTTCTATCCAAATTTCATCATTCAATGCACCCTTAATAGTTCTAGGTTCAAATTCACTTAGTAAGATTGTAAATTTTAGTTTATTTCTTGTCATTACACCTTCTGTCTGATCTCCAATTATTTTCTCAGGTGCATGATGCCTTTTCATGTATCTGGAAAGTACTAGAACCTTCAATCTAGATTCTAGACTTGATCCACTAGGTCTATCAATCTCAAAAATTCTTTCCTGTTCCTTTGTCTGATACTCAGGTCTCTCTGACTGTGATTCAGGTCCATCTATTTGAGACTCTGGTCCTTCAGTCTGTGACTCAGGTTCCTCTATATGTGACGCAGGTCCATCAGTCTGTGACTCAGGTCCTTCTACTAGTAGTTCATGTGGCACATTTTGCAACTCAGGTAGTATAGTTTGTGTCAATATATTTTGTCCCATCACCATTGGTTGAGTCATAGGTATAATATCAGGTTCATGATATACAAATTATCTATAGTCTCCAGGCTCTTTATTGCTCTTCTTTTCACATTTTTCTGCAAACTCATCAACCTTGACATGTACACTCTCTATGAATTTATGAGTAGTAAGATTTAGACATTTGTATGCTTTGCTTTTACATGAGTAACCTAGGAATATTCCTTCATCACTTTTTGCATCTAGTTTCCCATTTCTTGCTTCCTTCAAGATGTAGCATCTACTTCCAAATACTTTAAAATAATGAACATTAGGTTTATAGTCATACCATAATTCAAAAGGTGTCTAATTACTAACTTTCTTTAGTTGAAATCTGTTCAAGGTGAACACTGTAGTACTGATGGCCTCCTTCCAATATTTGGCAACAACATTCTTTTCAATCATTAAGGTTCTGGCACAATCCATAATGGATCTGTTTCTTCTTTCTGCTATGCCATTTTGTTGTGGTGTACTAGGAGCAGATACCTATCTTTTGATTCCTCTTTCATTGCAAAATTCATTGAACTCATTAGAGATGAATTCTCCTCCTCTTTTAGATCTTAGGTATTTTAGTTTCTTTCCTATTTCTTTTTCAACTCTTGCAAGACACCACTTGAATTTCTGAAAAGATTCTGATTTCTCTATGAGAAACATGATAGTCATCATTCTAGAATGATCATCAACAAACATAATAAAATATTTTTCTCTAACATAGCTTGTTGTTTGAATTGGTCCACATAGATCAGTATGTACCAATTCCAATACTTCATCTGTATTGTAATTCTTGCTCTTGAATCTATTCTTTCTCATCTTTCCAATTTGACTTTGTTTGCATGTTGTTAACTCGGGTTTCTTCAAGATAGGAATACCTCTAACTCTTTTGTTTACTAGATTGTCAAAATTCACATGACACAACCTTTTATGCCATAACCAGCTTTCTTCTACTTGTGCAATAAAGCATGAGTGTTCAGTGAGATCAAGATAGAATAAATTACCTTTTGTTTGCCTACCAATTCCAACTAGGTTCCCTTTACCATCCAGGAGCTTGGCCTTACCATTCATGAATTCTACCTTGAAGCCAATGTTGTTTATCTATGCTACACTGAGTAGATTTATCCTTAATCCTTCAACCCAATAAGCATTATCACATATGATTCCTTGTGTCAGAACAATGCAACCTTTTCCTTTTACTAGGAAAGGTTCAACATTTCCAAAACTGACACTTCCACCATCATAGTGTTCAAGATGTTTGAACTTTGTCTTATCACCAAACATGTGATGAGAACAACCACTATCAATTATCTAGGTATCATTTTTATTGATGTGTGAGAAAAGTGCAGCCTTTTCATCTTCCTCATCAGACTCATCCTTTATGGCAATATACACCATTTCTTCTTCTTCATCACTGTCAGAATATTTTGCAATATAACAAGATTTCTTTCCTTTATCCTTATAGCTTTTGTGGTTATTGAAATCTTTCTTACCTTTGAATTTTTTAGACTTCTTTTGATCCTTGTCTTCCTTGTTTGGACACTTTGCAGCAATGTGACCAACCTCATTGCATGAGAAACAAATCAATGGTATCTTTCCTCTATATTTTCCTTTTGCAGCTCTTCTTGCAAGAAGTTCTTCAATGATGTCAAGATCTTCATCATCAGATTCATCATCACTGTCACTTTCAATTTGCTTTCCTTTAGAGTCTCTATCCTTCTTACCAAGGTTCAGTTTGGCTTTGAATGCAGACTCAAGATTACTAGAGCCAGGAGCATAGTTGTCAAAATTGTCCAGCTCAAAGGTTGTAAGTCTTCCCACTAATGTATCCAGAGTAATGTCTTTGTTGCACCTCATTTCTTGAATGGATGACAGTCTAATAGCATATATAGGAAGTAAAGTTTTGAGTACCTTGCTGACTACTATAGTATCTTCAACTAGTCCACCTGCTGCTCTGATGGCACTTACAATCTTCTTGATTCTTTCACTGTACTTTGTGATATCTTCTCCTTCTTTCATTTTCATCTGGTCAAATTGTCCTCTTAGAATTTTTTCTTTAGCTCTCTTTACATTTGCATCACTTGGATGAATGTCTTGTAATTTCTTCCACATGTTATAGGCTATAGGGAAATCCTTGACTTCATCAAATTCTGAGTAGCTGAGTGAAGAAGATATGTCAATCATCATTATGTTATGAGGTTTTTGTTGCATCATCTATTCCATAGTCATAGTCCATGTTGGTGCAACTTATTTGGTCTCTAATAATTTTAAACCATCATCTCCAATAGTAGATAGATGTAGCTTCATCAATTCCTGCCATGCTAGGAAATTGTCTTTGTTTAGCTTTGGGATCTCCCTCCTGGAAGACATCTCTGATCTTTAGCTTAGGCCTTGAAAAGTTTCCTGAAAGTACTTGAAGCTCTGATACCAATTGTTGGAAATTAGATAAGTAATTGAGATGGGAGGGGTGAATCATTTAATCCAAAACTAATCTTTGTCCCTTATATGTCTAAATACTTTAATACTGTTACTCGGGTGTTCCTTCTATAACTCATGTGTCAAAGCAATCTTTAATGCAATTATACTTTAGTAATTAAGTGCAGAAACATAAAACATAAAACAAGTAACAAGTACACATATGACACCAAGATTTAACGTGGAACCCCAATATGGGAAAAACGACCAATGTAACTAGTTACTATTTTTCACTCTTTTGAAGTGAGCCTTGTTAGGAGCCAACCCTGTCAAAGGTTACAATAACACACTATTAGGTGTGACCTTGTTAAAGGATTTAATCACCCTATGAGGAGTGGCCTTGTTAGAGGTCTTCAACACTTCAATCTGGAAATGCTACCTTGTAAGAGGATTTACAAAATACTGTTAAGTCTACACTATTAAGAGATTTTGATCATTTCTACAATTGTTAGAAAGTAATAATGGATTGACTTGTATGTGTAAGCAACTATATTTGCTGATTCAGAACTCTGCTTGATTGTAACTGGATCCTTGTTGTTCAAATATTATATTGCATCTCTGAGTGTTCTATACTTAATCAGAATCCCATCTGATTTTGGCTTCACTCTTCATGTCACAAAATTCCACACTTCTGCCTTTACTTTCTCTTTCACACTTTTTTAACAACAACAAAACACATTCAATCCAAACTTGACCTTTCATAAATACATGGTAAGCCCTGTCAAGTTGGATTGAATAAAATCTAAATGATAAATCATACTGCAGTTGGCCTCATATAACTATTTAATTACATTGTATAAATCATTGTTAGTCGGCTACAATTGAATGCCTGACCAAGATTGAAATACCCGAGTGAACTCGGTCAACACTGAACTTCTTCAATGCCTGTCCTCAACTCATTCGGTTTACCAACTGCGCTCAGTCTAAATTTAGACATTAGTGTAAAACCACTACATAAGCATAAATACATGTGTAACATCAATGACAATACACAATTGAATAATTTTCTTCAATAGATCTGTATAGGTGATTGGGGCAGGGATGCCATGACTTCTACTGCAATATGTTCTGCATTGGATTCTTCAATAGTTTCTACCTCAGGTAAATCTACATCATCAGTATTTTCCTTGGGGTCTGTACTCAGTACTTTTTCCTTGTCTTCTTCCTTGATTCCCAAGACTGTCTTCCATATCTTTGTTTCATCCTTCACCACATCCTCTATCTTCTTATTCAATATCTGAAACCTCCTGAACCTTGGAGTGTGATTGTCTTCATATTTGGTCATGGCCTCTTTAACTTCTTTATTTATCATAGTAGACATGACTTGCCTTAATGTCTGTTCTCTAATGTATTTTTCTATTTGGACTACATTTCTCCAAGGAATAGATATTTCCTTGAATAGATCTTTAGTCATATGAATCTTCAGTTTGGATGGATCATACTTCAATCTGGTCATCTTTTCTACAACTACTTCCTCAATCTGCTTATGTTCATCCTTAGTTCTAGAAGCATATTTCAGTGATTTTAGAGAACTCATACCATTACCTTCTCTTAGTTCTTCAATTTTCTTCTCAAAGGTAGGTGGGGGTTTCTTGAATACTATTGTATCTTCTTCTTCATCTTCCTTGGGAAATATGAGTTTCCTTCTAGATCTTCTTTTAGTGATGAGAGGGGTAGAGATCTTTGATTTCTTCTTAAGGGTTACCTTTTTCTTCTTCTTCTTAGAAGGTTCAATTTCTATCTCTAGCTCTTCCTCTTCCTTTTCAGGTTCATCATCTTCTATCTTAACCTCATCTTCTTTTCTTTCAAATGTAGAAGGAGGAGAGTCTGAAGTCTTCCCATACTTCTTTCCAAACTACTCTAACCTCTTCTTTCCTCTTTTCAAAATCTTAGGAATATCTATCTCTAATAAAATTCTTCTCTTGGCTTCTTCATAGGTACCAAAGTATTGTTCTTTGGGGTCAACAAGCTCATTCACAAGAGCCTCAATGATATCTTTGGTCTCATCTATGTTAACCTCATATGCAAGAGGTTTCACCCATGCAACCCTAGGTTTTATTGCCTGAATGTATACTTTATCACAGTCAACTAGGAAAAAAAACATCATCTTTGTAGTCTTCAACCAATTGTTTAGGAATTCTATACCTTTTATGCATATTCTGTCTGAATTCCTCAAAATATACATCCATGATGCTTTCAAAATTGTCTCCTAATTCTTCTATGAAATCATTTATCTGATACACTATGGGTTTGTCCTTCTTCCAAACAACTGTGCCTTTGGAAGGGAAAATATTCTGAATATAAAAGAATATGCAGACCATAAGTGAACCAAACTTATATGGGTTGGTCTTTGATGCCCAGATGCTTTCCATGTTCTTACTCAATTGGATGAGATGCAACTCAATGAGGTCGAATGAGAGGTTGTTCTTGACCACCTTGTATGCCAAGTCCATAGCCTCACATGGTATGTTGTTAGGTTGGCTAGAACTCTAGATTTTGTGTGCAATTACATGAATCCCAAAATTTAATTCCATGTTTTTAACTCCATTTAATCTCATGCCTCTTCCATCCCACTCAGAAATAGTCTTCTTTTCTAGGTCATCGCAAGGTAGGGTTTTGGTAGCTTTTGACTTGTCAAGCATAGGATACCCTACAACACGGTGTACCATTGTCTTTGTGATATTCACTAGTTGCTCCAGCCATAGATGCATGTTGTGAACATGTCTTAGAACAAACCTAATCCACTTAATTTGAAAATTATGCAGCATATACATGATATGAGTCAAACCCTTGACTTCTAGGTGTTTATGTTATGGCTTTAGATTCCCAACTTCACAGAGTTTCTTATATACTTTATTCATTTCCAATGTCCCTAGCTGTTGAATTGTTCAATGATAGAAGGCTCAGATGTCATTTATCAACAATACCCTTGGAGGAATTAGGGAATGAGCTCTCATCAGGTCTATCTCCTTTGTAATTACTGAATGGAGCTTAAACTTCAGAGGTTCACAGATAGCATTCCTCACCAACATCTCAGATCCTTTCTTAACCTTGTTGTTGGATGTAGACGCCATTATGTGCAGAGGTTTGATAAAACTTTGCAACTTAAAGATTTCAAACACAAATTCACTCTGAATCGCTTAAGGCTCTGAATCGCTCTGCAAACTGAAAAATTTGTAAACAATAACCTTTCAAATTCATCTTTTATAAGGGATTTTACCATTGAGTTTTCATTAAATGCTCTGTACATGGTAGCTGGCATAGCTCGGAATGAATCTTAGAAAAAACTAACTTCTACATCCTCAAGACCATACAACCTGACTTAATTCGGTTAAGCCTATGTAACTTGGGTGTTACTGAGATCCTAACTTGGTTAAAACTATAATGTGTCCTAGTGCATCAATATACTGATTTGGACTTGCTAGCATGTTTGGAACTGATGAAGGATGACCTATATGCATAGTTATAGTAGTCTCCTTGCATATTTATTCAGAGATGGTAGATCCAACCAACTCACTACTTTGGGTGCCATTCGATCCTTCATTGTTTTGATATGAACTCTCAGGAGATTTCCTTACCCACTGTTGATTCATTTGAGTTCTGATTTCTGAAAATTTTTCTTTGCCTTTCTCAAAACCAGTATCCATTTTTTCTCTATCCATGCAATTCTTTCTTAGATGACCGAGTTGTTTACATACATAACATCTCTTAGTAGGATTCCTTTTTATGAGGTGAGTCTTTACACAATTTGCACCAATATGCCCATATTCACCACAGTGACAACATCTTCTCCATGTGTTTTAATCCCAACCAAAAATTTCTTTTGCTAGTTGTTCAACAAGGTTCCATTTCTTAGTTTTACATTCAGAAGATTTGTGATCTTGTTTGTTATAATTGAAACATTTTCCTTCAAACTTAGGTTTCTCAGTGAATTCACTTTCCCTATGTCCATCTTTGTTGCATCTATAGAATTTACCATTAAAATTTGATTTTCCATTGCTCCAACACTTATTTTCTATGTGACCTAACTTTCCACAATGATTACAAGTAGGTTTTTTGTTCTTTTGAGTTGCTTACTGTGAGGATTCACCTTGTTCAGTATAACCTAATCTAGTTTGTCCATGATGTCTATGTTGAGTTTTCTCTATCAATTGATCCATGCTTACCTATGAATTCATCATACTTTCATTGTTTTTCTTTTTAGTATTGAGATCATTCTGCAATATTTCATTTTTTTCCTTAGATTGATAACTTCTTGATTTATATTATTGAGTTGATTTATCATATCTGATTGTTGAAGTGACAAATGATGGATTTCTTTTTCTTTTTCTTCTAATCTTGTACTCAGTAATATTTTATCTTCTTGTGCCATTTATTTATCATTTTTTTCTTGATTATTTTGTTCCATGACTTCACATATTCTGACTGAATGAATTTCTTGTTCTCTTTTCAACTTTCTGACTTCTTCATGTACATTGATATTCTTTGCAAGTAGGTCTTCAATTGCTTCATCTTCTTCTTTAGAACTTCTTTGTTTGCATAAGTCTTCAATTCTTTCTTCTATGTAAATTTTTTCATTCATCTCTACTGCTAAATCTTTTCTTCTTTTTAGGGAAAGAGAGAGTTGTTCCTTGAGTTTCTTGATTTGATCCATGGCCACTTGTAGATTTATCTATTTATTTTAAATTGCTTTCTCCAGTCTATATATTTCCATTGCCTATGAACCTTTAGCTCTAATACCAATTGTTGGAAATATTTTGAGGCTAGGTGAGTGAGAGGGGGCAGGGGGGAAGGTGTATCAGGAACCAATAAAACTTAATCCTTTTAATCCTTTATTAGATTATCTAATCTGATTGCATGCATGAAATGAAAAGTGATAAAACATCCACAACACTTGACACAATATTTGGTTACCTAGAAACCTTCCAAATAGAAAGTAAAACTGGGGTGAGGATGGTACCCACAATATTTATCACTATAGTATAAAATAGTCTTATAAAGCTTACAGTTAACCACTCCTGATGGCCTACCCTGTTAGGAGAAATAAGGATTGTTAGGTCCACCTTTTGAAAGGATTTAGTACAATACAATTAAGTAATGCAAGTCTGTTACGAGATTTGTAAAGGACTGTTAGGTCCACCTTGTTAGAGGATTTTGCTGATGTGCCTATTAGGATGAACCAGTAGATGATCTTCAATGCAACTTTGATTTTACGAATAGGATCCAATGATATAAAAACTAATCACCTGAATGTGATGGATGAGTCTCTATTGTTCCTTATACTGTTGCAGCCTCTTAAACAATCTACCACTTCATATTCACATACAAAATTCTACATACATAAATTTGGATAAAAAAATGCCTTATATTTATACCTTATCTAGATCAAATACTTTTGTAAATTGGCTTCCATAAGATAAATTAATATCAAACAATATAAGTTGTCGGCCCAAAACTGTTACTTGGGTCCAATAGTCCACTTAGGCAATATATTGGCACGCGAGCATTATGCTGTCACTCAGGAAACATACTAAAATCTAGCACTCAGACTACTCTATGTACTTGGTTCATATTGATCACTCAGGTAATACTAATTAGCATTGACTGCTCAGTCAGCACTGCCACTGGTTGGGTTACATTGTAACTGCTCGGGTTGCACTATTGGCTTGGTCAACTTTGTGATGACTAAGTGTTTTGGCACTAATCAACAACAAGTCTTTCCATAAGGTCATCATCAGTACCACTAAAAAATTTCTAACCACATTCACTGATTAAACCATAGATTGCTTCTTGTTGATTACCGAGTTCATAGCTTTGAAATGAAACAAATATAATGCTTATAAAACTATTACATCAAAACAATAAAAATTTGAACTCATAACACCATGATTTTGGTAACACATAAATCCCAAGTTAGAGGATAAAACTATAGTGGGATGACACCCACAACCTTTACTAATTGCAGTATAAAGGGTGTTTAGTTAGAGCTACAAAGTTTAGCTATTTATGATAGCTTACCTAGTTAAGAGTATATATAAAACTTGTTAGGTCTACCTAGTTAAAGGATTTTTACAAACTCTACATTTAGAGATGTACCCTATTAAAGGATTTACAAATATAAGATTAGTTAAGATCTACCCAGTATTGGGATTTAAATCTCGCAATACAATAGTATCAAATAACTTAATAATGTTTGTAAAAATGCATCAAATGTAAATGTTGTTCAAAATCTATGTACTCTGATTTGTGTTACCTCAATCTCAATCTATAACATTGTTTTGTTCTGCTCTACTATAACTGAATTTATGCTCAGTGCTCTCTCCTCTACTCTTTGTTCTTCAATAACTCCTTTTACTTTCTCAGCAATAATAATAACAAATCTCTCTCCTCTTCTCCTTCTTCTATCTATTTCTCTCTTACAAATTCATCCAATATATAGATGAGTTTTGCCTCTTAATATTATGCATTAGGTACGCTGTGAATTTATTTTTACCAGTATATCTTCTTTCCATCTCGGTGATCATGTCACTTTTACCTCAATACTTGTTGTATTTCTTGGAAATGACAAACTTTCTTTTTATCATTTGGTCTGTTGGGACTATTTTGTGTTTTCACACTCTTGCTGAAGGTTTTGGTTCCCAGTATCTATTTATGCCCTAAAATTCAAAGTTTGTTCCAATGTACCATCAAATTTTTCTACAAGTGTCTATTTCCCAAGCAATGTAGCACAAAGAATTGGTTGAAAACCTTAAACCTTAGGTCAATTGTGTCTTTAACGTGCAAAAACCTTAGACATTCCTTATCTTGTTCTATTTTGAAGTTAATTTTGTTGAGTAACTTAAGTGTTCTATAAGTCATGTGCTTTTTAGTGTTTACCTTTATCTCCTAATCTCATGATCAGAACTAAATATTCTTTATGGTTTGGAGAATTGGTGCAAGCTTTTATCTCTTAATATCAAGAAGAAAGGAATATGCTCTTATACATTCAGAGATTAAGTGCAGGAGGTTGATCTTGTTCTCATCGTGCGGTTGGTGCCTGATAACTAGAAAAAGATGAAGTCATCTAAAATATTCAGAGATTCAGTGACAACCGTGGATTTAGTTTTCATCATGTGGCTAGCATTAAATCTCATGAATTAACTCTAGTTACAAGAAATATATGGAGATTCAGAGATAGCCTTATCACTGAATCTCATAATCCAACCCAAGGTCAAGACAAAGTTTACTTTTTGCTTTGTTGCTAGATCTTCAGATGAAATCAGAGTTAAATAAAATAATGCATGATTCAGCGAGGATCATTGATATCATTCTAGATTAGTGACTGGTGCATGATCTCTAGATAATAGTCAGGGTCAAGCTTTTATTCAGCATTTTAGTGAGGGTCATCGATCTTGTTTTAGCCTTTGTTTGATCGAATGGTCTGCGCATGATCTCCAATTTAACCCTAGAGTTAGTGAATATTTTAGCGACTTGGAGATAAGACACTCATATAACCTCTAAATAAACATATGGCTGAGGCAAAGCCTAGTAAATTTTATTACAAGATTCAGAGGTAACTTGGTTGTGTGATCTCAGAGTGGAAGTGCGCTTAAGAAAGTAATCTAGAGATTCAACACAAGTCGTTTGATCAAGATGAAAATCAATGGTTATCTCTAAATCTCATAAAGAATTGGCCAAGTAAAGAACTATTCAGAGACTTAGCGTTGATTGTTGATCAAGGAAATATTTGAGGGCTAGTGTGTAATATCCAGATTAAACATGAGTTATGCTTATTATTTAGCAACTTAGAGATCTATTCAATCACTAAATCTCTAGATTTGATCATTGTCAAGTATATCGAGAAGGGACCTGAACCATTAATAAGAACAGAGATGTGTGTCTAGCACTGAGTCACTATAAAATGTCAAGAAGTCAAGAATATTTTAGTGATTAG
Organism: Thuja plicata; assembly: GCA_018584345.1. Classification (NCBI taxonomy): domain Eukaryota; kingdom Viridiplantae; phylum Streptophyta; class Pinopsida; order Cupressales; family Cupressaceae; genus Thuja; species Thuja plicata. The sequence continues at coordinate 82,065 of MU226007.1, read as the reverse complement.
GAGGTAATGAGAAGAGATGGAGACATGTGTCTAAGTGGCTAAGGAAATCTATGGTATTTGTTAAGTCTTGAAGTAAACCCATGTTTATACTGATCATTTAGCGATTTAGAGATAGTATTTATCTCTGAATCTTGAGACTTGACCAAATTTAGTTCAAACATTGGGTGATTGTTAGATAGCCTTTATCTCATAATTTCAAAATAAACTGGAATTAGAACCAAGTATTATAAGATCAAGCGTGAATCATGGATCAAAAGTAAAATCAAGGGTTGTTTCATAATTTCCAGAGAAAATGAGCAAGTACATATTGACTTAGAGATTTAGTGCAAGACATAGATCAAGATCTTATCATGTGGTTGGCGTGTAATCTCTTAATAAATCTAGAGTTAAGTAAAGAATTCAATGACTTAGAGACTTAGTGGTCTCATAATCTCTAGATAAACTCAAGGTCAAGACAGAGTTTACTTTCCACTTTGTTGCTAGATCTTGAAATGAACCCAAGGTTAAGTGAAAAGCTCAGAGACTTAGCGAGGATCATCGGTCTCATCTCAGATGAATGGCTAGTGCTAGATCTCTAGATGGAACTAAAGTTGATAGTTTTATTCAGCGACTTAGCGAAACCTTTATCTCTGAATCCCCAGATTTAATTGTGGTCAAAGAAAAACCTAGTAAAGTTTATTACGAGATTAAAAGGTGAGAATAAATGATTCACTGAGTCTTAAGAAGTGAACCAGAGGCAAGGTAAAGTAAAAATGAGTGGCCAATACATAATCTTAGAAAAAATTTAAAGTAGATTATCTAGCAACTTAGCAAGAACCATTGATCAAGTAAGAGATCTGTGGCTCGTGTTGAACCTCATAATGTAACCCAGGTAAGAGGAAATATTTGGAGACTTGGAGATAAAGAAGTCATGTAATCTCTAGATAGACTATGGTCTAAGTATAGTAAGATTATTAGTATCCTATCTCGCTCCATTTCAAGGAAACAATATAAAAAGAAGGGTTAATAAAGACTAAAGATCTTGAAACAGTACAAGTAATCTGTTGATCTATGAAAAGGTAGGAAAATTAGGCCAATGATATCTCAACTTAAGCCTTTTCACATAAAATAAGGTTTTAAAAAAGAAAAGCACTCATGACTTTTCCAGCTGAGCATTTCAAATTCAATTACCTGTCAACTTCAAGTGCCACGGCTAGGAAAAAATTGATGTCAAGAAACGCAGAGTTATTGTAGAAGAGACTAAGAAAAAATTTCTAGGTTCTCAACTAGAATGATGCATTGAATTTTCAATGATAAATAGATGCAGCCATTGTACATTCTCATTAAGAAATTTTTCACAGCATAGAGAAAAAATTCCATAAGTTTCAAAGCAATTGAGAAGAGCCTATTTCTAAGAGAAGAATTTTCCAAAATCAGTGAAGATGAGTCAAGCAGAGTCAAGTAGAGCTTTAGTCAGTGGTGAGGGAAAAGATGGAGTGGAAGAACAAAAGGGAAAGAGGAACTATTTAGATGAATTTGTGACCCTACTTCCTGGGACCAACCATAATAAAAAGGTAAATGACAAATTATTTTCTGATGGTAGTTCAAATTTTAGGGATCCCAACACTCCCAGGTGCTCTGGTTACCATTTATTCAATTACTTTTATAGTAATAAAGATAGACAAATCCATGTATCAAACCCTTGGACATTAGGTTTAGCCAAGGTAATTTTCCCATATGTCTTCCTAGATGTAGACCTGTTAGTAGAATTGGATAGGAAATATGATCCTCTTTCTAAAACTATAAGAAAAAGTGATGAGAAAGCCCTAGTTACCTTGGATAGGGCATCCTTTATTAAATCCTTTGGTATTTACCATGCCTCTGCCATAGAGATTGACTTGACCAAGTTACAGAACAAGTATACTAGAGAGGTCAATGTGGTAAAGAATTTGATATAGGCTCATGTTCCTAAGTCAAATAGAAATTATGTAGCCCCAATGCCTTGTTCTAAGGATGCACCATATGAATGTAAAGAACTAAGTTTCTACTTGAAGTATATAACTTATGGGTTGTGTAGAGTATTGGGTATTGATGGGCACATTGACAAGCTGTCTATAGATCTATTGATGATTATTCTAGTTATTCAAAACTCCCATGCCAACACTAACTTTGACTACATTTAGTATGTCATTAATAGAATGCATGCGGGCCTCGTGACCATTCAGAAGAAGACCAAACCCAAGTTCATGCATTATTCACTCCTGATGGATTTATTTCTATACTTCAATATAGACAACATGGATACAGAGTTTTGAGACCTAGGACACTTTTCCAATGTGAGCCAAAACTTGTATAATTATGGATTACAGTTTGGAATTACACTTCCAATTAGAATTAATACTGTGGTTTTGAGAATTAGATTGTACATCCAATTCTATAATTGTTGGGCCTTAATGTGACTAGGTTGAAATTCAGGGTGCTTCAACTCCTAAGACCCTATCAATATGTGGACAAATGGCTAGGAGATCATAATTGGGGAGCCTTCTATTGTGAAAAGACCTATACCATGATTAGGGTTTATGGATGTTCTCATCCTCCTCACATACTTCCAAAGTATGTACCTCCATGGGTTTCCTTGATGAAATTTATTTGGAAATTAATGTGGAAAAACAAGGAGCACTTGGCTCCCCACAAGGTACATTCACACCTAGAAATTTCAAAGTTGTTGACTTTACCATTGGGAAAAGGTCCATGGAAGAAGTGAACAAATGGTTAGGGAAGTACAAGATGAGCATGGGCTTGTATAGGTATGTAGACCCTGAGAGCTTCATCAAAAATGCCAAGAAGTTACTAACCCCAAGTGTCACTGCTATTAAGCAACATGAGGATTGTGTTTAAGAGGACCTTATCAGAAACATCTTAGATGATGAAGAGGTAGAAAGTAGAGATGCAAAATACCAAGAACTTATTTATTTAGAACAATAAATAAAGAAAGAAGGGATTGTTGGAAATATTCAGGATTAACCAAGTTACTGAGAGGGGAGGGGTGAATCAGTAACTCTTCAAATTTAAATCATTTCTGTACTTTTATATTCTTTAATCATTCATTCATCTAATCTACTGCAAGCATGAAAATGTAATCTTTCATAACACATAACACAAAGATTGGTAACCCAGAAACCTTCCAAATAGAAAGTAAAACTGGGGTGGGGATGGTACCCACAAAACTTTGGTACTGCAGTAAAAGTTGGCTGGTTAAGGCTTACAATGATCACTTCTAATGATCTGCCCTGTTAGAAGCAATTTGGACTACTAGGTCCACCTTGTTAGAGGATTTACAAACATACAATGAAGTATGCACTCTGTTAGGAGATTTACAAAAGACTGTTAAGTCTACCCGGTAAAAG
>MU226007.1:44237-57566 GCA_018584345.1 Thuja plicata | reverse complement strand
ATTACAATCAAATGCCATTATAGGCCTTAAAACATTATAATTGAGTCCCTTGGACCCCTGAGAGATCCCACCATGCATCCTTGGTGTCATTATGGTCTTCATGTCTTTGGGTGCTCCTGCACCAGAACCTTACTACCTAATTAAGCTATTAGAGTATTTGCCATTCAAGAAATGAGAGTAGTAGCAAATAGAAATGTTACTCTAGACAATTTGATTGGAAGACTGATTTCATTTGAGATGAATAACTTTGATAATAGTGTCTTTCTAAACATAGAGTCTGCATTCAAAACTTCTATGAGAATAAGTAAATCAAGTCAAAAAACACTATGGGAAAAGATAGTGATAGTGAAAGTGAAGAAGAAGATCTTGATGAAATTGAAGCACTTATGGCTAGAAGAATGCAGAGAGGCAAAGGTAAATACAAAGGTAAATTACCACTTGTTTGTTTTAATTGTAAAGAGATTTGACACTTTGCTGCAAGATGTCCTAATAGAAAAAAAGATTACAAAAGTAATGACAAATCATTTGAAAGGAAGTCTGACAGAGGTGATTACAGAAGCTACCAACAATAAAAAAGAAGAGATACCTGAGAACACAAGGAAAAAGGAAAGAAGGCCACTTACCTAGCTAAATGGAAAGATGAAGATACAATCTGATGAAGACATCAAGATGGTGTTTTTGGTAGTAAAAGATGATTCAGATGATGATGAAGAAAGGTATGCATAGACTACACTCATATCTAAAGTTAGTAAAAATGATGTCTGGATCATAGATAGTGGCTTCACTCACCATATGACTAGTGAAAAGCAAAAGTTTGAGACTTTTGAATACTATAAAGGTGGTTCAGTAAGAATGGGTAATGCCACACCTTGCCCAGTTGAAGGTAGAGGAACCATAATGTTGAATAACTAGATAAAATGTGAAAAAGCTAATTGGGTAAATGGATTGAATTATAATCTGTTGAGTGTTTCTCAGTTGAATAATTTAGGTCACAAAGTAGAATTTGAAAATAAGATGGCAAAGATCTTCAATAAATCAGGAAATCTGATTGGTACTAGTGAGCAGACAAAAGGTAACCTATTCTATCTGAATGATACTGAAACCACTTGCTTAATGGCTAGAAATAAAGACATATGGTTGTGGCACAAAATATTGGGTCATGTGAACTTTGAAAACATGATAAAGATAAGCAAAAAGAGAAATGTAAGAGGCTTACCGATGATGAGCAAGCCTGAAAATATCATGTGTAAGAATTGTAATAAAGGTAAGATGACAAAGGCTAGTTTCAAAAGAAAACCCCATACATCTAATGCCATTTTAGAATTAGTCCATATTGATTTACATGGACCTATTAGGAAAAAGAGTTATTATTGTGATAAATTTTTTAAAACAAAGTGGTAAAGTATTGAGATGCTTAAGTTCGGATAGAGGAGGGGAATTTATTTCAGATGAATTCACTAAATTTTGTAATGAGCATGGAATCAAAAGGCAGATCTCTGCACCAAGAACACCACGAAAAAATGGAATTGTTGAAAGAAGGAACAAATCCATAGTTGACTGTGCAAGGAAACTAATAATAGAGAAAGGGATTGCCCAAATATTCTAGAGAGAAGCTTTCAGTACTACTATTTACACACTAAACAAAGTACAATTGAAGAAAGACACCAAGAAGACACCTTATGAGCTATGGTATGGATACACACCCAATGTGAGTTATTTCAAAATTTTTGGTAGTCAATGTTATATCTTAAAAGATTATAGAAATGGAAAACTTGACTCCAAGAGTGATGAAGGAATCTTTCTAGGGCATTCCACCAAGAGCAAGGCTTATAAATGTCTCAATAAAGTCTCTAACAAAATTGTTGAAGGTGCAAATGTAAAGATAGATGAATTTGCAGAGAAGAATGAAAAGGAAAGCACTAAAGAACCAAAGGACTACAGTAGGTTTGATTACAATGAGGAACCTGACACTCTACCCGACCAACAATGTAGATCTCCTAAGCAATAGATCATTGCACCCAAGCATCAGGTTGCAAATACCGATGATCAGGATATTGCTCAAAATGATGCACAAAGTGATGGAGAACATAATGAAGGAAAAAATGATGATCAAGCTAATAGAAAAAGAGCTGAACCTATACTTGCAAGATATTTTAGAAAGAACCATCCATAGAACCAGATAATTGGAGACAAGAAGGATGGAATAAGAACTGGAAGTAAGTCTCTAAACACAAGATGTCTTATTTTTGATTATGAGCCCAAATCTATTAATACTGCACTTGATAATGATGGATGGATTAGTGCTATGAATGAGGAGATTGAGTAGATAGAGAAAAAAAGACATGGACACTTGTACCAAGACCAAATGACAAGAATATCATCAGTACAAAATGGATATTCAGGAATAAACTGAATGAGAATGGAGAAGTCACTAGAAATACAGCAAGACTAGTATGCAAGGGGTATGCACAAGAAGAAGGAATTGACTATGGAGAGACCTTTGCACCGGTTGCTAGGCTAGAAGGAGTGAGGATATTACTTTCTTATGCTATATGTAAAGGATTCAAGGTATATCAAATGGATGTCAAGTCTGCATTCCTAAATGGAATACTTGAAGAAGAGGTATACATTGAACAACCATAAGGGTTTGTTGATCGAGGGACATGGTATGTAGACTACAAAAATCCCTATATGGATTGAAATAAGCACCCCGAGCCTGGTATGAAAGATTTCATTCCTATCTTATAAGTATTGGATTTGTAAGGACTAGTGAAACAATAATCTTAATTTGAAGGAAGATACTGATGCCAACATTTTGATTGCTGAGATATTTGTTGATGGCATAATATTTGGAGGCAATGATATGCTATGAAAATCATTTGCAAATGAAATGAGCAAATAATTTGAGATGTCTATGTTTGGAGAGATCAAGTTCTTTCTTGGTCTACAGATCATGCAACAAGATGAAGGTATTTTCATTACACAATCCAAATACATCAAAGAAGTACTAAAAATATCCAAGATGGAAGAGTCCAAACTAGTTGGAACACCGATCGAAACTGGATGTAAGCTGAAAAAGGAAGACAAGTCATTAGAGGTAAATCAGACTTTGTACAGATCAGTGATTGGAAAACTCATGTTTGTTGTACATACTAGACCAGATATTGCACATACAGTAGGAATTGTTGCAAGATTTTTTGCTAATCCCAGAGAGTCACATATGATTGTTGTGAAAAGAATCCTAAGATATTTGAAGAATACCAAGGAATATGGCCTATGGTATAGAAGAGAAGGAAAATTTGAACTTAAGGTCTTTACCGATGTTGACTGGGCTAGAAATATTGATGAACGAAAGAGCACAACTGGAGGAGCATTCTTTATGGGTGATAGACTTGTCACATGGATCAACAAGAAGCAAGGATGCATCTCTCAGTCTACTGCAGAGGTAGAGTATATTGCTACTTCTGCAAATTGCTCAAATATTGCATGGATCAAATAGTTACTGGAAGGTATGCATATGAAAATTCTTGAACCATTAATTATCTATTGTGATAATACAAGTGCAATAAACATTTCCAAGAATCCATTCATGCATGCTAAAACAAAGCATATTGCCATCAAGTATCATTATTTAAGAGAAAAAATTCAAGCAAAGGAGGTGATACTTGAGTATGTGCAATCAAAGAAACAATTGGGTGATATCTTCACCAAGCCACTACCCAAGGATGCATTTGAGTACTTGAGAAAGAAACTAGGGGTCAGACCCTTGTCTACTGGTCAATAAGATGACTGGAAGGCTGCATTAGCCTGCATATTATCAGAATATCATTCATGTTGATGCAAGCAGAGAAATGGACTTTAAAGATAAATGTATACACAACAAGCTATTTATCTACTCCGAGCACTAGATTTATTACCAATGGATTGGGAAATTCAAGGAATATATTATGGATAGAAGGAACCTGTTTGACATTACTGTCAAATACTTGTTTGACAAGATATTTTTTTGGCATTATTGTCAAAGGGAGAGAAATATATGATTATCATACTGATAAATCATAGAGATAAATAGAGAGATTATATCCATTATCACCTCAATGAGAGATGTAATCAGGAAGGGAGAGTACATACAAAAGGAATATAGAATTGCTGACAAGAGACATCAAAAGAAAGGAGAATAGTAAAAGGGAGAGAGAGTTTGACACAGGGAGATAAAACATCATATCAAAGAAAGAAATATTCTACATCTATCCAGTGAAGGGATTGAAGACAAAGAGAAAGATGCAAGAATCAAGTCAAAGCTATTTGAGCTTACCGAAAGCTAGACATTTGTAATAGTTAAATTAGGAAAGCTTGATGAAACTGTATATTTCATATTGTATTAATAAATGTATAGTATGATAATTTAGTATGTTGCCATCAATGCCAAAGGGAGAGATTGATGACATGTAACTGATTGAATGTTTGAAGATGTTAAGTTGATGATCATGCAAGGCATTAAATCAGTTAATGTATTATATTTTCATTGATGTCAACTTGATATAATCTCTATGGTCATGGACATACTGCCAAAGACTTCAAAGAACCGGTGAGTTAAAGGAGATGCTATTAGTAATGCATATAAGTAAAGTATTCACTAAGTGACTATATACACTGATGGAGTGCACACCGATGTACATAGTAAAAGAGAAAAGTCACAGTGTTACCTGATGAGACAATGTAGAGAATTACCAATGAGCAAAGTCACAGTGTTGCTCGATGAGAAAAGCATAGTATAACTCGACGGACAGAATTACAGTGTTGCCTGACGAAAAAGACAAAGGATGGAGATCCTGATGACAACTGAAGTCACACCAACGGAACAGTCAGTTATCACCGATGACTAACTAAAGTGTTGACTGATAGAATAGAGAGTTCATAAAATGATAAAATGCTTAGCTGTCAAGAGAGAAAGATAGACTTAAATGATACTTATCATTGTTTTAATTGACCAGATAAAGATGAGGATAAGTAATGGATTTAAAGATGCTTTATCCAACTAGCAAGAAAATCTCTTTGAGATAAAATAGGATTTTTCTTTAAATCTAATCAGAGAGAATTGTGGATCACACCAAGAATCAAGAAAGCCAAGTAAAGGTAAATCATGTCTATAGAGAGACAAACCCAATTCATTACGAATTGTGTGAGGCGAAAAAGAGAGAAGAGGAGAGGTTCTAAAGAGATTCTGAAGGAGAAGAAAATCTTCATTCAGACCTGATCAACAAGCTAAGGAAAGAGATAGATTCTATAGACACTGACAAACAATGAGACAACATCACAGAGCAGAACAGTGTGGAGCAAAGGTATATAATTGATTATATTGACCAGAGAGGTAATGCACTTACAATAGATCTGAAAATATTCAATTCAAGTTGTATGTGTGAATAGATCATTAATGTTTCAGTTTAACCATTGAAGCATCAAGTCTCTTAACCGAGAAGGACTTAAAAGTCTTCTACAATTGAGATACATCCCAAGGAGTATCAAAAAGTTTGATCATAGAAAGTAGCATTGGATATGGCCAATACCTATTGACAGGCCAAGTGAGTGTTTGATCAAGGATGGTAGCATTAGATGCCAGATACTAGGTGACAAACTATCTTTTAAATCCTCTAGCAAGGTCACACCTAACAGTGTGTTTGTAACCTTTAACAAGGTTTAACAGAGCTCACTTTAGAAGAGTGAAAATTTGGGGTACCGGTCCTAGTGATTTTTCCCCTAAAAGGGTTTCCACATTAAAAATCCATGTGTTATGTGTTTATGTTTCATTACTTTACTGTTTTACATTTCACATACGCAATTTTGGATTGATCGGTATACTCTATTTATTTATTGTGTTTTGGTAAGTGAATGACTGCTTATGGCTAAAACATACAGAAGAAGGTTTACAAAGCAATCCAACAAGTAGTAAATTGATATAAGTATTTCAAGGTATTAATATTGTAGGACAAAAGATAACTAGAGGCATAATTTGTGGTTTTAAGTTTTAAGGGTTGATTTAAGGATTGATTTTTGAGACCACTGATTCACCCCCCCTCTCAGTTATTACTAAAAATTTATTCCTCCTACCAGAGGAGAAGATAATAAGATCAAATTTGTTGAAGAGTGGAGAAAAGAATTTGACACTCTACTACCTCAGAAGAGGCATTCCTAATAGATGAGGATATCCTATATATAGATAGGTTCAATAAAGCCTTGGATGAAGCTTTCAAAGAAGAAATAGACTTTGTAAAGTTTTTTGTAGATGTCAAGGCTATCAGTGATACCATTTGGGAAAGGTAGGTAAAGAAATTGCAGAGTTTAAAAGGTTTCAATTGGCCTTCAGAGGAAGAAGTTACACTTTGGGATAATATAACCAAGTCAAAGAAAAAGAAACCAGCAACAATTGACTTGGACGTGATAGATGAAGAGTAAAGTGGCACTGGGCACCTGATCAATGAGCACTTGGAGGGTAATAATCATCATCACTAGTGAAAGTTATCCTATATTGGTGGTCACTAGGTCTCAAAAAAAACTCAAGAGGTTACCCAGAATATCTGCAGACAAAGGTGCCAATTGCAAAGGATTTGGAAAGATTTGAAATCAGCTACTCAAGTGTTTTCATCCACTGACTGAAAATGTAACTGATTTTTGTCTTTTAGCACTTTTAGGTTTTTCCTAGCCATCTGAACCTTGTTGCATCATTTCTCTTTAAGGATTCCAACATGGCTAGTGATCACTATATATAGAAAGTTGTAACATATTGTAAAGGATGGTGAATTCACAACTACGAGGCAGATTCTTGCATTTTTTCTAGGTTTCAAGATTTTTGTCATTCTTAATGTACAAAGCAGAAATATTTTAATAAAATACTAATGGAAGTTCATGTTTCACATCTATGATTTCTTCTTGTATTTATGTTTATGTTCTTGTGTGTTTAATCTGTAAGGTAGTTTAAATATATTGGTTACAAGGTAACTGTGAGATTGTTTTTGAGTTTCTTTCAAGGAGGGAGTAAATCTTATAAATAATTTGAGAGGGATAAATATTAGTGTAGGAATTTGATACATGGGTGTGGGAATGAGAAGGTGGTTTGTAAGGAATTTCATATGAGTTTCATGTGTCTTTACATTAAGTAATTTTTTTGAATGTATATCTCAATTTACCCTTTGCCCCAGATTAGGCACTGGTCTAGACTTTGATTAGTAGTTATCATCACCAAACTTAAATATAAATAATCCTTTATATTTTTTTTATTAAGAAAATATATGTTTAACATTTATATTGGAAAATACAAGTAATTTAATTGATTCCTTGGAGAGAGAATCATTAGGTTAGCCTACCTGAGTCTAGAACTCAAATAGAAGAAGGATAAAAATCCTTATGTTACTGGTATTTTCTCTTGTCAAGTTCATGGTTTGGATTTTAAACCTCTATATAAGATTGGTTATACTCATTTGTAGGATGTGTTATTAGTTGTTGTAGTAAAAGATAGGAACAAATCAGTAAAAACCCTTGATCCACTATTAAATTTACTGAGAAGCAGTAAATTGTGAAAGGTACATGCACCTGAGTCTGTGGAGCTCAAAGAAGAAGGAGGATTAAATCCTCATCAATTAGAATTTTCCTTGTTTGATTCAATTCTTGGGAATCATAGAGTCTAACCTTGATGCTTAAAAAAGGCCAGACAAGAAAAAGCTCTAACAAAATTGTGACTCTACTGGGGAAAAATGGGTGTTAGCAATAGGATTTCCAAAATTTCATAGAGACTAATTATCTATTGTTCCATTTATTGATCAGTTTAAGTAAATTTTTCCCATACTTTTTGTGGGTGGTGACTCTATACTCTATGCATTCCATTATTTTCATATTGAAAAATAAAAAATTCTTGTCTGATTTAAAATGAATCGACAAAGAAACACCAGGTCTTACTATAGAGATAATCCAGAGAAAGATATAGGAGAAAAGCTCCATACACATGAAAGAAGATAATGTTCTAAAAGAGGTGGGTCAAATCATGATTCCCCATGAGTTTCAAAAGAAAGAGTGGAAACCCTTGTCCCTGAGAGAGTTTCATCTTCATCTGAAGGTGTTGAGCATTCAAGGCTAGTTGGCCCTTATGTTGCTAACACATCTGTTGACCCTTTCAAAGATGGAGATATGACTGATGTAGGTTTCTTCCCCGCAGAAGAGACTCTAGAGCAACTAGGAGAGACATCTACTGCTGAGACAACATCTTATGACTATGATAAATTGCATGAGGAGGTCCTAGCCTTAAGAAGAAAAAAGTGTGATCGAGAATCAGAGATAGTAAATGCAATAAAAAGGTGTGAGAAAGAATTGTATGAATTGTTAACTGAGAGAGAAGAACTCTTGGTAGAAACAAGGAGAAATTTGATTAAGGCTAAAAGTCTAAATGAGGAGGTTAAGGGTCTAGACAAAGAATTTTTTGGTGACCTTGGGGCCTTGAGGCAACAAGTTGAAAATAATAGATCTAACTCTAACAAATATGAGTTTGAAGGAGAAGGACCTGTCATAAGATAGTTGCACCCTCATGAGATTGAGAAAAATGTAAAGCTCAAGAAAAGTGACAAATATGTATCTGATAAAGGCAAGAAAAAATCTGTTGGCATAAGTATTAATGAGCCTACAAAAAGAAAAACTATCCTTGTAGGAATGTCTCAAGTTGACATAGAACTTGAGAAAGCCAGAAAAGCCAAAGAGGATCTAGCTAAGAAACTAGAAAAGATGGAGTTAGAGGATTTTGCAGTTGGCATGAAGATGAGGATAGTTTTCTTGCATGCTAATACAAATACTACTACGAGTAGCTCTATGTCAGTTACTACAGGGACACTACAAAAAAATTCACTAGGTGTTCCAGGTCCAAATGCTCAACCTTCTAGTCCTAATCTAAGTGTTAAAGTCTCTGGTCTAAAGCAAGGGGTCCCTCAACCTATTCAAAATCAAGGAGGTGTAGTAGGCCCAAGTGGAAATAATACTTTGGTAAATTTCCAAAGAAGACTTGTCCATTTGGATAGATACCAACCTCTTTTCTTTGATGGCATCCCTGGTCATCCAAACATGATCCCTAATGAGGTAAGAGACTGAATCCCTAGGTTCACAGGAAATAATGTTATAACCTGTGAATTAAATTTAAAATATTTCACAAATAATATTACTAATTTTGAAATAGACCATGAAGATGTTATTATGAAGCTTTTTGTCCAGTCTTTGATAGAAGATGCCAGGGATTGGTTTAGGAATTTTTTTAATGATAGCATAGCTTCTTGGGAAGAATTTATTAGATCTTTTAGGGAATAATATAGAGAACATGTTAACTCTGGTTACATGTTAAATGCATTTAATAACATTAAGAAATTCCCTAATGAAAGTGTGTTAGATTTCAACAATAGGATCCAAAAGGCTATGAACAAGTTATTCCAAGTATTGAGGTTAGATGAGAAAGTATGTCTAACTACTTACTTCAATGTTGCTGATGGGAAGATGTGTTATATTCTGAGAGATAAAAGTCCACATAACTTGAGAGTGGATTAAAAAACAAAAATATACATTGAGAGTAATAGGAAAGCCTCAGGGAAGATGGGGAAGAGAGAGGATGGTAAGTTGTGGAAGGAGACAAAGGGCCAAACAAGCAAACCTGTTAAGGAGGATGACAAGGTTGATAAATTAATGAGTGCAATACAGGATCTTAATGGTAAAATAGATAAAAATGACAAAGGTTTTCATGACAACAAGTAACAGTATCAAAGGTATGGTAAACAACCAAATATGAGGGACATGCCATATAGAAAAAATTGGAAAGACGACAAGCCTATCCCTGAAAATCAAGAAAACCAAAAGACAAGAGAAACCCTTGATCCTGTGAAAAGAAATAGCTTAAATTATGTGGAGAATACTCCTTGGTGTGCTTCTTTCAATATTCCTCACTCGTCTTACCAATGTCTTGTAGCTCAAGCCCTAGCTGATAAAATGGGGGAAGGAAATGAACATACAAGTTCAAGACAAGAAGGTCCTGCTATCAATATGTTCACTATGAGGAAACCTTATTCTTGGTCTCCAGAAGATAGTGAATATCCTTAAAATACAAATAATAGGCCCAACTATTAGCCCCAAGTAGTCTCAGATTCAGATGATAAGGCTAGTACAATACCACAAAGGACTATCAATGCAGTGGGTGATGATGAAGACCATCCCCATTCTAGATTACCTAATGACGAGGAAAAAGGATCCTTGACTATAGCAACAATAAATCAGGTAAGGAGTGCTTATAATTTAAGAAACATAAGGGTAGAGCCTTGTTAGGGAAAAATTTCTTCTATATTTATCAAGGAAGGTGCTCCACAAGTTGCTGCAGAAAATCCTATTAAAGATAGAAAGGAAAAGAAACCCACCAAACAAGAAGAATCTTCTTCTGCCCAAAAAGAAAAAGAGGAAGTGAAAATAGAAGAACCGATCGTTGTTGATAAGACCAAGAAAGGTAAGAAAAAAATTGATGTTTTTTATGAGTTACCTGCATTTGACATGAATCATGCTCTTAATCAAATGAAAGTTTCAATTCCATTAATGGAAATGTTAAAAATAAAAGAACGTGGAGAAGCTGCTATGTCAATTTTCAAAGGAATTGAATATATTCCCATTCCAAACAAGAAGGAGAATAAGAAAAAGGAAGTTTCCTTTGACCCAAACTCCCCTATATTGTATGTAGGTAATATGATTACTCAAGAGCCATTCCAAGTGGACCCATTCTATGTGACTTTGTTAATTAAAAACAAGCTTGTAAAGAATTGCATGATTGACTCTGGTGCTGCTGCCAATGTCATGTCTTATCAAGTAATGAAAGAAATAGGAATGAGTGTGGACACTTTCTATGGGAGATTTTATGCCATGTAAAACAAATAATTCCTTGTTGTGGGAAATCTACAAGGTGTTGAGGTAAATATATCATTCTTTCCTAAGGCCACATACAAGATGGATGTGGTGGTTGTGGATACTCAACCCCATTATGGCATGTTGTTGTCAAGACAATGGGTAGAAAAAGTAGGGGCATGTACAATTGGATCTATCTTATGAAAAAATCCTTGTAAATAGGAATGATTTCAAATTGTATAGAGAGCCACGTGCACCATTCACTGTTGAAAAGGTATCAAATGATAGGCTCAATTGTTGTGTTGAAGTAGACATATAGAACTTCAGAGTGGAGAAGATCTTGCAAGAATGCAGAAACACTTATACACTTCTGGATGAATTGTTCAAAAAAAAAAATGGTCTATGGAAGATGTATTTTGATGGGGCTTGTTCAAAGGAAGGATCACGAGTCAGTGTCATTTTTATTTCTCCACCAGGTACCACATTCAAATATTCCTTCTCATTGTCTTTTTCATGTACAAATAGCACTGTTGATTATGAAGCCATGTGCTTAGGGTTAAACATTGCATCAAAACATGGTTTTAAATGTTTAAAAATTTTTGGAGATTCTGAATTGGTAGTAGCCCAGGTTAGATCCAAATATGCTATGAAGAATGATAGGTTAAAACTATAAATACATGCAGTGTGGGATCAAATAGAACTCTTTGATGATTTCAACATAAAATTGTGTTGAAAGATAAAAAATATTATGGCCTATTTTTTGGAAAATGTTGCTTTAAAGAGTGATGATTTTACTTTGACTGGGGTATCAATTGTGGAGGTCAAAAGTACACCTGTAGTGCTTGACAATGTGTATAATTGGTAAGTTTTTGAGGATGATCAAGATAACCTCAGGTTTGTACAATGTATTGACCATTTTGAGAGTCAACATATAGATTGAAAAGAATTAGTTGAAGTGGTTGATGGAAAAGACATGGTTTTTAGAAATGAAGTGGTTCAGATGAGTTCAAATTAGATACCCAAAGGGTTAGTGGAACTTTAGGAATTGTTTAATGACCAAGATAAATTTATGTCTAAAAAGAGAAATGCCAAGCTTGAGGACCTTGAAGAGATAAATGTGGGATTAGAGGCAACACCTCAAAATGTATACATTGGAAGGAAATTGGATCCCCATGTGAGAACAAATTTGATAAATCTATTAAGTAAAAACAAGCAGGTGTTTGCATGGTCTTATGAGGATTTGAAAGCTTATAGAGAAGACCTCTTCCGAAAAACATGAAATCCCATTGAAGCCAGAGATTAAACAATTCAAATAGAAGAAAAGGACTATTAACCCATTTTTGGCCCCCAAAATGCAACAAGAATTGATGAGATTGAGAGAAGTAGGTATTATCCAACCCCTAGGACATTTGACTTGGGTATCTAACTTGGTCCCAATCAGAAAGAAAAATGGGGACATAAGGCTGCGTGTAGACTTTAGAAATTTGAACCTAGCATCTCTTAAAGATAATTACTCTTTGCCAAATATGGAGGCAATGTTGCATAAATCCACTAGATGTGACTTATTGTCCATGATGGATGGTTTTTATGGGTATAATCAAGTATTGTTTAAGGAATCTGAGTTGTTTAAGACTGCATTTACAACCCCTCGGGGAACTTATGTATACATCAGGATGCCCTTTGGTCTAATGAACATAGGAGCAAGATTCCAACTAGCCATGGATGTTGATTTCAAGGATTTTATTGATTTATTTATGGTTATTTATCAAGATGATTTGAAAACATATTCTAAGGAAGGAAAGGATCACTATTATCACTTAGAAAAGGTATTCATTAAAGCTATGGAATATGGAGTATCCTTAAACCCTAAAAAGTGTCAGTTTGCAGTAACAAAGGGGAAGTTACTAGGGAACACTATATCAAAATAAGGAGTAAGGATTAACCCTAAGAGGGTAGAAGAAATACAAAAGGTCCCTTCCCCTACGAATGTCAAAGGAGTGTCTATCTTATCCTCGCTTGGGATTTGTCTATCTTTACGTCTTAGGAATAAGTCATTCTGCACTGGGGGCATCTTTGTTGGCATAGTCAGTTGCGGTTGCTAGGTAGATTCTATGATGGTTTGTCTCACAAACATGATGTTTCTCACTACCTTCAAAACATTGTCACTTCCTCAAAACCAAGGTGTCTTTTGACGACACTCGCATGACATTCCTACACAGAGACACATTGGATCGCAAACATGAATGGATTCTCCTATCAGGGCATAGACATGGAACACCATATTACTTATGCTTTTTTGATTGATGAATCTTTACTGTGTTTGACAGATGAATGAACAAGTGCTACTTAAACACACAGTTTGATAATGGATTGATTATGATTCTTTTATGTCCTGATGATGTTTTCAACTAGGGGCATCTAAGT
>MU226007.1:31005-44137 GCA_018584345.1 Thuja plicata | reverse complement strand
CCTACGTTAGAAGGCAATAGATCGGTTTTAGAGGGTTTTATGTGTTTTTTGTGTTTTCACTAACCCCATATTGCTAAAGTAATGATCTATTGATTGTTTGTGTACATTCCGACAGGTACCCATTTACACATGAACAAGTACAAGCTCGGGATCCTTTTACTATGTGGGGAATTGACTTCATTGGAGAATTTGTGAAAAATTCTAGTGGTGGACATAGATGGATCTTGGTTGCTAAAAATTACTTCACAAAATTATTTGAAGCAATCCCTACAAAAGGAGCAACCAGTAAAGTTGTCATTGATTTCTTGATGGAGAATGTCTTGACTAGATTTGGTGTCCCTTTGAAATTGGTAACTGATAACACAAAGTGTTTCAGGTTTGTAGGGTTTCAAGAGTTCTATGATGAAAATGGAAGTCATATCTTATCCTTCCCCATATCATCTGCAAGCAAATGGACAAGCAGAATCAAGCAAAAAGAGTATTCTGCAAATCTTGAAGAAGACATTGGAATCAAATAAAAGGGCATGGAATTAAAATTGAAGTTGGCTTTGTGGGCTAACAGAGTGATAATCAAGGTGGCCACTGGTAAGGAACCTTTTGAACTAGTGTATGGAGTACATGATAGGTTTCCTATGAATAATTTGATGCCTTTTTACAAGTTTATCATGGATCAAGAGCTAGAAGTGAATGATGCTTTACAAGATAGAATGATCCAGTTGATTAAGATTGATGAAAACAAAAGGGAAGGACAAAGGAAAAACATAAAGAATCAGCAAAAAATGAAATACTTATTTGATAAAAGTTCTATTACTAGAAAATTTCATCCAAATGACTTGGTATTACAATGAAATGTGAGGGCTGGAGATAAGGGAAAGCATACGAAATTTGAGTCTTTATGGTTGGCCCCTTTATCATTCACCAAGATTTTGGAAAATATTCATATCTTCTAAAGAATATGGATGGTGAGGTGTTTGAGTTCCCAATGTATGGAGAGTTCTTAAAACCTTTCTTCAACTAATTCTATTTTCCATGCATAGTAGTCTTGTATTTTATGTATAGGTGTGTTTGTTTCTTTTTGTGTGTTTCCTTCCCTATTGTGTGTTTGTTTTTGTAGTAGGTTAGTGTGGTTGTGGTCTACCTCCCATAGATATGTAATTATTGCTATGAATTTTCATTCAAGCATCCTAAAATAGAGCCACTGTTGGGACTATTTTGTGTTTTCAAAGACTTGCTGAAGGTTTTGGCTCCCAGTATCTGTTTATGCCCTAAAATTAAAAGTTTGTTCCAATGTACCATCAAATTTTTCTACAAGTGTCTATTTCCCAATCAATGCAGTGCAAAAAATTGGTTGAAAACCTTAAACCCTATATCACTTGTGTCTTTCCCGTGCAAAAACCCTAGACCTTCTTGATCTTGTTCTATTTTGAAGTTACATTTTTTGAGTAAATTAAGTGTTCTATAAGTCATGTGATTTTTATTTATTTACCTTTATCCCCTAATCTCATGATCAGAACCAAATATTCTTTATGGTCTGGAGACTTAGCACATGATTTTATCTCTTAATCTTGAGAAGAAAGGAATATTCTCTTATACATTCAAAGATTAAGCGTAGGTGGTTGATCTTGTTCTCATCGTGTGGTTGACGCGTGATCGCTAGACAAAGATGAAGTTAGCTCAAATATTCAGAGATTCAACAACAATCTTGGATGTAGTTTTCATCATGTGGATAGTGCTAGATCTCATGATTTAACTCTAGTTACAAGAAATATTTGGAGATTTAGAGATAGACTTATCACTGAATTGTGTAATCCAACCTGAGGTCAAGACAAAGGTTACTTTTTGCTTTGTCACTAGATCTCCAAATGAAATCAGAGTTAAGTAAAATATTGTGTGATTCAGCGAGGATCATTGATCTCATTCTAGATGAGAGGCTGACACATGATCTCTAGATAACAGCCAAGGTCAATCTTTTATTCAGAATTTCAGTGAGGGATTCTAATCTTGTTTTAGCCTTGGCTTGATCGAATGGTCTATGTGTGATCTCTAATTTAACCCCAGAGTCAGTGAATCTTTCTGCAACTTGGAGATAAGGTAGTCGCATAATCTCTAGATGAAACTGTGGTTGAGGCCAAGCCTAGTAAATTCTATTACGAGATTCAGAGGTAACTTAGTCAAGTGATCTCAGAATGGAAGTGTGGTTAAGAAAGTAATCTAGAGATTCAACTTAAGCTATTGGATCAAGATGAAAATCAGCAGTTGTCTCTAAATCTCATAAAGAATTGGCCAAGTAGAGAACTATTTAGAGACTTAGCACTGATCATTGATCAAGGAAAGATTTGAGGGTGAGTGTGTAATCTCTAGATTAAACCCAAGTTATGAGTATTATTCAATGAATCAGAGATCTTTTTAGTCGCTAAAACTCCATATTTGATCATAGTCAATTTTACCAAGAAGGGATCTATAACATTGATAAGAACAAATATGTGCGTCTAGTGCTGAGTCACTAGAAAAGGTTAAGAAGTCAAGAATCTTTTAGCAATTAGGATGTAATGAGCTGAGATGGAGACACATGTCTAAGTGACTAAAGAAATTTGTGGTATTCATTAATTCTGAAAGTAAACCCAAGGTTAGACCGATCATTTAGCAATTCAGAGATAGCCTTTATCTCTGAATCTCTAGACTTGACTAGAGTTAGTCCAAACATTGGGAGATTGCGAGATAGCCTTTATCTCATAATCTCGAAATAAACTAGAGTTAGAACCAAGGATTATGAGATAAAGCATGAACTATGGATTAAAATTAAAATCAAGGGTTGTCACTTAATCTCCAGAGAAAATGTGCAAGTATAGATTGATTTAGAGATTCAACACAAGGCATAGATCAAGATCTTATCATGTGGTTGGCATGTAATGTCTGAATAAATCCAGAGTTAAGTAAAGCATTCAGAAACTCAAAGACTTAGTGGTCTCGCAATCTCCAGATAGACTCAAGGTCAAGATAGAGTTTACTTTTCACTTTGTCGCTAGATCTTGAAATAAACCCAAGGTTAAGGGAAAAGCTCAAAGACTTAGCAAGGATCATCAATCTCATCTTAGATGAATGGCTAGCACTAAATCTCCAAATGGAACTCAAGTTGATAGTTTTATTCAGAAAATTAGCAACTCCTTTATATCTGATCCCCAGATTTAATCGTGGTCAAAGCAAAGCCTAGTAAAGTTTATTACAAGATTCATAGGTAAGAATAAATGATTCAGAGAGTGTTAAGAAGTGAAATAGAGGCAAGGTAAAGTAAAAATAAGTGGCCAATGCATAATCTTAGAAAAAAGTTAGAGTTAAGAATATTATTTAGTGACTTAGCGAGATCCATTGATGAAGTAAGATATTTGTGGCTAGTGATGAACCTCATAATGTAACCCAGGTCAGAGGAAATATTTGGAGACTTGGAGATAAAGCAGTCATCTAAGATCCAGATAAACTATGGTCTAAGTATAGTAAGATTATTAGTATCCTGTCTCACACCATTTCAAGGAAACAATAGAAAAAGAAGGGTTAATAAATAATAAAGATCCTAACTTAGTACAAGTAATTCGATGAGCTACGAAAAGGTAGGAAAAGTAGGCCAAACAACTATTTTCTTAATCCTTTTCACATAAAATAAGGTTTTAAGATAGAAAATCACTCATGACTTTTCTAGCCGAGCATTTCAAATTCAATTACCTGTCAACTTCAAGCATCATAGCTAGTATAAAATTGATGTCAAGACATGCATAGTTAATGCAGAAGTGACTAAGAAATGGTTTCAAAGGTTCTTGACTAGACTGATGCATTGAATTTTCAATGATAAATAGACACAGCCTTTGTACATTCTCATTAACAAATTTTTCAGAGCACAGAGCAAAAATTGCATAAGTTTCAGAGCAATTAAGAAGAGCCTATTTCTAAGAGAAGAATTATCCAAAATCAGTGAAGATGAGTCAAGCGGAGTCAAGCAGAGCTTTAGTCAGTGGTGAGGGAAAATATGTAGAGGAAGAACAAAAGGGAAAGAGGAACTATTCAGATGAATTCATGACCCTGCTTCCTGGGACCAACCAAAATAAAAAGGTAAATGATGAATTCTTTTCTGATGGTATGTCAAATTGTAGGGATACCAACACTCCTAGGTGCTCTATTTACCTTTTATTCAATTACTTTTACAATAATAAAGATATAAAAAATACCTGTATCAAACCCTTGGACATTAGATTTAGCCAAGCTAATTGTACCAGATGTCTTCCTAGATGTAGACTTGTTAGTAGAATTGGCTAGGAAATATGATACTCTTTCCAAAACTATAAGAAAAAGTAATGAGACATCCCTAGTTACCTTGGATAGGGCATCCTTTATGAAAGCCTTTGGTATTTACCATGTCTCTTTCATAGAGATTGACTTGACCAAGTTGAAAAACAAGTATACCAGAGAGGTCAATGTGGTAAATAATTTGATCCAGGGTCATGTTCCTAGGTCAAATAAAATTTTTGTAGCCCCAATGCCTTCTTCTAAGGGTGCACCATATAAATTTAAAGACCTGATCTTCTACATGAAGTATATAGCTTATGGGTTTTGTAGAGTACCAGGCATTGATGGGCACATTGACAAGCTTCCTATAAATCTATTGATGATTATCCTGGATATTCAAAACTCCCACGCCAACACTGACTTTGACTACATTTAGTATGTCATTGATAGAATGCATGAGGGCCTCATGAGAATTTAGAAGAAGACCAAATCCAAGTTCATGAATTATTCACTCCTGATGCATTTAATTCTATAATTCAATAGAGACAACATGGATACAAAGTTTTTGAGACCTAGGATGCTTTTCCAAGGCCAACCAAACACTGTACAATTATGGATTAGGGCGTGGAATTACACTTCTAATGAGAATGAATATTGTGTTTTGATATTTGGATTATAGTTCCAATTCTATAATGGATGGGCCTTAATGTGACTAGGTTGATAGTCAGGGTGCTTCAACTCCTAAGACACTGTCAATATGTGGACAAATGGCCAAGAGATCACAATTGGGGAGACTTCTATTGTGAAAATACCTATACCCTGATTAGGGTTTATGGATGTTCTCAGCCTCCTCACATACTTCCAATGTATGTACCTCCAAGGGTTGCCTTGATGGAATTCATTTAGAAATTAATGTGGACAGACAATGAGCACTTGGCTCACCACAAAAAGGCACATTCACACCCAGACACTTCAAAGTTGTTGACTTTACCATTGGGAAAAGGGCCATGGAAGTAGTGAAAAAATGGTTAGGGTAGTACAAGATGAGCATGGCCTTGTATAGGTATGTAGACCCTGCTGGCTTCATAAAAAATGCCAAGAAGTTGTTGACCCCAAGTGTCACTGCTATTAAGGAACATGAGGATTGTGTTGAAGAGGACCTTATCAAAAACATATTAGATGATGAAGAGGAAGCAAGTAGAGCTGCAAAATACCAAGACCTTATTTATTTGGAACTAGAAATGAAGAAATCAGGGATCCCTTTTGAAGGTTTCTTGCTAGGATTGCCCCATATGACAAGGATTACAAAGATGATAGAAATGTATCATACTTTGTATAATCAACAAGAGGCTCAAATTGAACAAAAATAGAGAGGCCTTGAGAAGAATTCATCTACTGAATATGAAGAGGAGAGTGAAGGAGGGTATTTTATATATAGTCCACCTCATGTAGATGTGTCACCTATTGTAGATCAAAAAATAGATGCTCTTGACACTAAAGTAACAAGTGAGTCCCCAAGGAAGAAACATAGAATACAAGAAGGGGATCCTTCTCAAGCAGAAATACAGGGGAAGAAGAAAGACAGAGTGAGCTCCATGATCACTGGTGATAGGAAATATCATCACCAGTTGAGAAATACAATCAGAGAAGGTAAGAAAAAGGAAAATAATCTCCAAGAAGAAGTGGAGTTACCTCTCCAACTATGCCAAGATGAAAGGGGATCTATCAGCAAGAGTTTCTAAGTGATGATGCATTCATCAAGACTGATGAATTTAAGAACTTCCTGATATGGAGAAATCAATAGGAAGTGGGATCACAGTTGCAACTAACATAGGGTGATACTATGAAAAGTGCAGATTTGTAAGCCCTGAAAGCCTATGATCCTGAGTCTGAGATCATAATACCTAAGAAGGATAGGCAATTGGTTAAATACAATGGAATTCTACTTGTACCTGGATGGGATTTTGCCTCTGCATTCATAATTTACCAAATTAGGAAGCAACCAGATGGAAATCTATCTTCTGTGACTTAGATTGTAGAGATGATAAGAGGATGTGGATATGGTCCAAGATCCGAGACTCTAGCCATGTGGTCCCTAGCACCAAGAACACAAAATCCATCCTTGGTTAGTGTTTAAGAAAAATGGATGGAGAAAAGATTATCAGGACTATCTAGAATATTGCTGACCTTGAGATCTCCCAGGATATCACCCAGTTTTCCCACCTTAATTAGGCCAAAATAGAACAACTTTCTACAAGTTATGGAAAAATCTTTGATGAGTCACTTGCTGTAGCTAAGGATAGAGAAATATGCTTGATACAAATGAAAGCATTACAGGGGCAAGTGGAAGTGTTGAACAAGAAATTAGAAGATTCTCCCAAAGCTCATCCTCTAGCCAAAGAAGTTGCCTCTATACAAACATAAACTACTGGGGACTTCCCACAAGGAACAAAGCAACTAGACAAAGATCAGAATGAAGTAGCTCTAACTGCCTTATTGAATATCTTGTAGCATAGGATTGATATCCTAAAAGGAAAGGTGGACCTAGTTCACAAGGAATACAATAGACTGTTTGATTTAGAAGCAGAGGTGAAGGGCCACTTAGCAACTTTGGACCCATATTTTTGTACATGGTCAAGCATGGGATCCCTTTTTGAAAGTTTAGAGGCATTACATCCACACAGGACAAATCTTCCAGAGGTAGTATGCCAAGTGGGGGTGATGATTGAGAAGATTAGTACATCATTGTCATTTTGTAAAGGAAAAGCCAATCATGTTTAGGCAAGGGTCAACATGTTTGGCCCTAATTTTGGAATATTTATTCCTCCTATTAAAGGAGAAGATAATAAGATCAAATTTTTTTAAGAGTGGAGATAATTATTTGACACTCTACTGCCTAAGAAAGAGGCATTCCTTATAGATGAGGATATCCTATATATAGACAGGTTCAATAAAGCCTTGGATGAAGCTTTCAAAGTAGAAATAGACTTTATAAAGTTTGTTGTAGATATCAAGGCTATCACTGATGACAGGTGGGAAAGGTAGGTAAAGAATTTTCAGATTTTACAAGGTTTCAATTGGCTTTCAAAGGAAGAAGTTACACTTTGGGATAATATCACCAAGCCAAAGAAAAAGAAACTAGCAACAATTGACTTGGACGTGATAGATGAAGAGTAAAGTGGCACTTGGAACCTGATCAATGTGCATAGTGAGGGTAATTGGCGGTCACCAAGTCTCACAAAAACCTCAAGAGGTAAAATATCTATGGACAAAGGTTCCAACTACAAAGGATTTGGAAAGATTTCAAATCAGCTACTCATGTGTTTTCTTCCACTGATTGAAAATGTAACTAGTTTTTTGTCTTTTAGAACTTTTAGGTTTTTCCTAGCCATCTGAAGCTTGTTGCATCCTTTCTCTTTAAGGATTCCAAGATGGCTAGTTCTCACTATATATAGAAATTTGTAACATATTGTAAAGGATGGTGAGTTCACAACTACTAGGCAGATTCTTGAATTTGTCTAAGTTTCAATCTTTTTGTCATTCTGAATGTACTGAGGAGAAACATTTTGATAAAATACAAATGGAAGTTCATGTTTCACATATATGATGTCTTCTTGTATTTATGTTTATGTTCTCGTGTGTTTAATTTGTAAGATATTTTAAATATGCTGGTTAAAAGGTAATTGTGAGATTATTTTTGAGTTTCTTTCAAGGAGGGAGTAAATCTTATAAATAGTTTCAGAGGGATAAATATTAGTTTATGAATTAGATACATGGGTGTGGGAATGAGAAGGTGTTTTTTAAGGCATTTCATTTGATTTTCATGTGTTTTTGCATTAAGTAATTTTTGTGAATGTATATCTCAATTGACTCTTTGTCCTAGATTAGGCACTATTCTAGACTTCTAGACTATTCTAAATAATCCTTTATTTTTTTATTAATAACATAGATGTTTAACATTTGTATTGGAAAATACAAGTAATTGTATTGATTTCTTGGAGAGAGAATAATTAGGTCGGCCTACCTGAGTCTATAACTCAAATAGAAGAAGGATGAAAATCCTTATGTCACTTGTATTTTCTCTTATCAAGTTCATGGTTTGGCTTGTAAAGCTCTACATAAGATTGGCCTGTAAAGCTCTGCATAAGATTGCTTATACTCATTTTTAGGATGTGTTATCGGTTGTTGCAGTAAAAGACAGGGACAAATCAGTGAAAACCCTTGATCCACTATTAAATTTATTGAGAAGAAGTAAATTGTGAAAGTACCATGTACACCTGCCTGAGTCTGTGGAGCTCAAACAAGGAGGATTAAATCCTCATCAATTAGAATTTTCCTTGTTTGATTCAAGTATTGGGAATCATAGAGTCCAACATTGATGCTTAACAAAGGTCAAACAAGAAAATATCTAACATGATCTCTGCCTTAGATCTTCACTCAGATTTATTTAAGTCATTAATCATGTTACAAACTATTATAAATAATTGTATACTCATAATTAATTCTCTGACAATTATTAAATGTGATCTGATCCCATTTTTGATTAGATGTCTAACTCTGTTGAGTAACTCCATAATACTCGGTTAAATGATCTTCATCACTCGGTGTACTATTAATTCCATGTACTACATGCGCTTAGTGTAGTGTTTCTCTTGGTAACTATAGGTGTTTGGTACTCTGTTAACTTTTTTACTTTACTGACTGACTCAGTGTGCTTTACCGACTTGTCTTATACATGACTATCTCCTTTTATTGATTGATTCTCCTTGACTCCATGACTTTGACTAAAATAATGACAACAAAAAATCTTGTATATATAAGATATCGATCTACATTATTATACATAAATTAATATAGAATAAATAAATATAGTTAAATGTAACATGATGAGATTATAGAGGTAGAATTATAGAATATCAAGGATTATTATCTTAATGAGATGTAACAACTACAATTCCAAACATCAAAGGCTATAAGGTAATAGAATATGGAAGGAGTAATACAATCCTAAAAGGGGGATATGAAGCTATTATAAAATTCACAAAATTAGTGAGAGTATTATATTGGTGAGGCTATAAGATGGAGAAATATGACAACCATATGCTAGGAATCATATTAAGTTTCCATATCAATCGGAGAGGAACTTAATTGGGTAGATAATAAAGATTAGATAATAATGAGAAACTATTGGTATAACTATTTTTACTTAACATTTGATGTTATTAAGTAGGTAAAGAAGAGAGGTCGATTCATTAAAGGGAACAACCTAGTTACCGAGAAAGGAAGTGTTAGTTGGCAAGGCAAAGAAAAAATAGTCACCGAGCGAAGTTGAAAACTAAGAAAGGTCAGTTACTAAGAAAGGTTGGTAACCGAGCAAAGTCAGACACCAAGTGAAGATAGTCACCAAGTCACCAAGCATGGAAAAGAGTTTGAGTAGAGATTGGATTCAAGGATCAGAATGAATTTAAGGTGAAGGCACAAAGATCAAAAAGATTCTAAGGATGAAGGAAAATTTTGTTGCAAGATCTACGGTCATCAAAATTCAAGTTCAAAATCTGAGATGTAGATTAAGCGGAAAAAAGAAAGTTGTGAGTTCCAAGAAAAGTGCAAGTCATGAGATAAAGATTAAATGCCTAACTGAGTTGCAAATACATTGTATCAGTTCATTTGATATGATCTGATGGCTAAGTGTAATTGAAGGAAGACCTAAGCAATAGGATTAATAGGAAAAATAGAGGCCTATGTAAATATGAGTATGTATGTTTGTACAGAGATGATGGAAAAGTGAATAGTTGAAGAGCTACCGAGCAGAGTAGTGAAAAAGTTGGAGAACCAGTCTAGAGGAGAGATTGATGAGTTGTTGATGCTACTAAGTTTCAGAGAGAAAACAAGAGATCTAATCAAGCAAAGGATAGTTATAGAATCACATGTCAAATCAATACACTATTTCTTACTAATATTTGTAACATAAAATCTCTTAACCGAGTGGACCTAACAAGTCTTTTTGTAAATCCTTGAAAAAGGTAACATTCTAGGATCAATGTTTAATCCCTCTAACCAAGCCACTCCTAATGGTGTGAAGATATTAATAGTTCTAAGGTAAATCTCCTAACATGGTCACATCTAAAAAATATGCATTGTAATATTTAATCAGATTGGCTCTTAACCAAGCATAATTTAGAAGAGTATTTATTTTTGTGGGTGATAATTCCCACAGAGGTTTTTTTGAAATTGGGTTTCCTCATTAAATCTGGTGTTACATGTGATGCTTGATAACTGTGAATGTTATTTCCTAATGTTTTATGTTGTTTATCAAGTTTGTGGAGTGTTTTCAAGTTTTGGTTGCTGCTATTATTTGAATTACCAAGTTGAATCAGAGGTTTAGTTTTAAAGTGTTAAGATTCAATACTTTCTGATTCACCCTATTGGTGTTTAAAATTGTTATGCTTTCAGAAGCAACCAATATATCTTAAGACTTATATTAGGAGTGGTTAGCTCCAAGTATGAAATCTCTATAAGATAACTGGACCAACTATAGGGACAAGGATTCCCTCTTCACTTCTGGCTCTGCAAAATGAAGGTGGATACACCTAATCTAGAAAAACTCAACTCTTTACAACACCTTCTACTTCTGGATTCAAACAATAGATGATGATAAGAATGTGCTAAATGCCAACCAAGTATTCATTGACTCTTCATTACCATGGTGGAATAACAAGAAACAACTATAAATGTAAATAATTTGGTAATGAGTTTGATTTAAGTTTAGGGACAAAATATAGCCAAACCTATCAGACATATATCTCCACAGAATATACTAGTTCTAGAGTAGTGCCTTATTCATTGGGTAAACTCCTAAATACAATACTGAACTTGAAACAACCTCTTGGTACAGACTCAAATCCATAAACATAAAATCTCTCAGACTACAGACTATAAGATCCTTAAGTAGATAATCCAAATAGAATCAATGTAATATCCAAAGCTTTTTAATTTGATCTAAGATCAAAAACTTGTGGAATACACATATGTATAAGAAAGACTCATAGAGTAAGCCAGAAAACTTACAACTCACAAGATAACACAAAGGAGAGACTTAAAATATGAGATCAATTATATTAAGTATGATGAAATCTTGTTTCTGCATCAATATGACAAGGAAATATACAGTAAAACAATACACAAAAGATCATACAACTTTCTATTCTGTCTTAATACAATCTGAAAAACATATGCTATATCCTAGACTAGAAACAAGTATAAGCCTAATGCTTTCTACTCTCCCAGTTCTCCAGCCTTTACTAAATGGTCTTAAAAATTTCTTTATAGGAACAAGAATGAAAAAAGATTTGGACCATTTAGGGTTAGGTTTTACAACTTAGTCAATGAAAGCATTAAAAGCATTCAATTATGTGCTCAAGTTGAAACCCTATCTCTTTCCCTTCAATCTAAGCAAATCTGATCTAATATTAATTTCCCTAGTCCAAGGATGTGAGTGCAGTACCCTGAGGTGTAATAAATTGGAAGCCATGATGTAGATAGTAGCTCAACATAAATGAAGAAGAGACCAGGCACCACTACAAGAATTTATCAATCTGATTTAGAAACCCCATCTGTCAACTCTAGATATAAATGTATCTTTCCATATCATATTTCAATTCCTACACTATTCAACAGCTATGCAATATCAATCCATAAGATTAGATTGCAACATTAATGGCTTTGAGACAATATCAAAATCCAATGCCATGAAAACCCATTGAGAAAAAATTTAAATATTTGAAATTCAATTATAACAGTCACATATGGTGTAGAAAGAGACTTGTACGGTCGAGATCAAGTCTTGGCATAAGTTTAAAACATATATGTGGATCCTTTTAAAGTTATCCAGGCACTCAGATCAGATTCTTCCAGGTGTCACGTAGGTGCAATGGCTCTATCATTATATTTCATTCATCTTCTTCATCAGTCTTTAAGCCCACCATAAGATCCTTTTAAACTTATCTGAGCCTTAAATTACCCTTGGCTTTGTAACTGCAGGTCACACAAACTTGTTAAGGACATGTGGCAAACAGGCATGATGCCTTGAAGACTATCTATCTATCATCTTTTCTTTGAGGCTTTGCACTAACTGTTGGAAGAAAAACAACCTGAAATCCCTTTAAGATTTCTTACCACTCACTAGGACCCACCATATGCCATGTGGCACAATGGCACAATGGATCAAATGTTAGATCTCAAGCACTTTAATCTCAAGGAAAAATTCCATCCACAAGATTCTTTCAAACTTATTGCTTCTTTAACCGCCTTAGCAACCCCAAGATCATGATATTAGAAGTGTCACGTGTCACCCTGGTGCAATGCCTTAAAGGTTAGTCTCTTCTTGATGCAGGAGCATCCTGGGTGTAAGGGCAATCTTGCATCACCCAAAAATATTTATGTTTTCTTTTCAATAAGGGCTACCTTGTGCAGAGCTGCTATTTATGGAAACTTGCTATTTTTAGTAAGTTGGTCATACGAGCTCGGAATGTTCTGATTTTGCATGTGGAGGTTCATCTCAGTCATATTAGCCTGCCAGTAAAGTTTCATGGCTAGATCGAGTTTGGTTTTGAAGATATTAAAAATTTTCGGTATTGAAAACAGGGTACAGAAACTTCAGGCTCAGTTTTGAGGCTTTAGAGGCCCCGAATGAGGTCGAAACTTGGGTTGAATGATGCTTGCATAATTCAAGTGTTGTAGAGCGCTTCGTGGCCTTTCCGAAATGGGGTTATAATAGTCAATCGGGTCAACTGGTGATGACTTATGGTCTCCGGAAGTTGGGCCACCTGAAATAGAAGAAAATAATTTTCCTTCAAAA
>MU226007.1:0-12858 GCA_018584345.1 Thuja plicata | reverse complement strand
GAGTATAAGATGTCAGAATGAGATAAATCTCTTTAAGAGTATAAGATCATCAGCGCATAACCATAACTGATCAGACAATTGTGTCACATACAACATTTCACTTTTTGATATAGTGTATATCAACTATCAGAAGGTTGTAGCCTTCATCCTATTGAGAAGTGAGCTTTTTGGACAGTGAGTCCTCACCCCCAACAGGGTTAGTTGTAAAAAACTCCTAACAAGGTCAGACCCTTAACCAGGTCATTATAATCTCATTGTAAAGACTGCTCCTAACAGGGAAAAGGAACTTTAACAGGTTCATCATACTACTACAATATTTGTGGGTACTAATTCTCACCAGGATTTTCCTCTGATCAAGGTTTCCCCGTAATCATATCATGTGTTATGTGTTCTTGTTTTAACCTTCAATTGATATATATTTGAGTTATGTTTAAAGTTTTTGAAATAGAATAAATAGACAAACACTGATTCACCCCCCCTCTCAGTGTTTCTAACAAATTGTGATAATAATTGTCCCATGTCAAAAGGAGTATACTTTATGTTAGAGATATCTTGCCTGATAGTTACAACACTTATATCCTCACTTTAAGTATCTAGTCTTGGCTCAACTCCTTTAGCATCTTTTTGACTAGAAGAAGAACCTATCCCTTGTTTCCTTGATTTAATCTTAAGGACAAGACTTAGACTACTTGGTTTATCTTATCTTCTTACCTTTATCTTTTTTACACCCTTAGCAATTCTTTATTTCTCTAGTGTCTGCATAGGGATTTTTTTTGTCTCTATAATATAAATTCCAAATGGACTGTCATCTACATTACCAACTGTCGTATTCCTTATATTATAGTTACTATGTGCTTGAATAACCAATTTCATTGTAATATGTGCAATCTATGCATTAGAAGGTCTTCTTACCATAAAAGGCTCTTTTCCCCTTGCAAAATTTCACCTTATATTATCAATATCTACCTCCTCTTCATTTGATGAAATCATACCCTGATCATCAGATTCCTCTTCACTCTTTAAATATGAAGAAGTTATTGCATTTCCAACATCATCATATAGTTCTTCTTCTTCTTCTTCTCTTTCTTGTTGTGTCTGACTTGGATACATCTTCAAAGCAACTGTACAATTGTGTGGAGATTGAAAAAATTCACACCAATAATTTTCATTACACATGTTAGCTAAATTTCTGTAAAGAGGATCAGGACTCTTGTCACCAGGCTTGTCTCTCTTTTGTGGGAGAATGGCCTTCCCATCCTTCTATTAGGTAGTGTATGGGTAGTTCTTCATCCTAGACTACAAATTGAAATTGTTATAGGATGACATGTTATTTTTTGGAGCTCTAGGATTCTTAGTCTCTCCTAGATTTAGGTCCTTTATAGCACTTAGGAGCTGCTTCATATTGACCTCCTCTTTAGGTTTGGAATTTGAAGGTCTATCTAATTCCTTTCTAGCAGGATTCTAATAATCTCTTCTACCCAACTTCCCATATACCCTCCTATTGGTTTCTATATTTACAATTGTTTTATAAGCTTCCCTTATAGTATTTGGATTCTTGTCTCTTAGGAGGTATCCCATCTTAGAATCAAATGCATTAATATAAGTGGCTAAACAAACCTTGTCATCAAGTCTCATAACTTGGAAAAGTTTGTGCATAGCCCTGTGAAACCTTATGTTGAATTATACAATGTCTTCATTATGATTTTTTTTAATATTGTTGAATTCATTTAACATGAATACTTCATTTGTCTTATCATCATACCACTCCTTAAAGAAATCAATTAATTCATCCATTGACCCTGCAAAATTATAGGGAAACCCTCTGAACCAATCCCTATCATCCTCTATTAAAGACTGAACAAAAAGTTTCATTAATACATCCTCATGCCTAATTTCATAATCATCCATCATGTCTGTAGATTTCTTTAAGTGATCTTCACATGTGATTAGATTATTCCCAGAGAATTTGGGGAGCCTATCTCTTATTTCACTTGGAACTATATTAGGATAACCAAGGATGTTATGGAAAGAAAATTTCTTGTACCTTTCTGCATGAGTGGGTCTTGTTTGAGATGAAGTATTAACTTGAGAAGTAGAGGCCTTAGCATTTGATGTTGTAGCTCCTTCAGTACCAAGTTGAATAGGCCTAGTTATCTATCTAAGAAAATCAGATTTCTTCTTCATCTCCAAAGTAGAAGCCTCCAATTCTACCTTTTCAAGTTCTTTAGCTATGATATCTTTTTCAACTCTATCTCTTTAAAGATCAATATCCAATTTAGACATCTGGTCCACTGGGACCTTGAGATTCTTGGGTTCATTTCTTGTAACCCATGTGATTCCCTACTTTCCCTTATCCTTAGGGCCTTGATAATCAATTACTTGATGAATGACAAGCTCTTCCTCTCTACGATTTTTAGGTTCATAGAGGTAACTCATTTCTTCTAGATTCATCACTTGC
Source organism: Thuja plicata (assembly GCA_018584345.1). NCBI lineage: Eukaryota > Viridiplantae > Streptophyta > Pinopsida > Cupressales > Cupressaceae > Thuja > Thuja plicata. Next base: position 10,400 of record MU226007.1, on the reverse strand, counting down.
CTCCTCAACTGATCATTGCTAATTATCTTTTGTCTTACTTCATCTTCCTTTTCATTTTATCTTTGTTATCTGAGGACAAAATGTCTCTGGATTACTTTTCTCATCTCAATGGCCTCTTCATCAAGATCCTCTAAATTTGGGAGGGTTGTTTCATATTCCTCCTCCTCTCTTTCATTAGGAGAGCTATGAGCTTTATATGAACCCAGTCCCAAGTCTGTAGCCTCTTCATATTAACATGTATTACCTTCTTAGCTATGGTGGACTGGTCCTTCTTATCTAATGTCCTCCTCTTGCCTTTGATTTTGAGGGAATCTTCTATTATCTTTTACTCTTCTTGGATAATCAACCTTAGATGTAGTTGGGATATCATCCCCCAACCTATCTTTAGGATGTCTCTTTGACCAAGACCTGGTATGTAAATAACTCATAATGGAAAGTGTGTGACAAAATGATATTTTATTTACTCAGCAATGCTGTAGAGAAACTCAGATTCACCACCCAACCCTAGTTGGGATCACAGAACTAACTGATATGAATAATTTCAAATAGAGAACTCTTAAGATAAAATAATAACAAAGGAAACACTTGAGTAACTTTGTGTTTCCAATGATAAACTTAATGGCCAGTTGTGACAATTTACTGTATGTTCTCCAGTAGAGTCACCATCTTGTTGGTGACTCAGATGGGTCAAATGATATGATCAATAGAACACCAGAGATTCCTTAAAATATTTAACAAGACTTTTATTTCTATATCCCCCATGGAGTCTCCATCTTGTTGGTGTTTAAAATTGTTATGCTTCAAGAAGAAACCAATATATCTTAATACTATTATTAGGAGTGGTTAGCTCCAATTGTGAAATCTCTGTAAGATAACTGGACCAACTATAGGGACAAGACTTCCCTCTACATTTCTGGCTCTCCAAAACCAAGGCAGGTACACCTAAACCAAACAAAACTCAACTCTTTACAACACCTTCTACTTATGGATTCAAACAACACATGATGATAAGAAAATGATAAATGACAACCAATAATTCATTGACTCTCCATTACCATGGTGGAATAACAACAAACAACTGCAAATGTAAAGAATTCGGTAATGAGTTTGATTTAATTTTAGGGACAAAATATAGAAAAACCTATCAGACATATATCTCCACAGAATATACTAACTCTAGATTAGTGCCTTATTCATTGGGTAAACTCCTAAATACAATACTAAACTTGAAACAACCTCTTGGTACACATTCAACACCATAAACATAAAATATCTCATACTACACACAACAAGATCCTTAAGTAGATAATCCAAATAGAATCAATGTAATATCCAAAGCTTTTTAATTTGATCTAAGATCAAAAACTTGCAGAATACACATATGTATAAGGAAGACTCATACAGCAAGCCAAAAAACTTACAACTCAAAAGATAACACAAAGGAGAAACTTAAAATCTAAGATCAATTATATTAAGTATGATGAAATCTTGTTTCTGCATCAATACGAAAAGGAAATACACCATAAAACAATATGCAAAAGATCATAAAAATTTCTATTATGCCTCAATACAATCTGAAAACATCTTCTATATCCTAACAAGTATAAGCCTAATGCTTTCTACTCTCCCAGTTATCTAGCCTTTACTAAATGGTCTTGAAAATTCCTTTATAGGAACATGAATGCAACAAGCTTCATACCATTTAGGTTTATGGTTTACAACTTAATCAGTGCAAGCATTAAAAGAATTCAATTATGTGGTCAAGTTCAAATCCTATCTCTTTCCCTTAAATCTGAGCAAATCTAATCTGATATTAATTTCCCTAGTCCATGGATGTGAGCGTAGTACCCTGAGGTGAAAGAAATTCCAAGTCATGATGTGGATAACAACTCAACATAAATGCAGAAGAGACTAGGTGCCACTACAATAATTTATCCATCTGATTTAGAAACCCCATCTATCAACTCTGGACATAAATGTATCTTGTCATATCAGATTTCAATCCCTACACTATTCAACATTTTTGCAATATCGATCCATAAGATCAGATCATAGCATTAATGGCTCTGAGACAATATCTGAATCCACCACCATGAACATCCACTAAAAAAACATTTTAAATATTTGAAATTTAGTTATAATGGTCACAGGTAGCGTGAAAAGAGACTTGGACGGTCGAGATCAAGTCTCAGCCTAAGTTTAAAAGTTATTCATGGATCTATTTAAGTTATCAGGGCACTTTGATCGGATTCTTCTAGGTGTCACATAGGTGAAATGGCTCTATCATTATCTATCGTTCATCTTCTTCATCAGTCTTTATGCCCACCTCCAGATCCTTTCAAACTTATTTGACCCTTAACTCACCCTTGGCTTTGTAACTACAGGTCCCACAAACTCATTAAGGACACGTGTCACATGGGCATGATATCTTGAAGACTATCGATCTATCATCTTTTCTTTGAGACTTTGTGCTAACCATCGAATGAAAACCAACTTGGTCTTCCTTTAAGCTTCATTACCACTCCGCAAGCCTTTCCATATGCTACGTGGCACAATGGTGCAATGGCTCAAATGTTAGATCTCGATCACTATACCCTCAAGGAAAAATGCCATCCACAAGATTATTTCAAACTTACTGCTTCTATAACCACCTCAGAAACCACAGGATCATGATGTCAAAATTGCCACACGTCACCCTAATGCAATGCCTTGAAGTTTAATCTCTTCACATCTGTATTTTAAGGCTTCACACTGACCATTAGATAAAATCTAACTTGACTATCTTTAACCTATCCATAGCCTCGCCAACTTTACACATTGCGATCAGGCACAATGCCTTGAAGACTATCTTCCGTGTATAATTGGCTTGAGGCAAAGCACCAGCCATACAATGAAATTTGAACTAACCATCCTGGCCTTGCCATGAACATGTGCCACTCTGTTGTGATGCCTTGAACATTAAAAACTTCATCTTTGCAATCAAAGGAAAGCGATAGCCATAGATCTTATCACATCTATACAACCTTTATCATCCCTTGAAAACCTAGATTTGATGATATCAGCAATGCTATGTGGCAAAAGGGTGTGATGCCTTAAACCGTAAACAACATCACCTTGCACTTTAAGGCAAAGTGAAAACTGTTGATTAAGAAAGACATGCATGAGAGATGTAAAGTATAAATTTCATCGAGGAAATAAAATTAGGACTTAGCAAAATATTAAAACCCCGCCAAGACATAAAACACATTAAACCTAAAGACTTAAGTGATAAAGTGGCCCCACTTGACAATGTTAATTAAAACACATGGGCTTAGAAAATGTAAGTGAGTCGGAAAAGGTAATGTGCAAACACAACAAGTCTTGAGGGTTTAGGTTTTTAGCCAAGATTTTGACTCAACAAGACTTAGGGCCTTAACCAGAGACCAAAAACAATTGCAAAGAAAGGAAAGAAAGCTTGGAACAATGAAAATTTTGATGGGTCTAACACACCTCCCCTCCCTCTCAGTAAACCATCATTAGTAGGTTAAACCAACAAAATTACTTCATTTTGGTAAGATCACAATATTCCTTTTCTATGCACATTCTTATATTTTAATCAACACCAGAATATGTAAAAAAGTAATTAAACAGTGTAGTATAATACTATACTCTATAATATTGACATCTGAATTTCTTAAGGTTTAGTAGAAAGTTCTACTAACTTTTTAGATCAATGAGAAATGTTAATGTATTTGATGAAAGTATTAACTTTTTTATCACGACGTGTAAATTTTAGTTTGGATGTTTTGAAATCAAATACTATGATTCATCTTGATAACAACTAGCAAAATTAGGCGAACAAAAATCAATAGACATGTTGTACAATACAAATTTTGATGTTATGAGTATAAAATTACAAAAAATAATCTATATGTTCATATTTTTATTATTATAAACTTATAAAGTTTTATATATTTCATTAATATATTAGATTAATTTTGTTTTAGTTTCTATAAGGCTATCCATATGGATGAGTTCCCAAAACTACATGAATGTGCCCTCCAATTACTACGATCAAGACATAGAGTGATTCTTGTGAACAAAGATAATAACGTATAGAATATACAATGCATTATTGTAGCTAATAAATATGTTTTTAGTTTTGATTGGCCATGTTTTGTACAACACAGTAATATCAAGGAGGGGGACATTTGCATCTTTGAACAGTTGGAGAGAAAGAATTATAAATTTATGCTTAAAGTTTATATATATCCCAAAGTGTAAACAAAAACTATATAGATTTTAATTTGAGCAATATTGTTTGACAAGTTTGTAAACATATATGTATTTTGAAAAAATCATGCATATTTAAATTATTTTTAAAAAAGATAGTTCTCTATGCTTTTATTGGTTAGTATTACACTATAACTGTGTTCTCACAATGATCCCAACTAATGATGAAAAGTCCTTTTTGGTTTCTATCTTAAAACCATACCTAATTTAAATTTCATTTCAATTATACATATGCATACAAATTATATATTTCCTATTGTAATTGAGAAACAAAATTTATATACTTTTTGTTATGTTTTTACTTATTATATATTTATGCTTTTCTCCACAAGTTAGAGACCCCATCTCTGCAGAGCTCTTGTTTTTGATATTAATAAGAATAAAAAACTAGGGTGTTTTCCCTTATAAAAATAGCCCAGAAGGCTAACAATGAAAGAACATCAAAAGCATGTTAATAACACATTAACAACACACCAAAAATATTAAAAACTAGTTAGAGTATAATGATCAATAAACAACATATTAATCATCCTTACATATCTACTACCAATATTTCTAAAAGGTCTAACATAATTAGCTATAGTACTACTATCCAAAGATAGGGCCAACCTAACCAAAAGCATAAAGCTTATGAAAATATTAAAAAGTAACAAAAGAGATATATAAATAAAACATAAGGCCCCAATGACTAGTAATAGTATCAAACCCAAAAACAAATAGGACACTATAAACAACCAGATCATTTAATTTTGTACCCCAACCAGAGCAACCCATTAGCCCAATCTTCAGTTAGGAACTTGAAAAGTTCCTTATAATGTCCTTCCTTGTTATGGTATGAGCCCAAAATCTTCTTCTGTAATAGGAAGAAGGTCATGGAAAACCTATGCATCATCAATAAATTGAATCTAGAAACACTACTAGTCCATTTGTCCAACTCCTCAACTTTGGCCTTTAACTTGCCAGAATCCTTGGTTAACATCTTAAAGTTGGTACAAGTCCCAAGCTGAGTAGTGTTATAGCTCCCATGGACATCAGTCTTCCTCCAAAATCATATCCTTAGTTAGGTCAATGTGTCTTTATGTCAAACTTCTGAGATATGGGTGGAAGAGTTAGTAGTCTCAGAACCCTCAATCTCCATTTCACCACCATTGTTCATCTCCTCATTTTGGCTCTTGTATTAATTATTATCACTCTCCTAGCCCCCAATATCATCAAAGTTAGTGTCCACAACCTCTTTGTATTTACCCTTGTTAGTAGAGAGACTATTAATCCTATATGAGCACCTGGGGTACTTGCTTCTTGTGTGGCTTCTTCAGACCCCATCTCCAGAATATTAAATTTGGATTTTCTAGCCCCAAATTTTCCCTTTTCTTAGAAATTCCCTTTCATTCATTATTGTTGTAATCCTTCTTAACAACTGTGTGGGAAGGGGTTTCTGGGATATCTTGGTGAGAAGTAATTTTTAGACTAATATTCCTCAGACATTTCTTCTTACTAGGCAAGGTGTGTCAAGAATGTTAGCACAAGGAGGGGTTTGGGATTTGGGGGATTCATGAACTATGATTTTCCTTGGTAGATAGAAGGAAATCTAGAAATGGTATAGATGAAAGATAAGCTCTTGGTGGACCAGAATTAGCTTCTTGCCTTGATTCTTAGCATTTTTTTAACTCTTTTTTTCAGAAATTTCTCTAGTGAATTCATAAGGAAGAAAGGAAAAGAGATACTAATTCTATTACATAAACTATTCAGGAGAAGCATATGATATAAATAATACACCTTGAATCTACCCTTGAGTGTGAAATATTTCATGACAATCAAACATACCTAGTCCTAGGGTTTCGACAACTTGGCCCTCTTGTATCCACCATGTATTTTCAACGAGCTCTTGTCTTTATGAATGAATTGATTTAGGCTTTCAGTATTAGAAACCCTACTTGATTTCCACTATTTCCTACCACTCATTGGGAGTCTAGTAGGCTTCACAATAAAATCCTTATAACCCTTCTATCTGACCAAGACAAAAAAGTGAGAAAATGAGTTTTCATTATAGTCATTCATATCCTAAATGTATGGAGACACTCCATCCTTGTAGATATACCAAATTGTGGCATCATTTTTTAACTCATCAAGATTATTGGGTTTAATTCTCTCTATCACCACCCATGGAAAACAATCTAGTTATAGTAATTTCAGCACTAAAAATATTAATGGAGCTCACATCAGTGTGGAAGAGGAAATAATCCCTTAAAATAATCATCTAAAAGTAGAAATAATTATTCTACACATCTGAATAAAATTCATAACTTGTTAATGATTCTCGCTCATTTTGCCACCAATGTACTTGAATAAATAAAAATGCATTTACAGATTACAAAATATTTCCTGTCATAAATGTTGAAAACTATAAGCCTAGTTATCATGAAAAGATGATGCTAAAAATTATTCCCCATGCATGTACCTTGAGTTGATCATGTGGCCTCAGTCACTTTTGTGTAACATGTCATCAGATTGTTTATCTACATGAATGCAAGTTTGAAAATTAGAAACAGGGTGAGTGCCAAGATAATATTGCCTATTATTGGCCTTTTAAACATATACCCCCTCCTAACCTTACAAATTAAATTACAAGTTTTAAGCCAACAGGGCCATAAACATAAAGTAGCTTCCATAACACAACTTAATGTTGTTTCTCTTTCTCAATGAGGAGCTTCACAATGGAAGGAAGAACCCCTGGGTCTATCCATCATCTAAGACCAATAATCTAAATCCCAAGAGTCCCTAAGGCATAAACAACATTGTTGCCTTCTCTATAGGTATAAAAAATATTAAAACAATCTAAGCAAAGTAACAACCTCTTGATATCATCCATCACACCAATTGAGGACCAATTAATATTAACTTGGCCTTAAGAAAGATCTATAACCAATTTTGAGTCCCCCTTAATAATTAGAGCCTTAAAAAATATGGATACAACAAATGTAAGGACCCAAAATAACATCATACACTCATCCTTTTTGTTGGTCAATCCTTCCAGGTGAACAGAGTAGGTTGTCAGTAGATCTCCTGAGGGGGTACAAATGACACCCCCTATAGCTAATCCATTTTTGGAAGAGCCATTAAATTTTATCTTTCTCTTATGAACCTTTTAGTCTTATCAAAAATTTCATACCCCTTGGGTAAATCCCAATTTTTAGCCATATTATGATCGTATGGAGAAGGTTCAGAATCAAGTTTGGAGAACTTGAAAAAATACTGATTATAAGATAAAATCTGAAAGAAATATTTGAACACCACTTCTATAGGAGTATCAAATTCCTTGAAAACTCTATTTTTTCTATTAGCACTTGCAAAATTTCATGTTTCCAAGCTCTTTCCTCTTATCTCTGCAATTATTTTTTCCCTCTGGCTAAAACCCTAAGTCTTATTGTGTAAAAATTTGGCTAAAACCCTAAACCCTCAAGACTTGTTCTAAATTCATGTTACTTTTCCAAGTCACTTAAGTCAAGTTTTAATTCATGTGTACTTTTCCAGGCCTTTATCTCTTAATCTCATAACCCTGATTGAATATTATTTTTCATTCAGTGATCAAGCGCAGGATTTTGATCAAGTTCTCTTTAAGTTTTCATCTCATGGCTGACGCGTAATCTCAGGATAAAAGTCAAATTTATGGAATATTTGGAGAAATTGTGCGCACCGTAGATCTTGCTATGTCTTGGTCTTAATTGTTTGCTTGGCATGTGATCACTAGACAAAGGCGATGTTGGATTTTTTATTTAGATATTCAGCGAGGGCCGTTGATCTTTGTCTTTTCAAGTCATGATCTTGTGGTTGGTGCTAAGTCTCAGAATGTAACCCAAGTCAAGGATTTTATTTGGAGATTTAGAGATAGCTTTGTCTCTAAATCTCATGATCTAACTATGGTATTAGCAAGGTTATCGTTCCTCTTTGGTCACTGAATCTCTGAATGACTCAAGGGTTAAGTTCTTTGTCTCAAGATTAAGTGAGGGCAGTAGATCTTGTTCTTTTCTTGGTTTTATCCAACCTCTTGCACGTGATCTCCAGATGTTACCCAGGGTAATGTTTTTATCTAGCAACTTGGAAACTCCTTCAGTTGCATAATCTCTAGATAGATCCTAGGTCAAGTTAAGTTAAGATGGATTATTCGAGATCAAATCTAAACCGTCAATGTAATGTTGATTCTAGGGCTAGCATGTGATCTCAGAAAGAAATGAGAAAGTATAGAAAGATTTGGAGATTATGCGCATGCTATCGATCTAGATAGAGATGTGTGGTTGGCACATGATCACTGGATTAACTTAGGGTTTTAAATTATATTTAGGTATTTAGATATTTTCTTTGGTCGTGTGATCTTGTGATTTTAAATGGGATCAAGACATGTTTTCTTTTCCCTTTAGTCACGTGATCTCTAGGTTGACTTTGGGTTAAGTGAAATGTTCTAAGGTTTCATGAACTCCATTGATCAAGCTTTGTACTTGCCAAGGATCTTGTGGTCTATTATTGATCTTTTGATTGAATCAAAGGTTAAGAAATGATTTAGAGACTTGGTGACTTAGTTAGTCACACAACCTCTAGATGAATTAAGTCAGGTTAAAGTTAAGAGATAAGTTAGCATGGATCAAATCAGAATGGTTGATTGAGATGAAGATCCTATGACTTGAGCGTAATCTCTAGAAAAAGTAAAAGTCTTCAATTCTTTCAAAGATATGGAAACATTCATTAATCTTGTTATGATAGCTAGCATGTAATCTCATGAAGAATTGATCAAGTACAAAAGGATTACGATACTTAGCGAGGATTGTAGGTCAGGGTTGAGATGAGTGGCTAGTGCTTATTCTCATAATGAAATGGTTAGGTATAGATATGTCTTGAGATTTAGTGCAGACCATCGATGCAACAAAGATCTTGTGGGTGTCATGAAATCTCAAAATATATCTAGGGTTAGTTAAATAGTTCAGCGACTTGGAGATTACATAGCCATGCAATCTCTAGATAAAGCCAAGGTTAAAGACTGGTTACAAGCCAAGGATGAGGATAAGTTAAAATGTAGACAAGTTTGAAAAAATCTAATGAGTGGTGTGATGGTTCAAAAGGAAGATGTGCAAGATCTAATCATTAAGGCATTGTGCCTTGCTATCGTGTGTCCAATCTAATCGTGAGCCTGGGTAACTTAAGAGGATCAACGATCATGTAGTAAAGATATGTAGAGGATTGATCTCGGCTGTCCAATTTTCTATCCATGCCACCTATAGCTTTTATAACTAAAATTTAAATTTTTAAATACTTACTTAGACAGTTTCATGGCAGTCGGTAGATATTTGATCTCAAAGCTATAAATGTTGTGATCTGATCTTATGGATCAATTTTGAACAGTAGTTGAAGACTAGAGGGATACAAATCTGATATACTGAGATGCATTGAAGGATAAGTACATAAAGTGGTGTGTGGTCATTTCTTCATTTATGTGAGCTACTTTCAGAGTCATGCTTGTGAATTTCTTTGACTTCAGGGTACTGCATTCACATCCATGGATTAGGGAAAATTGATTGCAGATCAAATCAGATTACACAGATTGAAAAGAGATAGGGTTTCAACTTGACAAAAAAATTGAATGCTTGACATGATTGGTTGTAAACCCTAACCCTAAATGGTGTGAAGCTTGTAGCATTCATGTTCCTATAAAATAATATTCAAGACCATTTAAAAAGGGCTCAAGAATTGGGAAAGTAGAAGGCATAAGGCTTATACTCACTAATAGATTTGACCCCAAATTTTGACCAAATTTTGCGACCAACTAGCAAAAATACATTTTATTTGGTCACATTATAAAAGATAACTTTTTTTTTTTTTTTTATGCCTGTGTTGGTCGGAATTCCGACCAATTAGTGTTGGTCGAAATTGCGACCAACACGTGCATAAAAGTAAAAAAAAGAAAAATAAACTTCATTTTACTAGCCACTTCATTATTACCGCACTGTAGCTAGGTTGCAACGCGTGAACGAGGACTGGGCACGCGAAGGAGGACTGCAGCAAAGGAGGTATGGTCTTCGAGACCCAATTTAGCTCGAGGATGTATTGAATGAAGATTGAAGGATAATAATGTGATAGAT
>MU226006.1:243643-258952 GCA_018584345.1 Thuja plicata | reverse complement strand
GGTTCCAACCATTCTCAACCCATTCACCCTTGCTAATCTAATCCTAATCCTAATTCTAACCCTAACCCACCTCCTAATATTGTCACATTCCATTAAGGAATGCTTAGCAACTCCACCCACTTGAGAAAGTCATGGAATCTCAAGATTCCTTCCTCAAGTCCACCTTCTCAAGCCATCCTCTTACATCCTCCCCTTGCTTCTTTAAGGCTTTCATTAATACCTTATTAATAAACATGCCTTAAGCCCATGTCTCCTCCATATCTCCTTAATGCCCAAGGCATTAATGGCTCTTACATCTCCATTAATGAGTCCCTGAACTCATAAATGAACCTTGTCTCCCCCGTCTCTCTCTCATTCTTCTATAAATAGAAGCCATTTTTGAGAGCAAAGGAGCCTTCACCTTATATTGTAAATGCATTTTTATGCTATTAGATTAATCTTAGACTCATATTTCACCTCTTATTTCATGCTTTTGCATTGTTCTCATTTCCATTCTTAGAGCTAGAATGCATGTTTTCTCATCATTTAGCTTTTTTCTTAAACTAGAATCCTCCATGCTAGGTTGTATATGTCACTGATTGTAGCATAATCTGAGGGCTATTATGTTACTAATCACACTCTTCTTACTTAGAAGGCAATAGGTTGATATTAGTTGGTTTTACATGTTTGTCTAACCCTTTTGAGCTAATGTAATGACTTATTGATGTGTTGTGTCCCTCTTATCAGGTACCAAATATTCACCACACACAGACATGTCTCGAATATTGAAGATTTCTGGTTCACGTGTTTTTATGAGTATCAGACATGGGAGAAATTGTTGTCCCATTTAACTTTGGTTGAAATTACAATGTATAATAATGTTGTTGATGTATTTGATCTTGTAGATGATGGCCTCTTCATGCAACCTTCATCCTACAACCAGATCAAGGTGTTTCCTATTTCTTCCTCTCCACTAACTGGTCCAGTGATTGATTTATTGGAGCTTCTCATGAGAGGTGTATCAAGAGAACTTACAAGTGGGTAGAATGGACTAGAGCGTGATGGAAAATAACTTTTGGCGTAGGTTCATCAAGAGGAATGACTTTAGCAACTGAGAAATCATCTTTATCAGTTATTTATTCTATGGTTCCATTAGTTTTAGTAGGTGCAGCACAATCCACTAGGCAAGGAGGTGACCAGCCCCTAGAAAAGAATATTCCAATCACTACAACTTGCAGAGATGGTTCACTCCCAAACATTGGAAAAGAAGAAGAGAAGGAAGAAGATAGGGAAAAGGAAAAGAAGAAAGAACAAGAGGTGCTTGTGTCCAAGCCTCCCTCACCTACTCCAATTATCACCTTGGATGACACAAATCCCATGTATGGTCAGGATTCCTCTTAGTTGGTAAATACTCTGGCCCTTTCGGTGACCAAGGTTGCCTCCTTCCTTGTTCCACCAAAAGACAAGTGGACCCCTCTAGTGGCTTGGAAGCTATTTGATCCTATGGCTTTTCAGTCTACAATTAAGGTGCTATCTATAGACTCATGGTTGGAGGAAACCATTGAGAAGAGGAAGAAATGACATGAGGAGGCCATTTCTTCAAAGGACCTGATCCTTAAGGCAACCTCATCTTAGCCACTGACAAAGAAGGCGAAGAAGAAAAATCCTATTGTGGCATTTTCCCATGATTCAATGATAGGGCATATGCTAATGGAAATAGCAGAACCATAGAAAGAAGGAAAGTTTCATGAAATTTCAGCTCAAGATTTCCAAATTAAAACTATGGACCTAGGGGTGCTAGTGCATGACTCGATGATGAACATCTAGAAAACCACCAATGAGTGAATTGAGGAAAGATTAGAAGAAATATGAGCAGACAAGGAATTCCTCAAGTCCAAAAATAAGGAGCTAGCAGGGTATATTCAATCTACTCTTGGCACTATTTCATCTGCTTAGTTTGATCCTAATGCAGAGGAGAATAAGAACTTACTACTGAAGTTGGAGCAAGAGATACAGTTTGGTCAAATTTGAAGAGGATGGATAGAGGTGATAAAGGTTCAAGGACCCATTTTCATTGAGAATTTGGGAAACCTTCTACTTGATGCAGACAAATTGAAGGATACAACATCAAAACATGAGGAGACCATCTATAATGCATCCACTAGATTGATAGAGAAGTTAGGCACCTTGCAGGAGGTGATTGATATGAAGACCAGTGTTGCAATCTCTAATGGTATCCTCAAGAATAGACAAGAGCCATTATTTAACTAGAGATAGTCTCTGGAGTTCATGGTTGAGAACTCAAACAGATCTGTGAATGACCTCAAGACTATGGTTAACTTAGTACAAAAGGAGATGTATAAACTGTTAGAGTTTTTGAAAGTATTACACACAGAGTCTCAAGTTTCTGGAAGTGACAAGTTGGTGAATATAGAGAAAATGAAAGCTAAGTTTCTTGCTTTCATAGATGAGATTACAGATCTAGCTAGCTTCTAAGTGTTAAGAATCAGTGAGCTCTTCACGATAGATGCTGTGATCAAAAAGGAAATGGAGAAGCTCCAATCCCGGATTGCCAGGTTGGATGAACTGATAGAGATGCATATTTTTTGATGATCCGAGCTGACAATATAATCATTCTGAATGATCAAGATTTGGGCAAGGTAACAGATGCAATGAAGGCTTACAAAGGAAAAGCGATTACACAGAAGATGGCATAAAATCTGTTGACCTGTGTCGTCTTCCCAACTTTTGTATATTGTAGCCATTTTTGGCATTTTGTTAGCTTTGTTAGTTTTTGTAACCAACTAGGTTTATTGTTAGAATGTTCCTCTCAGAATATTTTAAAGAGGCAATAATCATTGAAACAGATCATTTTGGAGAAGACCTATATATGTAAATTTTTGTAAAGTAAATAAGATCAGCAAAAATTACTTTGGGCAAACTCTTGTAACTGGGACTACTGTGTGCAACTCTGAGTTCGAAGTATTTTTGTTGTTCATCTTAGTTAGTTGTGTGATGTTTTGAATGAAGATGCTAATACTAGAAATTGAATGAATAGTAATGAACCGGGTTTTGTTATTCTCAATCAATGGATTGAATGTTTACTTTCTTCAGCAAAGGCACTCTGCTTTCATTTCATTGCACACCTTAGTTCAATAGATTAGGTCTTGTATAAGGATATGGGAAGATAGTTGTTAGAGAGTGAGATCAAGATAATCTGGGTATTGTCAAAGTTTCACAGTCTTAGTAACTGGGAATTTCATTATTACACTCTCTTTCTTCATCTTTGCTGATTGATGGTAGTTTGCATTCATCTCGCATTGCATAATAGTTTGCATTTCAGGTTGCATGTCATTGAGTAATATCCCCATTAATTACCTGAGTTGTTTGAAGCTGTTAATAACTTGGTTGAACCTCTTCTACTCTCCAGTTAAGAGCATACCCCTAAAAACTGAAAGACAAAATTCATTGCATATCTTTCACATAAGGGATACTGTACCTTTCAATTTAGGGGTCATTAATAGATTCCTACCATTGACCCAGTTTGTGGTTACTTTTTGTTCTATGAAAGCCATCTTTGGGTATTTTTAAGGGTCATTATATAAATCAAATTAAAAGTAGACAAACTATAAACCAATAGTTTTTGGCAACTCTACTAGGGAGAACTCAAAATTTTCCTAAGTTTGCCTAGTAAGTCTGTTTGTGGCTTTACTAAGTGACTTAGAACTTATCTATTTGGAATTGCTAATGCTACATTATGCATATCACTCTTAAGGTGAAATGGTGTTTCCTCACAAAGGACAAGTCCCACTAGACCAATATAGAAGAATCAACTTTGAGTTAGAAAGAGCAGAGCCCAGCGTTGAATATTGGGAAGGATTGTTACGGGAAAGAAGATTCAGAGCTGTGTAGCTACAGTAATTATGTTTAGTAACTCTAGATCCTAAGTATACCCAAAGTGTCTAGAGACAGGGACATAAAGATCCTGTATTTGAGGAATTGCAAAAGGCTAAGTTCCCTTTGTTAGAAGATCCTCTCAGAAGAGGAAGAACCAAGGTCTAGGATCCTGTCTTTCTAGGTATCTGTGGTGCTCTCTTTCCACTGCCATGCCCCATTTCCTAGATTTGTAGCCATTCTTCTATCCCTCCTGTTGTTCACAATACTATCCTGTTACTATCTAATTCCCTTACACTTGACAGAGTAGCTGCTCCTACCAATATCAATTTTTAGGTTGTGCCAGTAACCTTGCCTGTTTCAATGGCCGTCCCTTGGGGTAATGCCATTGGGCCTCTTCAGCTAGGAGCTAATAACAACTTACCTCAAGCATCCTGAAAGAAATTTTAAAATTTCAATGGAGATGGAAAAGTGTCCACTGATGAGCATATTGCATCTTTCTTCACTACATGCAGTATTGTAAACCCTCAGTATGAAGTGTGCCAGTAAGAATGTTTGTAGAGACTTTAATAGAAAATGTCACTGACTAGTTTCAACATCTCCATACAGGATGTATAACTAGTTGGAATGATACGAAGAACCACTTTGAAAATCATTATAAAAGTATAGAGGATGAACACACACTCCTGACTCAGCTCACTCAGATAAAGAAAGAACCTAGTGTTCCTATGCAGGATTTAATTGCAAGGTTTAACAAGCTGGATAACAGGATCTCTACTGCTAGCAGCCCTACAACTGACAACTAGAAGATGTTCTTTATCAGTTCCATGCCTCTTGACATTAGTTTCCAAATCAGACCAATGCATGTGGCTAATTTTCAAGCCACTTAGACTCTAGTAATTGAGCTAGAGGATGAGCTCATAGTTGTCGGGGAGTGGAAGCGAGAAGTGCAGAGTGGTGCCTCCATAAGCTCTATTTCTGGTGCAACTAGAAATAATGAGGCAATGCTTTCAAAATTATCTAATGAGATGATTTCCCTTAAGTGGAAAATCAGAAAGTCTACCCCATCCTTCTAGTAGCCTTACAAGGATATTCCCAGAAAACAACAAGAAGGTAGACAGTTGTAGTTGCCACCAGCTCAGCAAAAGCTTGCCATTGAGCCAGCTAAAAAGTATAATATGTGTATTTTTCATCTAAGAGCTGACCATGATGGTAATAGTTGTCTGGAGATGAATAGGTATAGATAGATAGCTTCAAGCAATGAGTTGACTATTGAATATCTTGAAAGTGAAGAAGATTTTGCTCCCCATGACGAATCTGATAATTTCTTTTTGGAGTATGAATCTGATTCTGAAGTCAGAGGTAATTGCTTTGCCACCATGGATGGAGTTAAAATTGCAATAGAAATAAGAAGTTAGAGAGGCAAAAATCTAGGAAACCCTTTTTCTCCATGAAACATTACACCTGGTGCTTCAGCTGGTGCACCTGGAGCTTCTACTTCTTCATCTTGGAAGTCCGAAACAAATGCTAAGTCTTTGTCTTCAGTTGATATAATTCAATACTGCAAAGATGCCATAATCCAAGTGTCTCCCTTAGAATATTTTAAAACTCATCCTACCAAACTTCAAAATCTTGTAGATTACTGTAAAAGTGATGCTAATTCCATAATGCAGCCTAATTTAAATTCTACTGTTAGTGATGAACCCCCTAGTAGTGGCCCTTTAAACGATGAAGAACCCATCTTTCCCTTGCTATTTCAAGAAGAAGATTCTTCAATCTTAGCCACTGCTCCTGGCCAGAAGCCTGACCCATTCTATGTCTCACTATTTGTTAATGGTCATAAACTAAGCAACTATATTATTGACTCCAGAGCCTCTGATAATGTCATGCCTGCCTCCATTACTAAAGCCCTTAGATTGACCCTTACCAAAAGCTTTGGCCACTGTTATTCAATGGATGCTACACAGGTTCCAAACCCAGGTCAGGTAAAGGATGCACAATTTGCATTGTCCACACACCCTACAAAGAGGATGAAGCTAACCATCCTGGTAGTTGATATTCTGGCTAGCTACGATATGCTTCTCAGAAGAAGTTTTTGCAGAGATATGGGTGGAGAAATCAAGATGGACTGGTCCCATGCTATAATCCCAATGGGTACTAAGAAGATAAAACTAGAGCCTGAGGAAAAGGCCAAATTTATAGTAATGAAGTCTGATGATTGTAAGTCACAAATCCTCTACCAAGAGATGGAATTTGGCAACTATATGTTGTTTTCAGATTTCAATCATCAAGCTAAAATGTCAAAAATTACTAACAGTCAAGAGTTTTGGACCTTGGAGTTTGACGGTAGTTGTGCTACTACAGGATCTGGGGCTGGTGTAGTTCTTATTCCCCTGGAAGGAGACATGATACAAATTTCTTCTAAATTATATTAATAACACCAATAACATGGTGGAATATGAAGCTCTGTTGCTGCGAAGAAAAGAGGTGTGAAAATCCTTAAAGCACTCGATGATGTAGAGTTGATAGTGAGGCAAGTTCAAGCACAATACTCAACATGAAAAATGCGAGATTGCAAAGTTATATAAATAGAGTTTGGGATGAGATAGAGGACTTTGATGCCTTCTCAATCCAAGTTGTTTCAAGAGAGCAGAACACTAGATCAAATTTGTTGGCCATCTCAGCTTCACTTCTCCCACATCCAAAAATAAGAGATAAGCAATACAAAGTTGAAGTTCTTTGCAGACTGAATATCCAAAATAATGTGGATATTTGGAAAGTCTTCATCAGTGACAAGAAGATACAAGCTTTCATGGAAGGATCAAATCATTTTAGTGATCAATATTTTGAAGGAAGTTCTAGTACCTATAAGGATCTTTCTCCAGACAGCAAGAAAGACTTAGAGCTCGAAGAAGAACAATTAAAAGGTAACAAAATTCCTTGAAACCTAATCTCCCTTGAAAAACTTTTTGATAGACATGATGCATATATTAGAAAAGAAAGAGATAGGAAGGGTGGTACCGCAGGGGATTTCGAGGGAATGAACATAGGCACTAAAAATAAACCTAAGATGATAAATATTAGTAATTGTTGAACAAAAAAGGAAAGAGAAGAGGCTAAACAGCTACTCTCCCAATACAAAGATGTGTTTTCCTGGGGCTATGAAGACCTCAAAACTTTCCAGAATGGTGACTTCAAGCACAAGATTCCTCTCAAGACTAAAGATGTCCCTTTCTGACAAAAACAATGAAACTACAATCTTAAGGTGTCATATGCCATTTTCAAGGAAGTTCACAATATGTTGGAAGGAAAAATTATCTATCCCATTTATTAGTCTACATGGATAGCCAACATCATGCCCGTTCAGAAGAAGAATGGAGAAATCAGAATTTGTGTAGATTTCTATAATCTAAACCAAGCTTCTCTAAAGGATTATTATGCCTTACCCAAAATGGATCATATATTGAAAATATTTTTTGGATCCAAAATGATGTCCATGTTCGATGGTTTCTCGGGTTTCAACCAGATTGAGGTGGACCTGGAAGATAAGTATAAAAAAATGTTAACCACTCATTGGGGAACGCTTACTTATAATAGAATGCCCTTCGGTCTTATCAATGCTGGAGCTACCTACTAGAGGACAATGAAATCTTCATTTTCAGACCTCCGGGATAGAATAATAGTTATATATTTGAATGATTTAACATTCTTCTCTAAGAAGAGAGAAGATCATTTTAAAGATCTTGAGAAGGTGCTAAAGAGATGCAGAGAGCATGGCATCTCTCTTAATCCCAAGAAGTCTATTTTCTATGTCACTGAAGGTAGAATACTAGGTCATATTTTTTCCCATGAAGGAAGATAAATTGACCCTGAGCACATGAAGGCCATCCAGTAATTGAACCTGTCAGCAAGCAAATATAGAACAAGATCATTCTTTGGGCAGGTAAATTTTCTCAAGCAGTTCATTCCTGACTTTTCCAAGATTACAAAATGCATAATTTATATGATGAAGGGTAGTTAAAGTTTCACGTGGAATGACTCTAGGAATAAGGCCTTTGATTTAATCAGGCATTCTATAGCTAGAGAAACTGTTACACATTAGCTCATACATTGTCTACTATCCTGACGCAAGAGAACAATGAAGAAATTCAGGCGCCAATTGCATTCATGAGAACTCCACTCAAGGATCATAAACTGAGATATTCTTAAATGAAGAAGCATACATATGCGGTGGTAAGGGCACTAAAGAATTTTAGATTCTAAGTATTACATTCCCATTAGTTATTTATATTCCTGATTCTTCTATTAAAAGCATTCTAACACAGGAAGAAATAGGATGTAATACTAGAGGTGCATGGATAGAAAAGGTAAAAGAGTATGATATTGAACTTAAGCAGACAAAGATGGTCAGAGGAAATAGCTTGTGTAAATTATTGGCAAAAAATCAAGAAATAGCTCAAGAGGAGGGTTCTCCAAAGGTGTTAATGGTTAGTCTTCTTGATCCCTGGTTTTCAAAAATTGCCTATTTCCTTACTTATGGAAATTTCCTGGAGGGATTGACATACAAAAAGAGAAGTGATTTGAAGACTAAAGCAGCCAATTATGTCATTTATGATGACTAGTTATAAAAGAGGGCAATAGATGGAACTTTCTTAAGATGTGTGGATAGGTCACAACAAGAGAGATTGCTCCAGGAATTCCATGATGAGGCATGTGGTGGACACTTCTCATCCATAGTCACTGCATATAAAATCTTGAGGCATTTTTACTACTGGACTGACATGTTTAAAGATTCCTACAATTGGGTGTCCAAGTGTGATAAATGTCGTATGTTTTCCAGTAAGCCTCAGTTGGCTACTCTTCCATTAAAGCTAGTTGTAGTTGAGGGTCCCTTTCAGCAATGGGGACTTGATTTCATTGGTCCAATAAATCCTCCCTCTTCCACAGGACACCTATATGTCATAACTACAATGGATTACTTTACCAAGTGGGTGGAGGCTAAGCCTACCAAGAAAACTAACTTTGAGGTGGTCTGTGAATTTATCAAAGAGAATATCTTGGTAAGGTTTGGAGTGCCATTGAAGCTAGTGATCGACAATGCCACATATTTCTCTTAATGAGAGATTACAGAGTTTTTCTACAACAATAGTATTCATCTTAGTCACTTATCTGATTATTTCCCTTGGGGAAATGGTTATGCTGAGTCAAGCAACAAGAACCTGAACAACATCATGAAGAAACTAGTTTCAAAAAGTCAAAAGGATTGGCACAAGAAATTGCATGAAGAACTATGGGAAGATAGGATAACACCTAAATGAGCTATTAGGATATTCCCTTTTGAGTTGGTTTACATAATTGAACCTAGTCTCCCACTTTCGCTGGAGTTATCCATTTGTAGGCTGCAGCAGGTAATTGAAGATCAAGTTTTCTAGAATGGTCTAGAGAAACGAATCATGTATCCAACCAATTTGGAGGAAGAATGGGAAAATCTTGTTGATCACATCACTGATCATCAGAGGAGAGTGAAAACATTCTTTGATAAGAAGGCTAGACCAAGAAATTTTATGCAAGGTGACTTGGTCCTACTATGGGATAAAAGGCGTGAGTCCAAAGGAAAGCATCATAAATTTGACTCACTTTGGAAAGGACCATTCAAGATTATACAGGTGAACCAGAATAATTCCTTTATTTTGGCATATCCTTCTGGAGAGATTCTGCCATTCTCCTACAATGACCAGGATTTGAAGCTCTACCAAATAATCAAGTGAAAGAAGGTAATCCTTCCAGGTTAGTGTTAGAGTAGGTAGGTTTGCTTTTTGTTTCTCCTGATTTCTTTCCTATTTTCTTAGTCTTAGTTTAGTTTATTTTCATTTCCTGTCGTGTGTTTAGTTTAGTCTGCCCGTTATTTTTCTTGTCGGTCTTATTGTGCAAAACCAGAGACTCTGGGTCCCTTCTTAGACATTGGCATGTCTAAGTCCTCAGTTGGAGCCAACTGTTGCCAAATCTTAGTTTAAGGGTCTTCAGGTCCTAGGGAGTAAAAATTTTCTTTGGTGACCTACTTCTCATTCATTCTGAAACCTTCCCAAAATGTGATTATCTGATAAATTCTTTGCCTTGCCTATTTGAGACTAGTGGGTTTTCAATCTTTCTACTTCATCTGGTGTTTAGGTGATTTAGGTATGTTAGGAAAGGGGGTGTCATAGCATCTTTGGAATTAGAAGTAGTCACCCTCGAATCTGTAATGCTCAATATGTTTTTTTGGAGGATAAATATGTCTTTTATATAAGTGATTGGTAAAACTTTGTTCATGAAAAGAGTTTTTCAACTCTCAGAGATATCAAGTTGCAGAGTAGTGGCAGTGATCATGTAATTTTTGGAAATGATGGTCTTAAAGGTGCAAGCCTGACACAAGTGAAAAGAGAAAATAAGAAGTCAAGTGCCCCCAATGGAAATAGTGTTTAAGTGCGCAGAGGATAAAAGGTGAAGCCGTCAGGATACTTTTCTGAAATAAAGGAAATAGGCTTACGAAAAAGTATTGTCTTATATTTTTTTTCTGCACAAGGTAAAATGGTCTATGTTCATTCATTTTGGCATTGGAAGGAAAGTATGTTCTTTTTCTGCAAGTCTAAATTTTTGTTTCAGAAAAAGTGGCCAATGAACATAAAGTTAAGTGTAATATTGAGGATTTTGAGGTCGTTATGTTCCCCAAAATAGGAATTTCAAATAGATGTTGATTATCAAAAAAATTAAATGCTACTCCTGTCGTTGCGTCCATTAGGTCACCTTAATGTCATTCATGTGGCACCAACATTCAGATCTTAGTGGCTATTTCTTAAGCCTTTGCCATCATTTTCTGCTCACCATTTTGAATAGCAAGTCGTTTGTCTTCACTCATGTCCTTAGTTTCATAGTAAGTGGTTGTTAAAGCTTTTGGTTATGATAGATTAATTCATATTGAGAGTGAATTGAAGGAAGTTTCTGAAACATCTCTAAGATTATTTGATCTCAAAGATTTGCAAAGAAGATTGAATTCTCATCCAGTTCATCCTATTATACAGAAGCTCAAGGATAGTGGTCTTGTAGAAGCTGCAGGGTTTCCAATGGCTGTTCAAGCTCATAAGCTCATTAGAGAATGTATAGAGAAATATGACCTAGCAACAAAGAAAATTGTGTTTCTAGATCAGTCGATTATGCTAACAATTGATAAATCCCTAATCCAATCCACTTTCAGAATTCTCGCGAAAGATGTGTATTGTGATATTGATTTTTGTTCTTCTACATCTATGTTCAATGAAAAGAAGACTCTCAAGAGGGAAGACATGAAGAAGACCTGGTTCCAGACCCCTTGATCAAAGAAAAGTAAGATGCCAAAGACTCTCTTTAGAACAACCCTAAAGAGGGAAATCATTGATATTCTGGCCCTATTGACCAGATTGGAGGGAAAAACCAAGATTTTAGATCTCGTTGAACATAATTTCTTTCTTGTTCAAGCTATCTATGTGGAAAATATGTTCATTGATTGGGAAAAAATCTTATGTGAGAAGCTCACAGCCTAGATGAGCTCTTGTCAAAGATTCAAATAGTTCTACATGTCTTTTTACTTGATCTACACTCTAGTTGCTCAGCACTTGTGGCCTAGCTTACCAGCGATCCAGAACTTTGGCAACAACACCAAAATATATGAGTTCTACCTGAATCTGAAATTGTATAAGAGCTTTGAGGAATATACTATTGTGAATGATGTATTCACAATGAGAATTTGTTAAGAACTTCAAGTTTGCCCAGAAAGAAGATTCTCGCTAGAGGCCATCTCGACAATCAGTCAGTACGGATGCCCTTTCATCCAATTCCTGAGTTTCTCTTATCTTCATATAGGAGCCTTCTCTAGATTTCCTAAGAGAATGCCCCAATATCCTAAATATAAGGTGCTCTTGGTGGAGCTTTGCCGGTAGATATTGGAAGTGAACACTCTATGTTCAACTGTGAAGAAGATCGCTGGAATTTCCTTCCCCGTGGTGGTTGGTCTTTATTCCTATGCATCCAGATCTGATGCCTGGAATTTAGTAAGAGTTTTGAGGATAAGATAAAGCTTCTTGATTATGATGTTCTTAGGCCACAATATGATCCTATGGGTTTTTTTAGAGACCACCTAAAGTGTGGACATGCCTACAGACATGTCCCAGATATAGAAGATTTTTGGTTTGAGTGTTTTAATGAGTATCAGACATGGGAGAAATTGTGGTCCCATTTAACTTTGGATGAAATACAATGTATAATAATGTTGTTGATGTATCTAATCTTGCAGATGATGGTCTCTTCATGCAACCTTCATCCTACAACCAGATCAAGGTGTTGCATATTTCTTCCTCTCCACCAACTGGTCCAGTGATTGATTCATTGGAGCTTCTCATGAGAGGCATTAACAAGAGAACTGACAAGTGGGTAGAATGGACTAGAGTGCGATGGAAAACAAATTTTGGCATAGGTTCATCTAGAGGAATGACTTTAGGAGCTAAGAAATCATCTTTAGCAATTACTTCTTCTACATCAATTTTAGCAGGTGCAACACAATCTGCTGGGAAAGGAGGTGACCAGCCCCTAGAAAAGAATATTCTCATCACTCCGACCTATGGAGATGGTTTTCTCCCAAACATTGTGTTGCTACTCCTAAATTTGGAACAAATTTGGAGTGATCATGTTAAAATTTTCAGTCAAGCAAAGTAAGTATCCTTGAAATTTTGTGTGAGAAGACTCAGTTAGAGTGCTTGTAAAAGGTGCCCGGATGATTTTTATGAGATACAAATTTGGAAGAGGCTTTAATAACTTCCATTTGATGTATGCAGTGGGTCCTATCTCCTGAGTTTCAGTTCTGACATGTTTAGGGAGTAGTCATTTTGAGGGGATCACCTAATTCTGCATTTTGCCAATATGTCAATCTGCTGTCCGGAGCCTACTTTGCCTCTGAGTATCTTACACCCTGTCGAGTTTCATTGTTCGCCAATTTGGGAATGTTTAGCATGCATAATAGAGAGCTTATGTTTCAAACCCCAGGTCATTCTGAATCCATTTGATAAGTTTTCATACTTCCCAAAGTTGGTTGCTCTGAACTGTCTGTATTCTTGTCCTGTCTAGAAATCTGAATAGCCCATTTTGACACATTATAACTTTTGACCAATTCATCCAATTGAGAAAATTCCTTTTGCACTGTGTTCCAGAGGTCACACAATCGATATGTTCCAGTCTGCAGATCTTTATGAAATCAGATGACAAGTTTTCAAGAACCATTCTGACAGTGATTAAATCTGATTTCCTGAGTACTCAAATACAGAATTACTAAGTGACCCACTTTGAGCTTTTGAAAGTCTATACCAGGGTGAAAATTTTGGATAATTGAACATTGACCTGCATTATAGACCTAGCAATGAACTCATATGCAGATTCCCAAGCCTTGACCAATCTAGTTGATCACTTTTCTTTGCCAATTCCGAACCCTATTTCTGCATATTTACTGTGTTAAAATTCAGGTGTTAAAGTGCTATCTTTGCAGATCGGTATCAGTTCAAAGGTTTCTTTTCAGAGAAAGAACACTGAGGGGTTATGTTCCACATATTAGATTCATTCAGGATCCAGAGGTTGAGTTTCCGAAAGATCTTTTTGATGACCCTATGAATTCATTCTTCAGAGGCAGTTTGTTCAGTTTGTAGTGCGGAAAGGAGTTAAGTTTACCAAATGCCCTACTTTGCCAGTGAATAACTTTTGGCCGGTTGATTCTTTTGACAAAATTCTTTTTGCATTTTCTTTCAAAGATGACACACTACTTCCAGTTCAGATTTTAGCCCCCCATTAATCCATTTGTCAGCCTTTTAAAATCAATTACGGCAATTAAAATCATTTTTTGACAATATGTTTGCAGCGCGGAAAAGAAATGGTCATTTTTGGGAAATGATAACTTTCTGTCTGAAGGATGTTTTCAGGAACAATTCAAGGCATCATGTTCATTGCATATCAATGTACTATCTGACTTCATGGCAAAGTTCCCGAATGTGTTTAAGTCATTTTGCAATGGTCGATAAGAAGGGGATTTATGGCGATTCCGCAGTTGTACCTATGTAGTCTTCTGGGAAGCTAAGTTTGCACTGTAATAACTAGTGCCTGAAGATGAGTTTGGTGAAATCCTTATGGATATGTATTCAATGGACATCAATGAATTATTTAGCCAGATCATGAGGTCTGATTACTTTTTTTAGTGAATTTTTGAGACTATTTCAGGAAGCCAGTTGCTATATTGTGCTTGATTTGCGGAAAATGTTAAAATGGATAAGGTCACCATTTTGTTCCTTATGGAAAAAATCTAGAATGCTAAAGGCATAAAGAGATCCCATATGCAGTGTAGAGATGAGTATTGGTGAAAGTGTGTGTAAAATAAAAGAAAATTCAGATTGTTTTCAGAGGATTACAATTTGTAATTTGAGTGACCAGCATTTTCCCATTGAAATGGACCAGAAGCTACAACCAATATAGATGTATATCTAGTGCATTGGTAGTTTTTAAATAAACATAGTGTAATATGTCATTGCGGCATGTTTTGGGAGGGGTCTACGCTGCCAGTGGAGAGGTGACCAAAAACATTGAATGTGTAGTGTGCTCAAAAGGGAAGTTTGTGCAAGAATTTGAAGCTATTGTTTAAAATATGTTATAGATTTAATACCAAAGAAACCTATGCAATGCATGAGGGGAGTAGTTTGAATGCATTTAAATGCTGAAATCAGCACAACACACCATGTACTGAGGTGTATGAGTTGTTTAAATAGAATGTTGCAGCCAATGCTTGTGCACCCTGCCAGGAAGGGATGAAGATGAAAATTTGACAGAGTTTGAGCAGCAAAACTATGACAAAATAGAAAGTTCTTTAGATTGTTTAAACGCTAATAAAATCAAATGGATGTTTGCACAGAAAAGGAGGGAATTTGCAGACTTTGCAAAGTCCAGATTCCAGTGAATATGCGGTGGTTTTTGGGAGATGTTTGAAGTTTTTTAAATGTTTCAAAGTAGATTTTATAGAAGTAGATCCACTGTGAGGGGCGTTTTGACCTCTGAAGGACAGCCATGGTCTTTGTTTGCAAATATTTAACACCATTAGAGAGCATTTTTCTTGCAAAGTCTCAGAAAAGATGAAAAACTATGCATTTTCTTTGTCCCACATGGGCTGGGCAGTGTCTTTTTTGACCTTTATATGAAAAAACGAAAACACATAAGGTAAGTAAGAAGCCCAGAGGCTTTGGGCGACCTCTTAGGGGCTGGAGGAGTGGAGACATGAGCTATAAACAATGTTTTAATGAAAATTTCGAAAATGGCTTAAAACATGAAAACAATATATCCCACATTCATCCGGCGGAGGAAACTTGAAGGGTTTATAAGCAAAAATGAATACATACA
>MU226006.1:225685-237192 GCA_018584345.1 Thuja plicata | reverse complement strand
TAAAAGTGATGCTAATTCTAGAATGTAGCCTAGTTTAAATTCTACTATTAGTGATGAACCCCCTAGTAGTGGCCCTTTAAATGATGAAGAACCCATCCTTCCCTTGCTATTTCAAGAAGAATATTCTTCAATATTAGCCACTGCTCCTGGCTAGAAGCCTAACCCATTCCATGTCTCACTATTTTTTCATGGTCATGAACTAAGCAACTGTATTATGGACTCCTGAGCCTCTGATAATGTCATGCCCGCATTCATTACTAAAGCCCTTGGATTGACCCTTACCAAAACCTTTGGCCACTATTATTAAATGGATGCTACATAGGTTCCACTCCTACTCCTAGGTTAGGTAAAGGATGAATAGGTTGCATTGGCCGCACACCCTACAAAGAGGATGAAGCTAACCATCCTGGTAGCCGATATTCTCGCCAGCTATGGTATGCTTCTAAGGAGAAGTTTTTGCAGAGACATAGGTGGATAAATCAAGATGGACCAATCCCATGCTATAATACCAGTGAGTACTAAGAAGATAAAACTAAAGCCTGAGGAAAATGACAAATTTACAGTAATGAATTCTGATGACCCTAAGACACAAATCCTCTACCAAGAGATGGAATTCAGCAACTATATGTTGTTTTCAGATTTCAATCATCAAGATGAAATGCCATAAATTACTAATAGTTAAGATTTATGGACCTTGGATTTTGACGACAATTGTGCTACTACAGGATCCAGGGCTGGCATAGTTCTTATTCCCCTGGAAGGAGACATGATACAACTTTCTTATAAATTATAATTTAAGAAAACAAATAACACGACGGAATATGAATCTTTGGTTTTAGGCATTGCTATTGTGCAACAAAGAGGTATGAAAATTGATAAAGCACTCGATGATGTAGAGTTGATAGTGAGGCAAGTTTGAGTGCAATACTCAGTGAATAATGCAATATTGTGAAGTTATAGGAACAGAGTTTGGGATGAGATAGAGGATTTTGATGCCTTCTCAATCCGAGTTGTTCCAAGAGAGCAGAACACTAGAGCAGATTTGTTGGCCATCTCATCTTCACTTATCCTCCCACATTCAGAAATAAGAGATAAGAAATACAAAGCTAAAGTTATCCGCAGACCGAATGTCCCAGATAATGTGGATATTTGTTAAGTCTTCATCAGTGACAAGTAGATACAAGCTTTCATGGAAGGTTCAGATTAGTTCAATGATCAATATTTTAAAGGAAGTTATAGTACCTGTAAGGACCTTTCTCCAGATAGTAAGAAGGAGTTAGAGCCTAGAGAAGAACAGTTAAAAGGTAAAAAAATTCCTTGTCACCTAATCTCCCTTCAAAAACATTTTGATAGACATGATGCATATATTAGAAAAGAAAGAGATAGGAAGGGTTGTACCTCAGGGAATTTCAAGGGAAAGAACATAGGAACTGAAAATAAACCTAAGATGATAAATATTGGCAGTTGTTGCTCAAAAAAGGAAAGAGAAGAGGCTAAACACCTACTCTCCCAATACAAAGATGTGTTTCCCTGGGGCTATGAAGACCTCAAAACTTTCCAGAATGGTGACTTCAAGCACAAGATTCCTCTCAAGCCTGAAGCTGTCCCTTTCCAGTAGAAACAACAAAACTACAATCCTAAGGTGTCAGATGCCATTTTTAGGGAAGTTCAAAAGATGGTGGAAGCAAAAATTATCTAGCCCATACATCACTCTACATGGATAGCCAACATCATGCCCATCCAGAAGAACAGAGAAATCAGAATTTTTGTAGATTTCTGGAATCTGAACTAGGCTTCTCTAAAGGATAATTACACCTTGCCCAACATGGATCATATACTGCAAATAGTTGTTGGATCCGAAATGATTTCCATGTTGGACGGTTTCTCGAGTTTCAACCAGATTGAGGTAGACCCAGAAGATAAGTATAAGACAATGTTCACCACTCCTTGGGGAACATTTTCTTATAATAGAATGCCCTTCGGGCTTATCAATGTTGGAGCTACCTTCCAGAGGGTGATAAACTCTTCATTTGCAGACCTCAGGGATAGAACAATAGTTATATATTTGGATGATTTAATAGTCTTCTCTAAAAAGAGAGAAGATAATTTGAAAGATCTTGAGAAGGTGCTAAAGAGATACAGAGAGCATGGCATCTCTCTTAATCCCAAGAAGTCTATTTTATGTATCATTGAAGGTAGACTACTAGGTCATATTGTTTCCCATGAAGGAATCTAAATTTACCCTGAGCACATGAAGTCCATTTAGCAATTGAACTTGCCGGTAAGCAAATCTGGAACAAGATCATTCGATGGGAAGGTAAAGTTTCTCAGGCAGTTCATTCCTGACTTTTCCAAGATTAAAAAATGCATAATTTATATGATGAAGGGTAGTTAAAGTTTCAAGTGGAATGACTATGGGAAGAAGGCCTTTTATATAATCAATCATGCTATAGCTAGAGCACCTGTATTGGTGCATCCGAATTATACCAAGGAGTTCATATTGTACTGTTACGCATCAACTCATACATTATCTGCTATCTTGATGAGAGAACAATGAAGGAATTTAGGCGCCTATTTTATTTATGAGCACTCCACTCAAGGATCATGAACTGAGATATTCTTAAATGAAGAAGCATACATATGCGGTGGTAAGGGCATTGAAGAATTTTAGATTCTAAGTATTACATTCCCATTAGTTATTTATATTCCTGATTTTGCTATTAAAACAATTCTGACACAACAAGAAATAGGATGTAATACTAGAGGTTCATGGATAGCAAAGGTATAGGAGTATTATAGTGAACTTAAGCCAACAAAGCTGGTCAGATGAAACAACTTGTGTAAAATATTGGCAGAAAATCAAGAAATAGCTCAGGAGGAGGGTTCTCCGAAGGTGTTAATGGTTAGTCTTCTTGATCCCTAGTTTTCAAACATCACCTATTTCCTTACTTATGGAGATTTCCTTGAGGGATTGACATACAAATAGAGAATAGATTTGAAGACTAAAGCAGCCAAGTATGTCATTTATGATGACTAGTTATATAAGAGGGCAATAGATGGAACTTTCTTAAGATGTGTGGACAGGTCACAACAAGAGAGATTTCTCTAGGCATTCCATAATGAGGCATGTGGTGGACACTTCTCATTCATAGTCACTACATATAAAATCTTGAGGAAGTGTTAATACTGGCCTGGCATGTTTAAATATTCCTACAATTGTGCGGCCAAGTGTGATAAATGTCATATGTTTTCTAGTAAGCCTTATTTGGCTGCTCTTCCATTAAAGCTAGTTGTAGCTGAGGGTCCCTTTCAGTAATGGGGACTTGATTTCATTGGTCCAATAAATCCTCCATCTTCTGTAGGGCACCTATATGTCATAATTGCCATGGATTACTTTACCAGGTGGGTGGAGGCTAAGCCTACCAAGAAAATTACATCTGAGGTGGTCTATGAATTTATCAAAGAGAATATCTTGGTAAGGTTTGGAGTGCCATTGAAACTAATGATGAACAATGCAACATATTTCTCTTCATCATAGATTATAGAGTTCTGCTACAACAATATTTTTCATCTTAGTCACTCACATGATTATTTCCCTCAGGGAAATGGTTAGGTTGAGTCAAGCAACAAGAACCTGATCAACATCACAAAGAAACTAGTTTCAGAAAGTAAAAAGGATTGGTACAAGAAATTGCATGAAGCTTTATGGGAAGATAGGATAACACCTAAATGAGCTATAATGATATCCCCTTTTGAGCTTGTTTATGTAATTGAACCTAATCTCCCACTTTTTCTTGAGTTATCCATTTGTAGGATACAACAGGTAATTGAAGATCCAATTTTCCAGAATGGTCTGGAGAAATGAATCATGTATCTTACCAAGTTGGAGGAAGAATGGGAAAATCTTGTTCACCACATCACTGATCATCAGAGGAGAGTGAAAACATTCTTTGATAAGAAGGCTAGACCAAGAAATTTTATGCAAGGTGACTTGGTCCTACTATGGGATAAAAGGCATGAGTCCAAAGGAAAGTATCATAAACTTGAATCACTTTGGAAAGGACCATTAAAGATTATACATGTGAACTAGAATAATTCCTTTATTTTGGCATATCCTTCTGGAGAGATTTTTCCATTCTCCTACAATGGCTAGGATCTGAAGCTCTACCAAATACTCAAGTGAAAACAGGTAATCCTTGCAGGTTAGTGTTAGTGTAGGTAGGTTTTCTTTGCATTTCTCCTACTTTCTTTCCTACTTTCTTAGTCTTAGTTTAGTTTAGTTTCCTTTCCTTTCGTGTGTTTAGTTTAGTTTGCCCATTTTTTTTCTTATTGGTCTTGTTGTGCGAAACAAGAGACTCTGGGTCCCTTCTCAAACATTGGCATGTCTAAGTCCCCAGTCAGAGCCTGCTATTGCCAAATCTTAGTTTAAGGGTCTTTAGGTCCTAGGGGGTAAAATTGTTCTTTGGTGACCTACATCTCATTCATTCTGAAACCTTCCCAAAATGTGCTTATCTGATAAATTCTTTTCCTTTCCTATTTGAGCCTAGCGGGTTTTCAATCTTTCTCCTTCATTCGGTGTTTAGGTGATTTAGGTATGTTAGGAAAGGGGGTGTCATTGCATCATCTGAATGAGAAGTAGTCACCCTCAGATCTGCAATGCTCAATATGTTTTTCCAGAAGATAAATATGTCTTTTAAATAAGTGATTGGTAAAACTTTGTTCATAAAAAGAGTTTTTCAACTCTTGGAGATATCAAGTTGTGGAGTAGTGGCAGTGATCATGCAGTTTTTGGAAATGATGGTCTTAAAGGTGCAATCCTGATAGAAGTGAAAAGAGAAAATAAGAATTCAAGTTCCCCCGATGGAAAAGAAAGTGTTTAAGTGCGCAGAGGATAGAAGGTGAAGCCATCAGGATACTTTTCTGAAA
Source organism: Thuja plicata (assembly GCA_018584345.1). Classification (NCBI taxonomy): domain Eukaryota; kingdom Viridiplantae; phylum Streptophyta; class Pinopsida; order Cupressales; family Cupressaceae; genus Thuja; species Thuja plicata. Next base: position 232,266 of record MU226006.1, on the reverse strand, counting down.
TAAAGGAAATAGGCTTACAAAAAAAGTATTCTCTTCTATTCTTTTTCTGCACAAGGTAAAATGGTCTATGTTCATTCATTTCAATATCGAAAGGAAAGTATGTTCTTTTTTTGCAAGTCTAAAGTTTTGTTTCAGAAAAAGTGGCCAATGAACATAAAGATAAGTGTAATATTAAGGATTTTGAGGCCGTTATGTTCTCGAAAATGGGAATTTCAAATAGTCGTTGATTATCAAACAAATTAAATGATAATCCTATGGTTGCGTCTGTTAGGTCACCTTAATGTCATTCATGTGGTGCCAATGTTTGGATATTAACTACTATTTCTTAAACATTTGCCATCATTTGCTTCTCACCGTTTTGAATAGAAAGTTATTTGTCTTCACTCATGTTCTTAGTTTCACAGTAAATGGTTGTTAAAGTTTCTAGTTACGAAAGATTAATTGGTATTGAGAGTGAATTGAAGGAAGTTTCCAACACATCTCTAAGATTATTTGATCTCATAGATTTGCACAGAAGATTGAATTCTCATCAAGTTCATCCTATTACATAGAAGCTCAAGGATAGTGGTTTGGTAGAAGCTGCAGGGTTGTTAATGGCAGTTCAAGCTCCTAAGCCCATTAGAGAATGTATAGAGAAATATGACCCAGTGACAAAGAAAATCCTGATTCTAGATCAATCGATTCTGCTAACGATTGATAAAGCCCTAATCTAATCTTCTTTCAAAATTCTAGTGAAAGACATGTATTATGATATTGATTTCGGTTCTTCTACGTCTATGCTCAATGAAAAGAAGACTCTCAGGAGGGAAGACATGCAGAAGACCTGCTTCTAGACCCCTTGATCAAAGAAAAGTAAGATGTTGAATACTCTCTTTGGAACAACCCTAAAGAGGGAAATCATTGATATTCTTGCCCTATTGACCATATTGGATGGAAAACCCAAGATTTTAGATCTCATTGAACATAATTTCTTTGTTGTTCAACATTGATTGGGAAAAAATCCTGTGTGAGAAGCTGACATCCTAGATGAGCTCTTGTCAAGGATTCAAATAGTTCTACATGTCTTCTTACTTGATCTACACTCTGGGGACCCAGGACCTCTGTCCTAGATTACCAGCAATCCAGAACTTTGACAACAACACCAAAATATATGAGTTCTACCCAAATCTACAATTGCATTAGAGCTTTGAGGAATATACTACTATGAACATTGCATTCACAATGATAATCTGTAAGGAAATTCAAGGTTACCTAGAAAGAATATTCTTGCTAGAGGCCATCTCGATAATCAGTCAGTATGGATGCTCTTTCATCCAATTCTTGAGTTTCTCTTATCTTTGGATAGGAGCCTTCTCCAGATTTCCTAAGAGACTACCCTGGTATCCTGAAGATAAGGTGGTCTTGGTGGAGCTTTGTCAGAAGATATTGGAATTGAACACTCTATGTTCAACTATGAAGAAGATCGCTGGAATTTCCTTCCCCATGGTGGTTGGTCTGTGTTCCTGTGCATCTTGATATGATGCCCAAAATTTAGTAAAGAGTTTTGAAGATAAGATCAAGCTACTTGATTATGAGGTTCTTAGGCCTCAGTATGATCCTATGGGTTTTGTTAGAGACCACCTGAAGCTTGGAAATTCCTATAGACATGTCACAGATATTGAAGATTTCTAGTTTGAGTGTTTTAATGAGTATCAAACATGGGAGAAATTGCGGTCCTGTTTAACTTTGGATGAAATTACAATGTATAATAATGTTGTTGATGTATCTAATCTTGTATATGACAGTCTCTTCATACAACTAGATCAAGGTGTTGCCTATTTATTCCTCTCCACCAACTGGTCCAGTGATTGATTCATTGGAGCTTCTCATGAGAGGCATTATCAAGAGAACTGACAAGTGGCTAGAATGGACCAGAGCATGACAGAAAAGAACTTCGTGCATAGGTTCATCTGGAGGAACAAATTTAGGAGCTGAGAAATCATCTTCACCAATTACTTCTTCTGTGGCGCCATCAGTTTCAGCAGGTGCAGTGCAATCCACTGGGCAAGGAGGTGACCATCCCCCAGAAAAGAATATTCCCATCACTCTAACCTTTGGAGATGGTTCACTCCCAAACATTGGAAATGAAGAAGAGAAGGAAGAAGATAGGGAAAAGGAAAAGAAGAAAGAACAAGAGGTGCTTGTGTCCAAGCCTCCCTCACCTAGTCTAGTTATCACCTTGGATGACACAAATCCCATGGATGGTCAGGATTCCTCTCAGCCAGTAAATACTCTGGCCCTTTAGCTGACCAAGGTTTCCTCCTTCCTTATTCCACCACAAGACAAGCAGACTCCTCCAATTTCCCAAAATTTGTTTGATCCTATGGATTTTCAGTCTACAATTAAGGTGCTATCCAAAGACTCATTGGTGGAGGAAAGCATTGAGAAGAAGAAGAAACAAGATGAGGAGGGCATTTCTTCAAAGGACCTGATCCTTAAGGTAACCTCATCTTAGCCATCTGAAAAGAAGGGGAAGAAGAAAAATTCCATGGTGGAATTTTCCCATGATTCCATGACTGGGCATATGCTAATGGAAGTAGCAGAGCCATAGAAAGAAGGAAATTTTCATGAACATTCAGCTCAAGATTTCTAGATTAAAACTGTGGACCTAGGGGTGCCAGTGCATGACTCGATGGTGAACATTGGGAAAAACACAAATGAGCAAATTGAGGATATATTAGAAGAACTCTAAGAAGACAAGGAAGTCCTCAAGTCCAAAAATAAGGAGCTAGAAGAGTATATTCAATCTTCTCTTTGCACTACTTGATCTTCTCAGTTTGATCCTAATGCAGAGGAGAATAATAACTTAGTACTGAAGTTGTAGAAAGAGAGATAGTTTGGTCAAATTGGCAGAGCATGGATAGAAGTGATAAAGGTTCAAGACCCCATTGTTATTGAGAAATTGGGGAACCTTCTACTTGATGCAGAAAAATTGAAGGATACAACATCAAAACACTAGGAGACCATTTGTAATGCATCCACTAAATTTATAGAGCACTTAGGCACCTTGCACAAGGTGATTGATATGAAGACCAGTGTTGCAATCTCTAATGGTATCCTCAAGAGAAGATAGGAGCCATTATTTCACTTGAGGTAGTCTATGGAGTTTGTGGTTGAGAACTGAAATAAATCTATGAATGAACTCAATACTATGGTTAAGTTATTACAAAAGGAGATGGATAAACTGTTTGAGTTTTTGAAAGTAGTGCACACAGAATCTCATGTTTCCAGAAGTGACAAGTTGGTGAATATAGAGTGAATGAAAGATAAGTTTCTTGCTTTCATAGATGAGATTAAAGATCTGAATAACTTCCAAGTGTCAAGAATTAGTGAGCTCTCTGCAATAGATGTTGTGATCAAAAAGGAAATGGAGAAGCTCCAATCTAGGATTGCCAGGTTGGATGAAATTACAGAGATGCATGATTTCTGGATGATCTAAGCTAACAATATAATCATTCCAAATGCTCAGGATTTGTGCAAGGTAACGAATGAAATGAAGGCTTACAGAGGAAAATCTGTTACACAGAAGATTACATAAAATCTGTTGACCTCTGTCATCTTCCCAACTTTTGTAGATTGTAGCCATTTTTTGCATTTTGTCACCTTTGTCAATTTTTGTAACTGACTAGGTTTATTATTAGAATGTTCCTCTTGGAATATTGTAAAGAGGCAATCATTATTGAAATGGGTCATTTTGGAGAAGACCTATATATGTAAATTTTTGTAAAGTAAATAAGATGAGCAAAAATTACTTTGGGAAAACCCTTGTAGCTGGGACTACTGTGTACAACTTTGAGTTCGAAGTGATTTTTGTTGTTCATCTTAGTTATTTGTGTGATGTTTTGAATGAAGATGCTAATACTGGAAATTGAATGAATAGTAATGAACCAGGTTTTGTTATTCTCATTCAGTGGATTGTATTTTTACTTTCTTCAACAAAGGCACTCTATTTTGATTTCATTACACACCTTAGTTTAATAGATTAGGTCTTGCATAAGGATTTGGGAAGAGCATTGTTAGAGAGTGAGATCAAGATAATCTGGGTGTTGTCGAAGTTTGATAATCTTAGTAATCTGGGAATGGCATTGTTGCACTCTCTTTCTTAATCTCTGCTGATAGATGGTAGTTTGCATTTATCCTGCATTGCATAATTGTTTGTTTTTCAGATTGCATGTCATTGAGTAATATCCCCATTCACTACCTAAATTTTTTAAAGCTTTGAATAACTTGGTTGGACCTCTTCTTCTCTCCGGTTAAGAGCATAACCCTAAAAATTGAAAGACAAAATTCATTGCATATCTTTCACATAAGGGATACTATACCTTTCAATTCAGGGGTCATTGATAGATTCCTACCATTAACCCAGTCTGTGGTTACTTTTTTTTCTATGAATGCCTCCTTTGGGTATTTTCAAGGGCCATTATATAAATCAAATTAAAAGTAGACAAATTGTAAACCAACAATATACATATTTTTAAAGACTTCAAAGAACCAAAGAAATAAAGGTCATGTTATCTATAATGCATAAAAGTTTAGTATACACCAAGTGACAAAAAATACCGATGGACAGTTCACCCTAACGGATAGAGAACCCTTAGAGAAGAGTCACTGTGATACTCGAGAAAGTTACCCGAGAAATGATTACTGAGCAAAACCTAATAGATACCTAAGAAGAATTGAAGGTCACAGTGTTTCCCGATGGACAGACAACCCTGGTGGATAGAGATGCCAAAGGACAACTGAAGTCAAGACTAGTCAAACAAGGAGTTAAACACCTATAAGAAATTAAGTTTATAAATAACAAAATACTTCACTGTCAAGAGCTAAATATGGAGTTAACTAGTTGATCACATTGTTTTCATTGACAAATTAAAAGCCAGAGATAAGCTAGAGTTTTAAAGATAGTTTTATTCCAGTTGTCAATGAGAAATCTATGGGATATAACTAAAGCAAGATTTAAAGAAAGAATGGTGATATTTCCAGATCACCTCAAGAACAAGAAAGAAAAAGACCTAGAAATGGTGAAATCATGACTATAAGAGAGACAAGATAATTCATTGTGAATCAGGGGTGAATAGAGAAGAAGATGCTGAAGATAGTACTGGTGAATAAAACTACATACAGTCCTCATCAAACAAGTTGAAGAACAAAGATAAAGATTTCTACAGACACCGAACAACAAAGAAGAAACAACATCACTAAGAAGAAAGTGGAGAAAAGGAACATAAAAGAACACATTGATCACAAAGGTATTATGAGATTACATTAGATCTAAACATCTACACATCTAAGTTATATTCATGAACAACTCATTTACTATTTTAGTTCAGCCATTGATTGATAAAATCTATACATCGCAAGGAGTATCCAAATTTTGATCATGAAGATAGCATAGTGAATGCAAGATATCAAGTGATAAACTATTAGTGATAAATATTCTAACAAGGTCACACTTAAAAGTGTGTTTGTAACCTTTAACAAGGTTGGCTCTTCACTGAGCTCACTTCATAATAGTGAAAATTTTGGGTTACCGGTCCCAAGTGGTTTTTCCCTTAACAGGGTTTCCACATTAAAAATCCATGTGTCAAATATCTTTATGGTTTGTTACTTTAATGTTTTTCTTTACACATTACTAAAATAGGATGATTGGTAAAAACTTAGTTATTTACTGTATTTTAGTAAAGGTTATACTGCTATTCAGTAAAACTTAAGAATAAGGATTAACAGTAAACTCTGAGCAGTAGTTATTTGAGAAGATAATTTAAAGACATACATCTTGTAGGACTAAAGATAATTTGAGGTTTATATTTGAGATATAAAGTTTTGGTTGGTTTATTGGATTATTTTTTGAGCCCACTGATTCACCCCCCTCTCAGTTATTCTAATAATTGGTATCAGAGCTTGTGTATTTGAAAGGAAGGTTTAACGACCTAAGCCAAAGATCACAAGATGAGAAAAAGGGATGTGCCTAAGTTGAACAGGGGAAACTTTGCATTATGGAAAGCCTGGATAAGACTCCACCTATAAGGTATTGGAAATAATGTTACTCAATACTTGGATAATAAATATGTGTTTCCTACAGGACCTCACACACTTAATCAATTCAGATAAAAGCATGACGATAATTCTAGTATGATAGAACTTACTTCCTCACTCTCCGATGTTGAATTTGAAGATGTCAAAACATGCACCTTTGCAAAGAAAATGTGGGAAAAATTTAAGTTAGTACATGGAGGAGACTCTAATGTGCTAAGAGCTAAAGAAAAAATCCTAAGAGGAAGTTTTGATGACCTAAGAAAGAAAAAAGAAGAAAAAATCACTAAGTATAGTTGTATAATAAAAGAGGTAGTCAATGCTATATGAGGAGTTGGAGGCATACTTGAAGAAGAAATAATGGTAAGTAAAATCCTAATAACCTTAATACCTATTTATGCTATTAGATTATCTACTATTGGAATTATATTGGAATGATGTACTGAGAGGGGATGGGTGAATCAGTACCTCTAAAACTTTTCTTGGTTAGCCCATTAACCCTTTGTCAT
>MU226006.1:199929-210658 GCA_018584345.1 Thuja plicata | reverse complement strand
CTTTGAGCGAATTTGGAAGAGGAGTGTGACTTTGGTTAACCTCACTCTCTCTTCTACCCATGTTTCATTTGACTTCACCCTTGGAGGGTTAGGATGTGGTTTAGTTTAGGATTGGTTAGAGTTATCTCACCCTTGGGTTAAGCCTTGCTCATGTTGGAGGTTTGTCTATTTAGGGAAGATTTTAGGATGAGTTGAGTGTTCACCCACTCTCTACCCTAAGAGACAGAATTCAGTTTGAAGGAGATTTTGGAGAAGGAGCTTAGGAAGGATAGCTCAACATCATTCCTCATCACACCTTAGCTTGGATTAAGGTTGGTTTTATTTAAAGTTAATTGTTTGTGTTTATGTGTGTTCTTGAGCTCAAGTACTGCATTAATGGAGTCCTATGTGTTTTCAAGCTTTTATTTTCTGTTGGAAATTTCTTTATTTGTTTCTCAATGTCTTTACTTTGTGTTTGATTTTAAATGGGTCGTCAAGGTACACTCACCCTTGGGAGGGAAGAGTAGCCTTAGAGGGGTAGATGGAAATGATTCCTGTTAAGTGTAGAGTCTCCCATGTGAGGAGGGAAAAAAACTTGGGGTAACATGATACCCATGAAGCCGAGAAGGTCCTGAGGGCATCTCGGAGGTATAAGGAGGTTATTCAGGACATCATCTTGTAAAGATGGTCCTTTTCAAGTCCATGTGAGGCTTGTGTATTCTATGTTTATTCTTGGCTTTCTCCTTTAGTGAGGTCTACCACTACCCCTGTTATGGAAGGTCTCTTGGAGATACTCCCTCTTGTTCATTCTGATGTTGGGAAGCTTTCCTTGTGCTTGAGTCCTATTTTTTGCTCCTACTTGTTGGATGTTTTTGTTTGTATCCTGTTCCAGTTTGGATCCCCAAGATCAGGGGTGGCCTTATAAAGGACTAGGTTGGGAGGTGAGCCTCCATGGTCAATCTCAACCTATATCAGGTTCCTGAAGGGACGGTTAAGATACATTATACCCTTATGTGAAAGATGGGTACAACTAGAAAATTGACCTTTGTAACCGTTATAGTTTTTGAAAATTTTAGTATTTTAAATGTTGGTATGAAGGCCATCAGAATAACATGTATCATTTTGTATCATTTCGTAAACTCTTCATTTTTTTATTRTTTTATGTTGGGAAAACATAAATTTATTTTGAACAAGTTATGTAAACTATTGCTATATCGTAATGGAAGAAGGCTAAAGGGAAATTAACGTGTGGACTAATCTTATGAATGGAGGTTAAGACTCTTTGAATCTTTATGTTTTTGCATCAATGATCAAATAGTGAAGTCTTATTTATTCCTTGTCTCACATATTACATTTCATGCTATACAAGTGTAAAAGTAACCTTAAATTTAGGGATTTACCTAAATATATTTTAATGAAATCCTCCTTGTAAAATTGTTAATAGATTCTCTTCATCAAAGGTAGATAGAGATTTAAATAAAATTTAGTGTTCTTATAAGTTTTACATAATTTTTTTAACCTTATGGATTCAAAAAAAAAATATACTTCAAATTTATAAATGCTCAAAATTAAAATTTATCCCCACCATTATCTTAGGAATAAATTATGGAACATTATGGTATAATAAAATTTTAAGAATGGAACCTCTATGTGTCCACTATTTGGACACAGAGATTTTTCACCAGTCATTAAAATCCCTTATTTTTATGATGCGTGGATATGTGTTTATATATCTAATATATATAAACAGTATTATAATAAAAGAAAAAAAAATTATTTTAAAATATGAGAGAAATAGATTATTTTCAAGCGCAGAGTGCTATTTTTTTTAAAGTGACTATTTTAAAAAAAAAACTTTAAAAAAAAATGCTTTGGGCGGGGTGGGCCGAAGCCCATCCCCAACCCGCAACCCCCTTACCCTCAGTGGGGCATCGGCCGGAGGCTGTGCGACCCCACTGTGCAAGCAGTGGGCACGCGGGCCACGAGCCTTGCGGCCCACGACTTACACAGTGGGGTGTTGCCCCCATACCGTCGGCCGCCACCACATCCCTCTCCCGTTTGTAGCTGTGTTACGGCGTAGCAACCCTCCTGCCGCCAGTCTGTTAAAGACCACCGCGCCGCTCCCCTTGCACCACCTCCGCCATATCCTTTTCTCCTGCCGCTGACTCTGTTCAGTTGCAGCGGCTGAGCTTCTTCCACCCTCCACCGCCCGTGTTTCTCTACCGCCTTCTGTAGATTTTTTTTAAAAATTTGTTAGGTTTTCATTTTTGTTTATTGCTTTAAAAATATTTTTCCTTTAGATTTGATTTTGGGTATTTTTATATGGATTTATGCCTAATACCTAAGATGTTTTTTTTATATATTTTATTTATATGTCTCTTTCATTTTTTAAAAAATAAAATCATCAGATTTGATTTTAAGAGTAGATTAGATTTTATTATAGATTAAGCTTTAATTTTTTTGAGACCTAAATTCAATTAAATGTTTAAATTTGACCTATAGATATAAATAGGTTTATTTTTGTTAAAATAAATTTAGTATTTAGAATTAGATTTAAATTGTTATTTTATTAGAGCTATCTAGTATTGTGGTTGTTAATTCATATAGATATTATAGTGTTTTATTTTAATGTTTTAAAAATAGATTTTTTTTTATTAAGTGGTTTTAATTTAGAATAGAGGATTTTTTTTTGGGGTTTAAAACGTTAAATTTTCAATTTAATTATTCATTTTTAATTAAAATCCTAGATAACGTACTATCATTTTAGGGGTCATAATAACCCCCCATCTTCGCGATATACATCTTTTAAGGGTATTATCGCTGGCTTGGGCCAGCGTCGTGTACGGTTGACTTTTGGTCAACCATGGTCAAACCCCTCTTCGATCAACTCAATTTTTGTATCCAGGAGATCCCTGTACTTTGTGGACCCTAAGATTCTAGTTTTATGCCTTACAAAGATAGTTGACTTTTTGGTCAACATGGGTTGACTTTTTGGTCAACTACTTCAATTTGTGTGCCTATGACCTCTATAGAGCTTAGTAGTCCCTAGATATGTCCCTTCTCTTATTTTGGAGTATATTTGACTTTTGGTCAACTCTAGTTGACTTTTAGTCAACTATTCTCATTTTGCGTGTTTGAGACTCCCTTTGGATCTAGCAAACCCTAGTGCTTACCATTCATGTATTTCAGAGTATAGTTGACTTTTGGTCAACTTTAGTTGACTTTTGGTCAACTGCCTCATTTTGCATGCAGATCAGGTTTGAAGTTTTAGGCATCCTTTAGAATAGCTCTGAAAGCTATTCCTCTCCTTGTAACCTTTCTGGTTTCATTTATCCCCTTGCACCATTTTGTGTGCACTTGTTACCCTTGTGTTTGTTGTGGTATCCTTTCTTAGTGCATTATTAAAAAATTTTGTTCGTGTGTTTTTGCCCAATTTTTAGGCATGACACCAACCATCCTCAAAATACTAAAGTTATCTACCTAATAAATTATGGTATTTCATAGAATTAGTTTATATATATGTCTAAAATATTACACAAAAGGATTAAGAAACATAAGGGAATTTGACCTCATTAACTAACTTGACCATCTACTAAATTACTTGTTAAACTAACCTAACTATCAAATGATCTCTAACTAACCACTAAATTATAACTACAATATTAAATCAATCTATATATGCATCCCATGCTACTCAAAATTCAGAATTAAAAAATAGTAAAGAATATACTAAATTAAACTATCAACAATCTACCCATAATACTAACCTATCTAGCAATTTAATCTAACTTTCCATTAACCCCTAACTAATAATCTACCCTTTTGCATGACAAGACAAGTGCATGGGTTTTGAAATCTGCAAATGGGGAGAGTGAAGGATGCCAAGACATGCACTGGGGCCCACCATACTACCTGCTGACCATCTCTTCACAAAATATTTTGCATGGTAAGGGAAGAACCAAGGAAGGTGGCGTGGGTTTCAATCAAGGAGATGGTGATGTTTTGCTGGGACCCACAAAATATTTTCTCCTCCTCCCAAGTAATTCGAATGGAGAAGGGTTGACTTAAGTTGCAAGGAATAGGACATGTTAGAGTTTAGGGAATGAGGACAGCAAGATAGGTGGCGCCACTACCAAGTAGTGCAACCCTTTTACAACTAATTTAATTTTCTTTTTAACTTAGCACAATAAATGTTTAAGCAAAAAGCTGAGAGATAAAGGTGGGGCCCACAGAAGGGATAACAACAAGGTGAGTTTATCTTGGATTAAGGGTTAAATCACATGGTTATACTAATGAGTTTTAATTGCAAATTTTATTATGAGGAAAGCACATTGGGAAAGGAATATTCTCTGTGGTAAGGAGAATATTTCCTTTCCCATACAAATTCCAGAGAGTATTTTTTGTCTAAATCAAGAAAATGCTATGGGCTTTGTTTGATACAAGCTTTTCCATTTTGTTTATTTAACTCATTTTTTTGCAATAGATCATAGTGTGTATTAGGATAGATTTATTAAACAATATACAAGAGGGCCTAATAGTATTTGTTGAATTTCATATTAACACGCTAACTAATTAGATTTGTTGTTGATAGCAAGGATAGTTCTTCTTCACAAGAGATGCAAATGAAATGTAGATTCTTATTTTTTTTTTGTTGAAGGGAGTTGGATCTATGGAGGTTTCAAGATGCAAAATTCCTTAGGATTATAGGGAATGAAACTACAATATTGTTCTTCTCTTTCAATATTGGGCATCCTTCTATACAAGGATGATTAACTTCTTTTCTTTTAGGAATTAAAATGTAATATTCATGAACTAAAGATTCTATCTTTTACAACCTGGTAATCTTACAATCAAATTTTTAACATCTTCAAGATGATAAATTTATACAATACTTGGATGGTACACAACATATTTTCCTGTAAAAAATCATTACATAAAGAAGTAGATCTCTCCACATCTAGCTTAAAAGCTTCAAACATGAACCTTACAACAATCAACAAAAATTGATTTCAATATAATGAGTGACTATGCAACATTGAAGTTGCTTGCACACAACTACCCCCAAATAAAGATTTCTTTCAAGCTTCATTCACCATCTTCATGACTTTAAAATCTTAAAAATTTCATAAGCGATACCATCAAAAGCTCACCTCCCAACTAAGGCCTCAAGGTGGCCACCCCCAAGCTTGGAGAACCAAGGCTAAACAAGGTTTCACATCCAATTTCTCACAATATTTTACATGCACAAAAACAACAATATACTCCCAATCAAGGTCTCACAAATGAGTTTTACAAACCCTTTGAAGTAGGGTGAAGGTGGGATTTTCCAAGGAGGAGAATGTCATTTCAAATTCTAAATTTCTCAACAAGAGTGTTTCTCCATGCCTCTCCAAGGCTACATTTACATTTCCTTCCATATACACATTTGCCATTTCTATGCCAAAACATAATATTTCCAATCATGGCTTCATGGAGCCCATACTCCATGAAATTATCCCTCTTCTCTAATAGAAGAGACTCTTACTACAATGGAGAGCCAAACTAACCCCTTCACCTAAGGCCACTTTTTCCCTTCCTAAAGGGTGAGTAATGTCTTAACTCTCATGAACAACACTCCCAATCCAAAGAAACAAAAGTTGATAAAAAAATCCAAATTCATTCCCTACCCAACACATGACAACAAAATTTACATACTACAACACTATACAAGATTACATATATGAATCCCATACAAGATTTCATATTCATAAAACAATACATCCAAATTTCTTGCAACAAATCAAGCACTCCATGGAAAGAGAAACCAACCTTCCAAATGCGTTATGAAAAAATAAAATTTGAGAAGAGCCCAAATCCTTATCTTTTCTCCTTCCAAAACCCTAATTATCTCTAAAATTAGAGAGTCGGTGAACACCCACTACGTCTCCCAAAACCCTCCAAAAAGACCCCCAAAAGTGTACTCAAGAACTAGCAATAATGAGATATGACAAATAGCCTTTTTGTCTCCCCTCTTAATTATGAATTTAGTAAGGAGTGTGGGACAAGTTAGATACAAGAGACCATCTCTATTTTTGCCACTTTTGAAAAGTAGGCATTTTGGAGAGTCATAATGGTGACCTAGGTTTCTACCATAGGTAAAAACTAGCCCGAACCTAAGATACCCACTTAGGGTTAACTAATTTTGGTCAGAAATACACTCTAGGGTCACTTTTAATCCCTCCAAAGTACCCCTAAGGTTCAAATCCGAGTTCCAACATGATGTGATCCCTACAAGGCATCTATATGCAAGTGAGTAATATAATATTGTATAAGGTTAAGTGATTCTTTCCCAAGCCCTAATTGACATGTCACTATCCACATGGACAACACAAGTGTCAAGTGACAACAACAAAAATACACATCACATTCACAATGACATGTCCAAACAACAACATAAATTTTAAACTATTAACACACATACAAATTACATTTATAGCAAGGGTCACATTACAATGAGGTTTCAACCTCTTATTTGATTAAACCTTGGCTTACTCAATTCACATGTGTTTAGCCCTGATTCTCTAAAAAATTCTATGGTTCCCATTTCTGCACACTAAACTTTGAGCACTAGTAGTCCAAGATGATAAAATTACATGCAATATATATTTTCAATTTATAATTTGCAACATTAATCTATAAGAAAAATTAAGCCCCTAATTGAAATTTTCATACATAAATGTTTAAAACATAAGAATTCCTTAATCACCATGACATAACATCCATGAAATAGTCAAGTCTAATCATGATTCAGTCTTCTCATCAATTCATTGATCTAAACATATATAATCAAAATCAACCACCTGTTCTAGGTCTAATCCATATCAAAATGTAATCCACATGATATAATCATCATCAAAACATAATATCATGAGTCTCTTTCAGGATAACAAAAAGTGTATCAATGTATCAAAATATAAAGTGTCAAAGTGTGATCGAGCAGTAAAGCTATAATGGGTCGGGGTGAGGCCTCACATCCTCCCCCACTAGGCATGAAATTCCTCCTGGAGTTCATCAAAAAGATATGGGTATTGAGATCTCATTTGCACTGTATCCTCCCATGAAGCCGTGACCTCATCATAATAGTCCCACTAGACCCTAACCTAGTCCAATTCTCAGCCTTGAAGTGCAAGGGTCTGTCGGGCTATAATGCGAATGGGCTCCAGTGCTAGCTATCCATCAGACTCCACCTACAAGACATCCCAATCTATAATGGGAGACTCATCATAAATATATTTCCATAGCACAAATACATGAAACACATCATGGATGTGTGACAGGTTGGGTGGCAAGGCTAGATGGTAGGCAACTAGTCCTATCTTCTCCAATATCTTGAAAGGTCCAAAAAAGTGAGGCGCTAACTTAGAGCACTTTCCTAAATGGATTGGACTCTTATGCAAGTGCACTCTCAAGAAGACCCTATCTCCAACCATATACTCACAATCAACCCTCTTCGCATCTGCATACTTCTTCATTTAGTAGTGCCTCAATGAACTCATTGGCTTTTCCTGCTTTGATTTCATATTCTAACTATGAAATCCATGACTTCCTAGGTACTACTACTTCGATATACATAAAATCAATATCTACCATGAAACATATATTTTCTCTGTGTTCCTCTATCAGATTTTTAGGAATCCTTGTTCTAGTTTGCAACATTTCCTTAATGGTTTTGAAATACTCATGCATTACATTATCAAAATTTCTTTCTAGTGATTCTATGAATTCACCTATCTGAATGATTATAGGTCTGCTTGTGTCCCATACAACTTTTTCTATTGAAGGAAAGTATTTTTCAAAGTAAAAGAATATGCACATTATGAGGGAACCAAACTTACAAGTCTTTTTTCTTGAAGATCTTATAGTGCAAATGTTCTCCTCCAGTTGATGTAACAGGATCCCTACAAGATCCATCTTCTTTCCTTGTTTGATGATCTTGTATGTTGTTCTCATAACAGTACTTGATATTCTATTCATTCTGCTTGCCTGGAAGATTTTATATCCAACAACACATGCTCCAAACTTCAGCTCTACATCGGTAATGGTGTTGACCTTGAGTGCTCTTTTGTTTGATTTAGCACCAGTCAATTTTTCAACTTTTGCCAGGGATGGGTGCTTGTGAGCTTGTGGTTTTTCAGTTGTAGGATAACCAGTAACTGCATGAATAACATCCTTTGTTATTGGATTTGGCTTATTAAGCCATAGATTTGTTTTGTACATTCTGATAAGAACAATCTTTATCCATTCTATTTTGAAGACTTTGGGAAAATGCAGTGCATTCATGAGTCTTTTCAAGTCCAGATGTTTATGTTCTTCTTTGAGATTTCCAGCATCATCATATAGTGCCCTATAGGCACTATCTATGTCTAGATCTCCTATCTCTGAGATCTTGTAGTGTATATAGGACCTTACATCCTCTACCATCAAAACCCTATGTGGGATTCTGGAGAATGCTCGAGAATCGTTAGGTTGTGATGCTATTTTTGGGTGTAGCTTGAATTTGGGTTCAACAGACGAGCCTCTACTGACAAGCTTGAATGTTTTCATCTTATTTTCCTTAACCTTTTGAACTCTAGAAGTCAATGCCATCGCGTTGCAGAAATTTAGGGCTTTTCACAAATAAAAAAGTGTGGTCAGTGAATGTGGTTACTTACTGATTCTCTGTTATTGCCTATGAATGTGAATTCTTTGTGTCGAATTGATTCCCGCTAGTTCACACTCCAAATTTCTTTGAAATTGCTATGCTCTGCTCGAAAATCATGGGTGCAAAAATGAGTTTACCTATCGGGCTTTTATAAATTTTTGTGTCCTAAGTTGTCATTAATGCTTACCAACTCATCAGTATATAAAGACTAAGTTCATCAGTAGAGGCATTCATAACATCTTCGGTGTCTATGCAAAGCGTCAGGGTTGCTAGCATCTTTGGTGACTTCACCGATGATGGTCGCTAGAGTGGCAAAGATATCTTTCTTTGCCCCAAGGTTCACTAATGTTCGTTAGTTTACACTTAGCAACTTGGCATTTGTGTAATGAGTGATACATTCCAGTAAGTAGTGCTAACTTTTTTGTGTGTGTTCACCGATGCAAATTGTACCCAATAACTGATGGTTTCTTTTCAATAGTTTAACAAATAACAATATATTGCATCTTTATTCATGCTGATATTACAATATGAACTATGTGTAATGGAACCAATGCATAATATAACTTGTCATAATGTAGTTCCATACATACTTGTGCATTTTAGCTGGATGTAGTGATGTCACTAGATCCATTGGATGGGGTGTCATCATTTGTGTTTCTTGTTCCTGCACCTTCAGTGTTTGTGGCTTTTACCCACATCTTGTTTCTCATTCTCTTGATGTCATCAATGATATTTCCATTGGGATGAGTACTTGTTTTTGTCAGTCAGTTTTTGCAATATTTTATCACATGTCCAACCTTATGACAATGCAAACATGTCATACTTGGATTGGTCCAACCTCTTGATCTTCTAGTCCACTTTCTCATACAGTTGGCAGAAATATGACCATACCTTCCACATGTTATGCAGTTTACCCATGTTTTATTGTCCCAAACATATGAGTTACCTAGTCTTGTTGGTTTGTGGATATTATCAGTTTCTTTTGGTGTCTAGGCCTTGTTATTATTTTTCCAGCACTCTTCATGTGTATGCACATTCATCTTGCAGGTAGGACAGTACTTGTCCATGTAGCTTTTCCTTTTTGGATTTGTCACTTTGGATCTGCATTCATATGCCTTGTGTCCTTTCTTTTGACATTTATAACAATTACCAATGAAAGTAGATTGTGCTTGAGGAATACCTTTCATTTTACTTCTAAAAATGTTTGAGGTGTGGCTGGGTTTTCCACAGTGATTGCATGATAGCTTCTTGGACCTTGGGTTTGTGAAAGCATTCCTTTGATTTGGTTGATTAGAAGATTCACCATTCTCATTGTACCCTAATCCTGTGTAGTTGTTGACTCTTCTCTGTCCATCGAGAAAATCATCCATCCTTTTGTTACTATCTTCAACTTTATTGATCAATTCATTGTGTTGATTCTGGAATTTGATTTCATGCTTCAATTTTTCATTCTCTTCTCTTAGCTCACTGATAATCTGTATTCTTTCAATGAGTCCTGTATTTACTCTATTTTCTTCTTGACTCATAGGAATAATCTGGTTGGTAACCTCATGGTGATGCTCAGTAAGTCTTTGAATCTCTAATTCTTTCTCTTGCAGCTTTTCTGTTATTTTCCTCCTATCATCAATGGCTAGTGTTCTTTCATTTTCAGCTTTTCTTGCATCATTCATGACATCAATCATTTTCACCATTTGAGTTTCTTGATTGATTTCCAGCATCTTGACTTGCTCTATCAGATGTAGATTGACCTCTTGCAGACTTGTGAGTTCTTCTACTGATGTATCTGAAGCTTTGCTTATTGATGCTTTTGATGTATCAAAGTAATCTTGTATTTCTAATTCTTTGTAGTCCTTCTCATTCAGCCTAGTTGCCATAATATTTCTTTCATCAAGAAGTTTTCTTAAGTTGATTCTTGCCTCTTTATATTGCTCATAGTTTATCTACATCTGTAACTTCTCATTCTCAATAGTCATGTCAAGTCTATACTTTTCCATTGCTTAGATCTTTTCTCTTAAGTCTTTAAGCTTTTCAAGAAAGAGACTTAGCTCTGATACCAATTGTTGGAGTTAT
>MU226006.1:116763-135620 GCA_018584345.1 Thuja plicata | reverse complement strand
ATTTCTTGATGGACAACATTCTGACAAGGTTTGGTGTGCCCACTAAGCTAATCGTGGACAATGCCATGTGTTTTAGGTCTGATGAATTTAGAGACTTCTGTGAAGAATATGGCATTATCTTATCTTACTCCTCACCATATCATCCTCAATAAAATGGACAAGCTGAGTCCAGTAATAAAAGTATTATGAAGATTATTAAGAGGATTCTGGATAAAAATAAGAAGTCCTAGCATTCAAAGTTGAAATTAGCCTTATGGGATGATAGAGTGATAGTGAAAAGGGCCATAGGGGTTTCCCCTTTTGAAATGGTTTATGGAAGTTAGGCAAGGTTGCCTCTGAACAATCTATTACCAGTGCACAAATTTTTGCTGGAAGAAGATTTAGATAATCCAGAACCTATGATGGAAAGAATGGATTAGCTGATGGAATTGGAAGAAATAAGAGCAGAAGCCCACAAAAGAAACCTGAAGTTGCAGCAACAGTCTAAGTACCTATTTGATAAAAGGACAACTGAAAGAAAATTTAGGGTAAAAGATCTGGTAGTACAATGGAATGCCAGAAAAGAAGAGAAGGGAAAACATGGCAAGTTTGAGTCACTGTGGATGGGCCCATTTGTAATCCAGGAGTTTCATGGGAAGGATAGTTATTTCTTGGAGGATCCAAATGGTGAAATACATGAATTTCCAGTGCATGGACAATTCCTGAAACATTATTTCTCGTAGTTTCCCTTGATTCCATGCATGTTAGATTAGTTTTCCCTATTTTTGTGTGGTTTGGTGTGCTCCTGTATAGTTTAGTTTAGGTTTGTGGTCTGTTCTCCAGAGGTCTGGCTTCTAATGAATATTTTGGAATTATCTTTCCCCAGTCGGAGCCATTGTTAGCACTGTGTTAAAATTTTTTTTGAATCTCTTGGTCTTTTGCTTTTCCTGCACTTTCTGGTTTCAAATCCTGTGTTTTACCGCTCAAAAAAGGTCAAATTCCTTTTTGAAGTCATGTTGAAGTCTACTCTCTTAGTCGCGTCGGTCTTTTTGAAATGTTTTTAAGTTGTGCGAGTAGGCGACGAGTTGTCAATGAAGAGAATCGCGCAATCACGAGCTGTTTATGTCAAGTTTTGGTCTGACTGCGAGTGAGCGGGTCTTATGTTTTTTAAAGGTTAATCACGCAGTTGCAATGCCTTATTGAAGTTAAGTCAAAGGTCAGCGAGTTAGCGATGAGTTAAAGTTATGTATATCGCGCAGTCGCTGAAATATTTTGTTGTCTATCTCGTGCTCTGCGACCGAGCGAGTCTTGTTTGAATTAAAATAGTCGCACACCCGCATCAAATTTTTATGTCAGTATGCAAGGTCAGCGAGGGTGCGATAAGCTCATGTCATGAAGGTCACTCACTCACTTTTGTTTTAACGCGCTTGTCTTTTGTAGTGCGAGTGCATGGTGAAGAGGTGAAGTGTCAATGTGAAGATCCATCGCTCAGTCGCACAAGTGCTTTTCAAGATTCATGATAGTCTGCGACTGAGCGAAAAAGAAATCATTCAACGCCTCGCTCACTCATTGATGCTTTGAGGTGATTAGAAAAGAGCCCACGAGTGTGCGATGATCCAAACAAGAAAAGCATCTCTCAGTCGCCGATCAACGGAAATGGAAGGAAAAGAGCTCGTGAGTGAGCGACTAAGGAAAGAAAAGAGACAGTCGCACACTCACCGTCATTGACAGAGTAAGATTTTTGAGCTCGCGAGTGTGCGACGAGTTAAAGAACCGGTGCCATCACTCACTCATGGATAAGATAAAAGTTGGAGTAAAAGGATAGCGAGTGTGTGACGAGTTAGATGTATGCAGTGAAGAGAAGATGTCGCTCAGTCGCCCAAATCAAAAAGTGCATTCTGAAAAGCCAGCAAGTGTGCGATGATGAAGTAACTGAAATAAAAGATGCATCACACAGTCGCACAAGTTATTTTCAAAGTTACAATTCATGAATTGAGATGTACTCCTAATAATAATTTGACTTTAGAAGGTTTGGTAGGCAGACTTAATGCATTTGAGTTGTCAAATTTTGAAAACTACACTCCATGAGCTATTGATTCTGCATTCAAATCCCAGTTGGTCCTTAACAAATCAAAGAAAGGAAAATATGTGTGAACAGTGATAGCGACACAACAAATGATGATCTAGAAGAAATTAAATAACTTATGGAAAGAAGACTCTCTAGAGGAAAAAGAAAATTCAAAGGTAAACTTCCTATAATTTGTTCTTCATGTAACAAAGTTGGTCAAATTCTTGCTAGATGTCCTAATAAGAATGAAAAAGATGATAGAAGAGATAACAAGTACAAAGACATAAAGGATGACTGAGACTTTAGGAAGTATAAGGATTACAAAGACAAAGGTAAGAAATCTTGCTATATAGCTGAAGAATCTTCTGATAGTGGTTCTGACAATTCTGATAAAAATGATATAGAAGTTGTGTATGTTGCTATGAAATATGAATCTAATGATGATGATAAAACTACACTAATTTCTTATATGAGTAAAAGTGATCATTTGATTATTGACAGTGGTTGTTCACATCACATGACTGGTGATAAGGATAAATTTGAGATCGTAGATCAGTGCAATGGCAGTTATGTTAAATTTGGTAATGATGCACCATGTCTTGTTAAAGGGAAAGGATCAATTAACTTGACTGACAAAATCATATGTGACAGTGTATATTGGGTTGATGATCTTAACTATACTTTATTGAGTGTTGCACAACTGAATACATCTGGTTACAGAGTTGTGTTCCATCACAAGAAGGCAAAGATCCATGATGCTACTGGTGAAGTAGTTGGAAGTGGAGAACAAAAAAAAGGTAACTTGTTCTATCTGGATTTAGCTAATGAGACATGCTTGTTTGTACAATATAATGATGTTTGGTTATGGCATAAAAGGTTGTGTCATGTAAAATTTGATAAATTAGTAAGCATAATAAAATTGAAAAGGGTTATAGGGCTTCCTAAGTTAAAGAAACCTGAAAATGCAATGTGTAAGAAATGTCAATTGGGAAAAATGACTAAATCTAGTTTCAAGAGAGAGACTCATACTTCTGAGGAAATTCTGGAATTAGTTCATACTTCCCTTTGTGGTCCCATTGGTGAGAAAATTTACTATGGAGCTAGATATTTCATTCTATTTGTTGATGATTACTCTAGAATGATGATTGTAATGTTTCTTAAAGAAAAATCTGTTGCATTTCATTTATTTAAGCGGTACTTCACAAAAGTTGAAAAAGAGATAGGTAAAAGTATGAAATATTTGAGATTGGACCGAGGAGGTGAGTTTATTTCTAATGAGTTTAACATGTTCTACAATGAACGAGGTATAAAAGGATAGATTTCCATGCCTAGGACGCCACTACAGAATGGTATTGTTGAAAGGAGAAAATATATATCATGGACTCTGCCAGAACACTAATGATGGGGAAAAATGTTGCACAGAAATATTGGAGAGAAGCTGTAAGCAAAATAGTCTATACCCTAAACAGAGTACAATTCAAGATAGGTACTAATATTACACCTTATGAGTTATGGTATGGATATGCACCTAATGTAAAATATTTCAAAGTTTTTGGAAGTAAATGTTTCATACTGAAGGATAAAAGAAATGGAAAAATTGATGCTAAAGGTGAGGAAGGCATATTCCTTGGTTATTCAACTAGAAGTAAAGTATGTAAGTGTTGGAAAGTTGACTCTCTAGGATAATGTGACTTATTTTGTGTTTTCATTATGGCAACAAAGTCATATGGAGTTTTTTCATGTAAACATGTAAGACAAAATGGTGAAGTCTAGAAGACAAAGTAGAAGAGAGATATACAGTTGATAAGAGCACCAGCACACATGCATATGATTGATTTAGACTAAGAACCTTCAGACATAAGCTCTATGATATGTTTTTATGATTACCCTATACACACATGGTATGGAATGTCAGTATGGATAAGTTACAGAAAGATCAAGTTCACTAGCAGTTCAGAAAATAGAGTATGAAGCTGACTTAAGTTTTTTTATTAGCATGTAATATTTTTTTTTGTAAAGGCTAAGAGCCTATTGTAATAAGTTTCTAATGATATATTAAACATTATTGTAAACATGCTTAAACCAATTTGTTTGAAAGCATTGTGATTATTTTTTTTAGGCTGACTAAGGTCTTGTTTATAGTCGCATCTATTCAGGCTTGAATATATATATGACATGTAAATTTGTATTAGGTGTGTCAAAGATATATGCAAAGAAGAGATATAAAAGAATAGTATAAGATGTTAGAATGAGATAAATCTCTTTAAGAGTATAAGAGCATCAGCACATAACCGTAACTGATCAGACAATTGTGTCACATATAGTAGTTCATTTTTGGATATAGTGTATATCTTTTATCAAGAAGGTTGTAGTCTTCATCCTACTGAGAAGTGAACTTCTTGGACAGTGAGTCCTCACCCTTAACATGGTTATTTTTAAAAGACTCCTAAAATGGTCAAACCCTTAACCAGGTCATTCTGCTTGCATTGTAAAGACTTCTCCTAATAGGGAAAATGAACTTTAAAGGGTTCATTATACTAGTAAAATATTTGTGGGTACCAATTCCCACCATGTATTCCTCTTCCCCATAATCATATCATGTGTTATCATGTGTTATGTTTTCTCATGTTAAGCTTCAATTGATATATATTTGATTAATGTTTAAAGTTGCTAAAATATAATAAATAAATAAACACTGATTCACCCCCCCTCTTAGTGTTTCTAACAATTGGTATCAGAGTTGAGTGCCTTTGAGAGAAATCCTAATAGCTTAAGGTAGATCAGATGGTATACTTTAGGAAAGAGAGTCCTAAGTTTGACAGAGAAAACTATCTTGATTGGAAGAAAAAAAATGATAACACATCTTTAGTGCGTTGGATTTAAGATCTATGAGATTTCCACTAATGCAATTGATGTTCCCACCTTGAAAGACCTTGAAAAAGAAGATTCTACAATCAAACAAAAGGAAGTGTTCACTCAAAATGCAATCACCAAAGAAGTCCTAATCAGTGCCCTATCCGACAGTGAATTTTCTGAGATAAAGAAAGTAGATAAAGCATATACTATTTGGAAATACTTAGAGGAGATGTTTAAAGGTGAAATTAAATCAAAGAATGCACACAGAAAGACATGGAAGAAAAGATACAACTTAGAGATGCTACCTAAAGAAAACATCAAAGCTTACAATCAGAGAATAAATGAAGTAGTTTCAGGTATCAGAAACAATGGTGGAGAAATTTCATAGGATGATATAATGGACAAACTAATGACCAAATTGATAGAAGACTTGAAGCTATCAATTTTTTTTTGGCCAATGCAACATTCAAAAACTTTAAAGTATATCAAATGGTTGTAAAGTTAGCTTTTCTAAATGGTTCCCTAAAGGAAGAAGTCTACATAGAGCAGCCTGAAGGATTCAAACATTCAGACAAACCAGACATGGTATGCAAATTAAATAAAACACTTTATGGAATTAAACATGCCCCAAGAGCTTGGTATGAGAGACTTGATGGTTACTTGAAAAAGATAGTTTTTAGAAAAGGAGCATAAGACTATAATTTATTCATAAGAGAGATAGATGAAGGACTACTACTCATTGCTATTTTTGTTGATGACATTATCTTTAGAGATAATGACAAACTTAGTGCAGAATTAGCCAAAGAAATGAAAATTGAGTTTGAAATAAGCATGATTGGACCTATCAAATATTTCCTTTGATTGAATGTAAAAAAAATAGACAAATTCATATTCATAAATCAATCTAAGTATGTAAAGGAGATATTAAAAACTTTCAAAATGGAAGATTCCAAACCAGTATTTACCCCCATGATATCAAGAAGCAAGATTTCTAAAGATGATGATTACACAGTAGTTGACAAGACTCTATACAAGTCTATGATTGGAAAACTTATATATCTTACTCAATCAAGACCAAATATTTCTAATGTAGTTGGAATTTTTGGTAGATATCTACCTGAACCCAAACAGAATCACCTAATGGAAATAAAGAGAATATTAAAATATCTAAAGGGAACTATAGACTATGGTATCCTAAATCAGAGAATGTACAACTTCATGTGTATATAGATGCAGATTGGGTAGGTTTTATTGATGATAGGAAGAGCACCTTAGGAGGAGCAGTATTTCTTGGAGATAGGTTGGTTTCTTGGACAAGCAAGAAACAAAACTACATCTCTTTGTCAATAGAAGAAGCGAAGTATGTTGTAGCAATATTGAATTTCTCAACAATGGTTTGGATCAAATAGATGGTTAAAGACTTTGGTATCCAAATTGATTATCCTATTGTTATTCACTATGATAACACTAGCAGTATCAACATGTCAAAGAACCCTTTGATTCACGCAAAGACAAAACACATTTAGATCAAATACCATTTTCTAAGAGAAAAAAGTTTTAGACAAAGAAGTAAAATTGGACTATGTGAGAACTAAATAATAGTTGGCAGACATTTTCACAAAGCCTTTATCAAAAGATACTTTTGAGTATCTCAAGGAGAAGCTGGGAGTAATTCCCTTTCCTGAGTCTGATTAGAATTTATAGCAAGAACATAAGTCCTTGGTGACTAATGTATGGTTGACTACTCTACTTCTGGCATAGTACCTATGCTTAATGGTGTTTAACAACCTTTGTCATTGATGTCAAATGGGGAGTATTAGTAAGGGGGAGCATATACTCTGGGGAAGTATATAGAGCAGCAGTAGTGTAGAGGAACTTTTCATGAGGATATTGAGAATATTTTTAAAAGAAGGAAGACACTTTCAGTTGATGATATCATATGTTTCCATCAATGTCAAAGGAGGAGATAGTTGGAGATTTTTTTCTATGCAAATTATTGATTGTATGTTTGTTACTGATGACAACATATAATATACAACAGTGTTCTATATGAAAATATTAGTATATATGTTCTGGAGCTATGCTTGTTTATTTCCATGGTGTATACATATTCTATATTCTATGTGTATTCATGCTGAATCAGATATGAAGTTTCATTTAAGTTATGTTATTCAGTTATGACAGTTACAGTGAGTGAAGACTATCTGAGAAGAGTGGACGTAATAACATTATTTCTTGAGTTGTGCCTATCTCTGTGATATGCGTGTTTGTATTCATGTTTAGTTATGAGTTAAAGATAATTATCTAAAGGTTCCAAACATGTTCTATCAAAATCATGATGTTGGAGTTGATTTCGTGGAGCCGACTTGGTGAAGCATCGCCTCCATCCAGTTTGAGTTACATGATTCAAATCTGATTGCGTGGTTGATATGGATGACTAAAGAAGTATTGAAGGGACTCCTAAAGCTGATGAAGATCACATCTTTTGGGTAAGATAATTATACTAGTTCATTTGTTGAACGCTAAGTGTGAATGAGAAGAAAAGAAAAAGGAAAAGAACATAGCAGTTTACTTGTTAGTATGGAACAGTAAAGAGTCGTCATTCATCAATTGAGAATCTATGTGAAAAAGCAGGAAGAGACTATAATTTATTGGAACTAATCAAGATATCAAGTCTACTCAAATAGTTCATTCATTAGATATAGTGCATATATTTTTTACTAAAGGTTGCATCCTTCATCATTTTAGCAGTGAGCTTTTGGACAGTGAGTCGTCACCCCTAACAAGGTTACTTGTAAAAGATTCCTAATAGGGTCTGACCTTTTACCAGGTCTCTATAATTATTGCATTGTAAAGAACAACTCATAATAGGGTTGCAAGATCTTGTAATAGGGATAATTATACTCAAGTACAATTCTTTGTGGGTGCTAATTCCCACTGGGGTTTTTACCTATTTGGTTTCCCCATAACCAAAATTGTTGTGTTCTCTATTGTGTTATCTAAATGTGAATTTTATTTATTTTAATTGATATCTAAGTAAAGAAAAGATTTAAAGTTGCTAATACCTAATGCACCCCCCTCTCAGCTTTCCCTTGGGACTATTCTAACAAGTGGTATCAGAGCTTGGTCACAGGTTCGAATCCCCTTGGGTAACACTAAGGGGGAGATTGTTGGAAAAATTGTTTAGCACTCCCCTTGGGATTCATGACAAGGGAATAACCACCTCCTATGTATTCTACAAGTCTAGTGGTTGTATCAGGCATTGATAGGTCAATATTTTGGTGCAACAAAATCCACTACTTGTAACAATAAGAGTCAGAATTCTAACACTAAAAAAATTGTTGAAAGTGAAAATGTTAGAATTGATCAATATGTAGAAAGAAATGAAGCTGAAAGCATAGAGGAACCTAAAAGTTACAAATCATTTTTCTATCTAGATGAGAAAGATTCTAATGTATTATCTAGATTTGAGAATGAGGTTTCCAAGTAACAACTAGCACTTGTTGAGTCACAATATGAGGTTGTTGGGAAACAAGAGGCAATTGTGAAGCTATCTTATGGAGATGCTGAATCACAGAATCAACCTAGATTGAACAAGAATAATGAATCTGAAGCAAGACAAGAACCTACTCTAGCAAAGTATGTTAGGAGGAACTACAAACCTAATCAAAGCATAGGATCGAAGGATTCTATGGTTATGAAAAGAAGTAAGTTGAGAGACGTTACTTGCTTGTTATGTGATTTTGAGCCTAAAATAGTAAAAGATGCCTTAGAGAATGAAGAGTGGATACAAGCCATGAATGAAGAGACTGAATAGATTGAGAAGAATAAGACTTGGACACTTATACCTAGAAATAAGTTGAATGAATATGGAGAAGTAACAAGGAATAAAGATAGACTGGTATACAAGGGTTATGCACAAGAGGGAGGAATTTATTATGGAGAAACATTCATCCCAATTGCAAGGTCTAAAGGAGTCAGAACCTTACCTACTTATGCAGCCTACAAAGGTTTTAAATTTTACTAGATGGATGTGAAGTCAACATTCCTGAATGGAATATTAGAAGAAGAAGTGTACATTGAACAAGCTAATGGATGTGTTGACCCAAGTAAGAGAAACGTGGTTTGCAGACAACACAAGGTACTATATCGATTGAAGCAAGAACTAAGAGCATGGTATGAGAGATTGCATAATTACTTGATAAAGATTGGATTTGCAAGAACCAATGACAACAACAATCTGTATTTGAAGATAGATTAAAGTAAAGGTACTTTATTAGCTGAATTTTTTGTTGATGAAATTATATTTGGTGGACAAGATGTGTTATGCAAAACATTTGCAAAAGAAATGCAAACTAAATTTGAGATGTCTATGTTTGGTGAAATCAAATTTTTTGTTGGCTTACAAATATATCAAATGAAGAATGGTATCTACATTACTCAATTAAAATATGTCAAGGAGATACTAAAAGCTTTTGGAATGGAAGACTCAAAACTAGTGAGTACACCCATGGCTACTGGACATAAGTTAACAAAATATGATGATACAATAGAAGTGAATCAAACATTGTATAGGTCAATGATTGGAAAGCTGCAATATGTTGTACACAACAAACCTTATATTGCTCTAGTTGGTGGAATTGTTGCAAGATTTTCTTCTAATCCCAAAGAAACTCATATGATGGAAGTAAAAATAATTCTAAGATATTTGAAAGGAACAAATGAATATGGTCTATGTTGGTTGTATTTCCTATTTTGAAGTTTACCATGAAATTTTTTTAGAATGCCTACCTTTCGTGTACCCTGAAAGTTGAGTTCATAGTTGAAAATGGTAATATCCTACTATAAATAAATCTTCTGACCTCAAAATCCCTTTGAAAAGGCCAAAAACCCTAAGCCTTTGGGTCATTTTCATTTGAAATGTGGAAAATCCCTAATTTCCAAGTCAAGGTTATGTTTTAAAGTTACCTTTTTTGAGCTTAAGTTATGAAATAAATCATGTGCCTTTTTAAATAGGTTGCCATGTCTTTGAATGTTATAAGAATATTCCATTATGTTTAGAGACTCAATGGAATGCCTTTGTCACATTATCTCCAAGTGAAAAGTAATATGCCACTTTGGTTACAAGATTAAGCGACAACCATCCATCTGGTGAAGGAGCCAACGGTGGTAAGAAAGTCTCATAATAAACCTCGTAGTTAGTAAAAATTTTGGTGACTTTGATATACTATGGTCATGGTGTCTCTGGATCAAATCAGAGTTAAGCGATGAGTTTACAAGATTATATAGTTGCCAAGTCTCGGGATAGAAAGTGAGTTAAGATAAAGGATTAAGAGACTTGGAGACAATGACATGATGAAAATAAGATATGCAGTTGTTGCATAGTCACTGATTAGTTTTGAAAATTCAACATTCATTCATTGATTACAAGATAACAAGTAATAAGGAGACACATGTTTCAAAATCTAAGTGACTAAAGTATGCAGTCACATAGTCTCAAAATGAGAAATTTGTCATCTAGGGAATAAGAGACTAAAGAGAATATCAAACTCTTGTCGCCAGGTCTCGAAGTGAATTAGGGTTTTTATGAAAGTTCCAGAGACTTAGCAGAGCTATTGGATGATGACAGATGAAAGATAAATGGTTGTTGGGAAGTCTCCAGATGAAAAGGTTAAAGGTGATTTATTTAAGCGACTTAGATATAGAAGGAAATAAATGTTACATTACACTATAGTCACCAAGTCTCCAAATTGAATTAAGTTGATAAATTAAAGGTATCATATTCTATAGTCACTGAGTCTCCAGTATAAAATTATTAAGTTATAAACATCTAGTGATTAAGCGACATAGGCTTAAGTCGTGAAGTCTCATAAAGCCTTAATATTATTCAGAGACTTAGCGATAAGTGTTAGATTAAAAAGAAATCTAAGGTGGATGGGATGTTGCATGATAAACTAAGAGGTAGGAATTTATTTCAGCGACTTGGATTTCTTCAGTCGCGTGATCGCCAGAGACTGACTAAGGTTAAACTAAAATTCAAGGAACACATTTTTTCACAAGGTCTCGAAAGGAGATTAGGGTTAAAAGAAATGTTAAGTGACATGGAGACAAAGCATGGTCGCCAGGTCACCAGATAAGGAAAATGAATAATACAGTGAAGACAAGTGAAAACTGATGCTGACATGCTATGGTTGAAAAGTCACCAGCCAATAGGAATGTAGAACAGTTATGAGAAAGTGGAAAAGTTGCTAAAAATATCCAATCACGTCATTTTTAACCTTTGATCAAATTTAATAAAAAAATTTATGAGTTTATCACTCATTCGAATTAGATTGTCTGTCATGACCAGAGGCTACGACTAGAAATTAATATTAATGGCATAGTGTGTAAAATTAAAGGAAGAGATTATGGATTTTATAATAATGAGCTGCATATCTTGAGCATTTTTCCATAAATAGCTAATATCATACTCATTTTCATTAACCTTGCATTCAGAATTTTAGAGTGGAGAATTTTCAAAGTTTTCTATGTCTAAGAAAAAGGGAGAATAATTGCCTTTTTGAAGAATGAATTGAGTGATTGTTTCTACAGAATTTAAGGTAATTTGTGTGACTTTTAGTGCTCTTGAATTATTTTTAGTGTATTTTAGTTTAGGGTAATTGTTTGCAATTACATTTGTTTCAATATCGGTACCAAAGATTGAGAACAAACCAGAACAAGATGAGTTAAGCACTGAGTGTGGCCTCAACAAGTGGAAGGAATGATGATATAGATGATGATGCCAAGGGAAAGCAGAATTATTCACATGAGTTCCTGAAGTTATTGTCAGGTTCTACACAAAATAAAAAGTTAAATTCTAATATCTTGATTGATGATTTGTCCAACATTAGAGATGCAAAGACACTAGGAGCATCAGGTTATTCTCCATTTAACTACTTCAATAAAAACTGTGATGGATTTGTGCCTATCTCAAACCCTTGGACATGTGGACTAGCTAGATTGTTTGTTCCTGATGTGTTTGTAGATGCTGGTTTTATTTAATCCGTAGAAAACAATTATGATGAGCTTAGAAAAATAATTAAGAGAAGTTATGGGGCTATGTTACTTGTTTTAAGTAGAAATTCATTTATGCAAGCATTTAACCTCTATTACCAAACGTCAACTAAAATTTTCCTCAAGAAAAAAGAAGAGAGGTATGATAGGGAATCTAGAGTGGTTAGGAATATGATAAAGAAACACATGCCTAAGGAGACAAGGAATTATATTGTCCCTTTACAAGCTTTGGCACCTTATTCTTACAAAGATTTAAACCACTATATGAAATACATTTCGTATGCATTGTGTAGAGTTCTAGGGAGGGATGGTGGTGCCAAAAGGATTAATGTAGGCATTTTGATGATTGTCTTAGATATACAGGATGTGTATACAAGCACTAGTTATGACTACATCCAATATATACTTGATAGGATGCATGAGGGTTTTATTGCTATTAAGAAAAAAGAGAAAGAGCCCAAGTTTATACACTATTCTATTTTGATGCATTTATTGCTTTATTTCAATTACCCTCTAATGGATGAACAAAATTTGAACCCTCAAAGATTCCACTACAATAAGCCCAACCTCATTCAATTTTGTATTAGAGTGTGGAATTAAACTGCTAAAGATTGTGACTTCTATGGTTTCAAGAATTGGATTGTGTACCCAATAATGCAAAGCCTAGGAGTAAATGAGACTAGGTTACCTACAAAAGTACTACATCTTTTGAGGGCATGTGAGTATGTTGATAAATGGTCGGGTGATCATAATTGGGGTGATTTCTACCTGGGAAATTTTTTTACTATGATAAGAGTATATGGATGTTCACATCCTCATCATATTCTCCTATATCATGTTCCAACTAGGATAGCTGCAATGGAATTCATTTGGGAACTAATATTGATAGATAAAGAACACTTGGAACCACATAGAAAGGGGAAATTTACCCCTAGATAGTTCAAATTGTATCAGTTTACAATTGGCAAGAGAGCTATAGATCTAGTAAATAATTGGATGAGTCACTATAAGATGAGTGTAGCCTTGTGTAGGTACAATGATATTAAAGGATTCATTGTGGGAGCCAAGAAGCTTTTAACTCCTACCATACCATATAGCTTTATATATGAAGAGTGTGTGGAGGAGGATGCTATCAAAAATATTTTGGGAGAAGGTGAAGTAGTGAGAAGAGTAGACTTGATCCAAGATCTTATTAACCCGGAGAGGTAGGTGAAGAGAAAGGGGATGATTTTTAGAGGTTTCTACCCTAACATGCCTTATCTCAAAAGGCTAGATGCAATGATTGAGAACCACTCTATTTATTTAATCAGTTAGAAGAAGCACTAGTGGTACCAGAAAAGGGCCATAGAGAGAATTTAGAGTCTAAATATGACGATGATAGTGATCAGGGCTATCCTTCTTCCAACGCCTACCCAAATTACCAAGCAATATCATTGAGGCTTGCACTTGAAGCACAAGAATATGTTATTGACCTAATAGAGGTCCCAGAGCATGAGGCTACTGATGAGCTGGCACTTAAAAGGCAAAAGGTTGATAGTGGTAAGCTTTCACATGCCAAAACTGGTGTGAGAAAAGAAAAGAAGAAAGATAAGGTGAGTGCCCTTATTCCTATCAATAGGACTTATGATCACCAATTAAGGAAAGAAATAAGAAAAGGAAAGAAACTACAGCAAGAGGTTGAAGAAGATATTGAGTTACCTGTCCTAGTTGGCATTGATGAAAGGGTGATCCATCAGCAAAAGTTCCTTGATGATGACAATTTCATCAAAACCCAGGAGTTTAAAGGTTTCCTTAGGTGGAAAAAATAGAAGAAAGTAAGTGAACGGATGAGACTAGAAGGAGGAGAACAAGTTACTAGTGAGGCCCTCCTAGTCATACATAATTATGATCTTGAATCCAAAGAAATAACTCCCGAGGAGGCGAGAAAATTAGTTAAAGAAAGTAGTATGTTACTTGTTGAGGGTTGGGACCTAGCATCGACCTTTATAATAGACCATATTAGAAGGTAGCCAAATTTGAAATTGACATTTGAAGTAAAAGTTGGTGAAATGGTCAGGGGATTTTGATATAATCCAAAATCCCAAACAGTTGTAAATTGGAGCTTAGCTCCTAAAGATCAGAAACCAACTCTATTAAACATTCAATAGAGCATGGTAGGAAATCAGATGGTATGGTCAGTCAATAACACAAATGACATGGGGATTTCTCAGATTTTAACCTATTGGGCACATCTAAATGAAGATAAAATAAAACATCTATCCTACAAATGTGATACTTTGATAAGTGAGGCTAGTGTCATAGAGAAAGATAGGGAGATGTGTTATATCAAGATACATTCTCTACAGAATTTAATTAAGGATTTAACTTAGCAGATAATGGAAAAGCTAGAAGTTATCCCTGTCACTCCTAAAGAAAGTATAGATGCAGAGGTCCATACAGACTTAACAGTGGACAATATAGAAACATAGGAAGGGATAAGTGAACATAATGAGATGCTCTATGGATCATTAATGAGTATTTTATAGCATGGGATAAACATCTTGAAAGATAAAATATATTTGATACTAAGTGCATATAATAAATTGCCTATTTTACATGCTGAGGTAAATAATTATCTCAATATTTCAAATCCTTATTCTACAACTTGGTCAAGTAGGAAACAAATTTTTGAGAGGTTGGCTTATTTATAGCCACATAGGCAATATTTCCAAAAATAGTAACTGAGGTTGGTGAGGAGATAGCAAAGATAAATGTGACTTTAACTTTCTCCAAAGGTAAGTTAAATCAGATTGAGGCAAGGTTGGGCCTATTTGTAACAAATTTCACCTGATTCATTCCTCTAATCAAGGGAGAAGACAATCAGATCAAGGCTTGGGCGGCCTGCAAGGGAGAATTTGACAGCAAGTTGCCTAATAAAGAGGCATTTATTACAAATGGAGAATTAGATATGGAGTGTTGCAATAAAATCATGGATGAAGCATTCAAGGCTGAAATTGACATAAATAAATTTATGGCAGATGTCAAAGGAATTATAGATGCCAAGTGGGACAGACAGAAAGAACAATTGCAAGATATTCAAAGCTTTATTTGGCCTACTGAGAATGATGTGGCAGCATGGGATGTGATGACAAAGCCTAAGAAGAAGAAGCCTACCATAATTGATCTTGATATAATTGATGAGGAATAAAGGAATGTCTGAGCGCCTTATATAGATTTCTTGGAAGACAAGAAGGTTATTCATCATCAAAGTCAAATAAGAAACTACCCTAAACATAAACAACCAAAGATGTCGAAGATCACATGAAGACAAAAGAGCAAATTGGATTTCATCTTCTATTTCTTCTTTCCACCACTTGGTTTATCTTATCTTTTGTTTGATTTGTATTTAGGGTTAGGTTTCTAAAACCATCTGAAGCTTGTTGCATCCTTTTCTTAAGGATTCAAAGATGGTTTAAATAGATATATATAGGCCAATTTTGTTACAGCAAAATATGGTGAAATATAATTGTAAGCCATACTATAGAATTGTGTCTGAGTTTTTGAGCTTTTGGTCTCTATATGTATAAAATAGGAATATAAATCAAATATGGTGAAACTTCTCTTCTATATTGTTGTTGTCTCTTTACTTATTTTGTATTCTCTTTTATGTTTAATATGTAAGGAATTTTAAACATATTGGTTACAAGGTAGATATCTAATTACTTACAAGTTTCTTTCAAGGGAAGAACTAAGTTTTGTGAGTAGTTTCAGGGAGTATAACAATATTTAAAGATTTGATACAACAATGTTGGAGTGACAGGGTGATTTGTAAGGAATCTTACTTGAGTTGCATATAGGTTGCAAGGTAATCTATAGTATCTTTATTTGCTTTTCTGTGGATTTGCATCTTTGACTTTGTAGCCCAAGGATAGGCATTGGTCTAGAATATGTCAAGTGGTTTTTCATCATCCAAACAATTAAAATAAATCTTTCACTTTTACATTCAAAATATATAAGTTTAAGCAATTGTATCATAATATACAATTCAT
Organism: Thuja plicata; assembly: GCA_018584345.1. NCBI lineage: Eukaryota > Viridiplantae > Streptophyta > Pinopsida > Cupressales > Cupressaceae > Thuja > Thuja plicata. The sequence goes on along the minus strand of MU226006.1, from coordinate 119,636 downwards.
TTTGTTAATAACTTTGAGAGAGGATTAAATAGGTTTCCCCTTCTAAGTTCTGAGAACTAAAAAGGAAGAAGGATGAATGTCTTTAAAGAACTACTATTTGTTATTATTATTTCAATAGTTTTCATGGTTAAACTCTATGTCAAGATGTTTTTAGTCTTATGCCAAGTAAATTACAAGTTAATACAGTAAACAAGCAGCAAATTAGTATCCACATTTACTAATACTGTGAGACAACAATCATATATAGGTAATACCTGCCTGGGTATTGTGGAGCCTAAAAAGAAGGAGGTGATAATAGTACCCCCAGATATTATCATAAACCCTCATCAATTACAGTTTTCTCTTTCTTGAACCATTAGTTTCAAATATTAGGAGTCATAGTGTTAATCAAGTATTCAAGCACCTCTTGAAGGTTCAGCAAGAAAAAAACCCTAACAAATTGGCGACTCTACTAGGGATTTGATATAAGAATTTTAAATTTTTATAAGCATAATATCAATTATAGTTGCCAAGGTCATTTTGATAAGTATTCCTTCATTTCAAAACAATTGTTGGGTGGCGATTCTAAAGTTAAATCTCAGTGATCATTAAAAGTTAAGTAAATATCTTTCAAAATGAATACTAGGTCAAAAGCAAAAAAAAATCTTGAAGTTGCATTAGACAGTGGGTAAGCATCAACTTCAAGGATGGAAATGTCTTTGAGGAGTTTCTCCAAGTTAACATAGATGAAATTTCTCCAAGAATTCAAAACATTAATTCTAGGAGGGAAGGTAGTGGTCAGTATAATCATGAGGGAAATACTTTAGAATATGAAGAAGCTCTAGAGAGAGTACTAGAAACATCTATAGCTACTTCCAATTCTAGTTTGAGGGGTGGAACAAATATAGTAAGTTTAAAATCTGAGGAAGTTCCCTCTGATGATCTTGTTGAGGAATAAATACTCATCATGAAACTTCTTTCCCTTATTCAACAGATGAAAAGGGAAAAATAGATTAGAAAAAAGAAAAAACATGTAAAGAAAGATGTTGATAAAATAAAAAGAAGATCTTTAAGATACCAAACTAAAAAGAATATAGAGAGGTCTCAAAAGAACCAAGAAATACCACTTACTCATAGAGCTTCTAGTTCATAAAAGGATAAGGACAAAGGCAAACAAAAGATGACTGAAAGAAGGATGGAAGAACCTAAAGTTCACAAGGTCTTAACAGAGAAAATGTCCAAGTTGGATATTGATCTTGAAAAAATAAGAATTGAAAAAGAAACCATGGAAAAAATGTTAGAAAAGGAACAGATGGAAGTTGCAAAAATATAAATGAAGAATAAAATAGATTTTTTGCAGTCTTCCAAATATTCTGATGCTATAACTGAGAATACAACATCTTCTAAAACAAAAGCCACTACTTTTAAAGATAATGATAATTTTCAAGGGAAACCATTGCATACCGAAAGGTATAAGAAGTTTAACTTCATTGGTATCCATGGATACCCCAATGCATTTCCAAAAGATGTGGGTGATATAGGAGAAAAGCTCCCAAATTTTGCAAGTATTAATGTAATTTCTTGTGAAACACACTTAAGAAAATTCATTGATTTTGCTGATGATTTGAATACCACTCATGAAGATGTGTTAATGAAGCTTTTTGTTCAGTCTCTGGTAGAGGATGCTAGAGAATGGTTTAGACGTATTTTTAATTGTTATGTTTTGTCCATGGATGAGTTAATTGAATTATTTAAAGATCAATATGGTGATAAGGCAAACAAGGGGTTTTTGTTGAATGAGTTCAATAACATAAAAAAGAATTACAATGAAGAGGTCACTAAGTTTAATACCAGATTCCAAAGAGCAGTGCATAAATTATTTCAAAAAATAAGGCTGGCTAAAGATGTATGTTTAGCAACCTATTTGAATTCCTTTGATTCTAAAATGGGTTATGCTCTTAGGGATAAAAACCCTAGAACTCTTACTGATGCTTATAAGATAGTAGTAAATATTCAAATGAACAGAAGGGTGTCTAGTAAACTAAATAGGAGAGATGATTAAAGATTTAGTAGGAGTAACCTAAAGGAACTAGAATATAAAGAATATAGGAATCCTCAAAATAATAGGCCTTCCTATAACAACAATTAAAATCCTCAGAATAGAATGCAAAATCATCCTTATGGAACTCAGTTTAAGGATGTAAATCCTATTATTCTAGCTAGAAAAGAAAAATATGATAACATAACTTCAGACCCTCTACATAAAAATCTTGTCCTGATGAAGGTCAAAGGTAGGAGGATCCCCAATGGAGATGTCCTAGCCCCCAACCAATAACCACACAATGGAATATAAATAAAAACATAGATATTTATATCTACACAATGCAAATACTCATAATAGAATCATTATATTTTCATCCAACATGCCCAGCTGTAAGGCCTTCTGGGTTACGGCCAAATACAATGCAATTACAATAGAACTTCGTAAGATCTCACAAGATCCAAATGAAACCCTAGCTATCCTAGATCCACACACTGTTAGGAACAACCAAGGAAGATCTAAACTTATGCTCGCAAGCCCACCAAGCAATCTCCTTGTTTCCCAAGCCGCAGCCACTAGCTCTTCTGAAAACTTGCTCCTCTACTTCTTCCTCTTCTCCAGGATGAATAAATAATCCTAGCTAGTCTAGATCCACACACTAGTAGGAGCCCCCAAGGAAGATCTAAACTTGTGCTTGCAAGTCCACCAAGCAATCCCCTTGTCCCCCAAGCCACAGCCACTAGCTCTTCTCAAAACTCGCTCCTCTACCTCTTCCTCTTCTCTAGGATGAATGAATGATGACTAAAGACTTCCCCCACAACCCCTACTTATACCAATCTAAGCCACAGGTCGG
>MU226006.1:63325-84904 GCA_018584345.1 Thuja plicata | reverse complement strand
TATATATATATATGTATATTTATATATATATATCTTGGAATCCTTAAGGAAAGGATGCAACAAGCTTTAGATGGTTTTATAAAACCTAATCCTACATAAAGATAAAACAAAATAAAAGATACACCAAGCGGCGGGAAGACAAAACAAAGGATGAAATCTAATTTTCTCTGTTCTCTTCATGTGATCTTTGACATCTTTGTTTGTGTATGCTAGGGATAGTCTCTGATTTTATTTTGATGATGACTAACCTGCTTGTCTTCCCAGAAATTTGTACAAGGTTCTCTGACATTCCTTTATTCCTCATCAATTATGTCAAGGTCAATTGTGGTAGGATTATTCTTCTTAGGCCTTGTCATTATATCCCATGCTACCACATCACTCTCTGTAGGCTAACTAAAACCTTGAATATCTTAGAATTGTGATTTCTCCTTGTCCCACCTGGCATCTATAATTCCTGTAACATATGTCACAAATATATTCATATCAGTCTCAGCCTTGAATGCTTCAGCCATGATTTTATTGTAGCATTCCATATCTAAATCTCCATTTGGAATAAATGCCTCTTTACTAGAAAACTTCTTGTCAAAATCTTCCCTCCAAGCCACCCAGACCTTGATCTGATTGTCTTCTCCCTTAATTGGAGGAATGAATCTATTGAAATCTGCTCCAAATAGGCTCAATCTTGCCTCAATCTAATTTAACTTACCTTTTAAGAAATGTAAAGTCTCATTTATTTTGGCCATCTCTTCACCAACCTCAGTCACTATCTTTGGAAAATCCTGCCTAGGTGGCTATAAAGAATCCAATATATATAAAATTTGTATCCTACTTGACCAAGTCGAAAAATAAGGATTCAAAATATTAAGATACTCGTTACCCCAGCATGTAAAATATGAAATTTAATATATGAAGCTAATACCAAGTCAGTTTTATCTTTCATGATATCTATCCTATGCTGGAAAATATTTATTAATGGTCCATAGACCCTCTCATTATACTCACTTATCCATTCCCCTATTTCTACATTGTTCCCTGTTTCCTCTGTCTGGACTTATGCATTTACACTTTCTTTGGGTGTGGCAGGGATAACTTCAGGCTTTTCCAATAATTGCCTAGTCAAATCCTCAGCTCAATTTTATAAAGCATGTATCTTAATGTAGTACTTCTCCCTATCTTTGGCTATGGCACTAGCCTCACTTATCAAAATATCACATTTCTTGGATAGATGCTTTATTTTATCCTCATTTAGATGTGCCCAGTAAATCAAAATCTGAGAAATCTCCATGTTATTTGTGTTTTTGACTAACCATACCATCTGATTTCCCTCCATACTCTCTTGAATGCTTAAAAGAGCTAGTTTCTGATCTTTGGGAGCTAGGCTTCACATTGCAACTGCTTGAGATTTTTTATCATATCCAAATCATTTGATCATTTTTCCAACTTGTACTTCAAATGTCAATTTCAAGTCTGGCTGCCTTCTAATTTGATCTATTATGAAGGCTGATGCTAGATCCCAACCCTCAGTAAGTAACACACCACTTTCTTTAACCAACTTCCTACCCTCCTCATGAGTTATTTCTTCAGACCTAGGATCATAGTTTTGTATAGCTAGGAGGGCCTCATTAGTGACTAGTTCTCCTCCCTCCAATCTAATCTATTCACTCACTTGTCTGTATTTATTCCACCTAAGGAAATCTTTGAACTCCTGAGTTTTGATGAAATTGTCATCATGAAGGAACTTTTTTTTTATGGATAATTCTTTCATCAATACCAGTTAGGAGAGGTAATTCAATTTCTTCTTCAACCTCTTTTTTTAGTTTCTTTCCTTTTCTAATCTCTTTCCTCAACTGGTGATCATAAGGTCTATTACTAGGAATAAGGGAACTCACTCTATCCTTCTTCTTTTCCTTTCTTACATAATTTAAAGCATGTGAAGATTCACCAATATCAAGCTTTTTTCCTTTTGAATGCAGGCTCATCAATAGTCTCATGCTCTGGGACCTATGTTAGGTCAACAATATACTCATATCCTTCTGTTGAAATATTTAATGGTACATCTCGGTAATCTAGGTGAGCTCTAGGAGAAGGACAGTCTTGATCACTATCATCGTCATACTCTGAGTCTGAATTTTCTCTATGGCCCTTTTAAGGTACCACTAGTGCATCTTCCAGCTAATTACAGAGAAGTGTGTGATTTTCAATCATTGCATCTATCCTCTTGAGATAAGGAAAATTAGGGTATAACCCTCCAAAATGCATCCCTTTTCTCCTAACCTACCTTTCCAAGTCCATAAGTTCTTGGATCTTATCTTCTCTTCTCATCACTTCTTCTTCTTCTAAAATATTTCTTATAGCATCCTCCTACATACCTTCTTCATGTACATAATTGTATGGTATAGTAGGGGTTAGAAGCTTCTTGGCTCCCTCAATGAATCCTTCAATATCATTGTATCTGCACAAGGCTACACCCATCTTGTAATGAATCGTCCAATTATTTATTGGATCTATGGCCTTCTTGCCAATTATAAACTAATACATTTTGAATTGTCTAGGGATAAATGTCCCTTTCTATGTGGTGTCAAATGTTCTTGATCTGTCAAAATTAGCTGCTAGATAAACTCCATTGCAGCTATCCTAGTTGGAATAGGATATGGGAGAATGTGAGGAGGATGTGAAAATCCATATACTCTTATCATTGTAAAGTTATTTCCTAGGTAGAAATATCCCCAATTATGATCACCAAGCCACTTATCAACATACTCACATGGCCTCAAAAGATGCAATACTTTTGTAGGAAACCTAGTCTTTTTTACTCCTAGGCTTTGCATTATAGGGTATACAATCCAATTCTCAAATCCACATAAATCACAATCTTTAGCGGTGTAGTTCCACACTCTAATCCAGAATTGAATAAGGTTGGGTTGATTGAAATGGAACCTTTGGGGATTCAAATTTTGTACATCCATTATGGGATAATTGAAATAAGGTAATAAATGCATAAAAATATAATAATGCAAAAACTTGGGCTCTTTGTCCTTTTTCTTAATAGAAACAAAATCGTCATGCATCCTATCAATAATATACTGGATATAATCATAACTAGTGCTTGTATATCTTTAAAGTTACGATGATAGTTTACTAGGAATAGTTTATGCTGAGCGAAGTTTGTGTCGACTGAGAAATAGTGTATGTCAAGCATAATTTGTAGTGTTGATTAAATGCCAGTAAAATGTTGAGTAAAAATAGTCATGACCAATTGGAAGATCACAGTGGTCGCCGAGCAATAGTATTTTGGTCATTGTTGAGATTTGAGATCTCTGGCCGACATAGTTGATTTTATTGGGATATGTAAAGTTAATTAAGGATAAGCATGATTGATCCACACTATTTCAATGCATGGGTAACCATAATTAATGCATGGATGAAAGATTTAATTACTAATTCTTTGGAGAAATAAATTAAATGTAAATGATGGAAAGATCTGTTAGATCTGACGTAACCTAAGATCTATGATATTGATTAAGTGGAAAAAGATTTATTTTACATAGATGAAGAGGTATAAGATAACCTCAAGGGGTTATTTATGAAGGTATGAGGTTTATGCAAGAGGATTGTATAGTTAATTGACTAATTGGCATGATCTAACAGAGAAGGCTGAGCAAAGAAGCGAAGAGTGGCATAAGTGATTGCTTGATAGATTTCCAAGCAGATCTGAAGATTGAAATGAGAATGGAGACCACTTAGTGAATTAGCATAAGAGTTGAATTGGGTCTGGATTTGCAAAGTAAGTTGTATACATATCAGATCATACCTACTGATTAATTTATAACCATTGTATCGATCAAAATTCTTTAACTAGGTTGACCTAATAGTCATTGTATAAATCCTTTGAGAAAGGTGACATTCAGGTGGAATGTTTATGTTGTGTTTTGCTGTTAAATTTTGGCAAGATGATTACTTTTGAATAGTAAACTACATATTTATGTTGTTGAATTATGCTATTTCTACCAAGCATATTTGAGTTGTTTAAATGTTCTATAAAGTTTCAATTGGTACATCTATACCTGAGGATAACTGATTCACCCCCACCCCCTCTCAGTTATTATAAATTCATTCTAATAGTTGGTATCAGAGATTTGGTCACTTGAAAACAGCTTGAAGGTACTTCGAGAAAAATATCAAGATGTATAAAAAGAAGGTACCGAATTTGAACAAAGATAAATTTTTTGCATGGCAGAGTTTGATGAAATTACATCTGGTTGGTATTGGTGATGCTGTTATGTGCCTTATTGAAAATTATTATGGAGCCCCTACTACACCTCTCACTATTGTACAATTAAGAGAAAAATAGGAACACAATCAAGCAATGTTGGAGATTGCATCGTCCTTGAGCTATCCTGAATTTGATGACATAAAGAAATGTACAAATGCAAAATAGATGTGGGATACCCTAATAACCATTTATGGAGAAGAAACAAATGTGTTGAGAGCCAAATCTAAAAGTTTAAGAGGTAAGTTTGATGAAATGAAAATGCAAGAAGGAGAAAATATAGTTCAATATTGCGGTAGGATAAAAGAAGTTGTAAATTCTATTAGAGGATCTAATGGAACCATTGATGATAACACCATTATGAGAAAGGTACTGAGGAATCTTCTTCTTTTATATGTTATTAGATTCTCTACAATTCATGAATTGAGATGTACTCCTAATAATAATTTGACTTTAGAAGGTTTGGTAGGCAGACTTAATGCATTTGAGTTGTCAAATTTTGAAAACTACACTCCATGAGCTATTGATTCTGCATTCAAATCCCAGTTGGTCCTTAACAAATCAAAGAAAGGAAAATATGTGTGAACAGTGATAGCGACACAACAAATGATGATCTAGAAGAAATTAAATAACTTATGGAAAGAAGACTCTCTAGAGGAAAAAGAAAATTCAAAGGTAAACTTCCTATAATTTGTTCTTCATGTAACAAAGTTGGTCAAATTCTTGCTAGATGTCCTAATAAGAATGAAAAAGATGATAGAAGAGATAACAAGTACAAAGACATAAAGGATGACTGAGACTTTAGGAAGTATAAGGATTACAAAGACAAAGGTAAGAAATCTTGCTATATAGCTGAAGAATCTTCTGATAGTGGTTCTGACAATTCTGATAAAAATGATATAGAAGTTGTGTATGTTGCTATGAAATATGAATCTAATGATGATGATAAAACTACACTAATTTCTTATATGAGTAAAAGTGATCATTTGATTATTGACAGTGGTTGTTCACATCACATGACTGGTGATAAGGATAAATTTGAGATCGTAGATCAGTGCAATGGCAGTTATGTTAAATTTGGTAATGATGCACCATGTCTTGTTAAAGGGAAAGGATCAATTAACTTGACTGACAAAATCATATGTGACAGTGTATATTGGGTTGATGATCTTAACTATACTTTATTGAGTGTTGCACAACTGAATACATCTGGTTACAGAGTTGTGTTCCATCACAAGAAGGCAAAGATCCATGATGCTACTGGTGAAGTAGTTGGAAGTGGAGAACAAAAAAAAGGTAACTTGTTCTATCTGGATTTAGCTAATGAGACATGCTTGTTTGTACAATATAATGATGTTTGGTTATGGCATAAAAGGTTGTGTCATGTAAAATTTGATAAATTAGTAAGCATAATAAAATTGAAAAGGGTTATAGGGCTTCCTAAGTTAAAGAAACCTGAAAATGCAATGTGTAAGAAATGTCAATTGGGAAAAATGACTAAATCTAGTTTCAAGAGAGAGACTCATACTTCTGAGGAAATTCTGGAATTAGTTCATACTTCCCTTTGTGGTCCCATTGGTGAGAAAATTTACTATGGAGCTAGATATTTCATTCTATTTGTTGATGATTACTCTAGAATGATGATTGTAATGTTTCTTAAAGAAAAATCTGTTGCATTTCATTTATTTAAGCGGTACTTCACAAAAGTTGAAAAAGAGATAGGTAAAAGTATGAAATATTTGAGATTGGACCGAGGAGGTGAGTTTATTTCTAATGAGTTTAACATGTTCTACAATGAACGAGGTATAAAAGGATAGATTTCCATGCCTAGGACGCCACTACAGAATGGTATTGTTGAAAGGAGAAAATATATATCATGGACTCTGCCAGAACACTAATGATGGGGAAAAATGTTGCACAGAAATATTGGAGAGAAGCTGTAAGCAAAATAGTCTATACCCTAAACAGAGTACAATTCAAGATAGGTACTAATATTACACCTTATGAGTTATGGTATGGATATGCACCTAATGTAAAATATTTCAAAGTTTTTGGAAGTAAATGTTTCATACTGAAGGATAAAAGAAATGGAAAAATTGATGCTAAAGGTGAGGAAGGCATATTCCTTGGTTATTCAACTAGAAGTAAAGTATGTAAGTGTTGGAAAGTTGACTCTCTAGGATAATGTGACTTATTTTGTGTTTTCATTATGGCAACAAAGTCATATGGAGTTTTTTCATGTAAACATGTAAGACAAAATGGTGAAGTCTAGAAGACAAAGTAGAAGAGAGATATACAGTTGATAAGAGCACCAGCACACATGCATATGATTGATTTAGACTAAGAACCTTCAGACATAAGCTCTATGATATGTTTTTATGATTACCCTATACACACATGGTATGGAATGTCAGTATGGATAAGTTACAGAAAGATCAAGTTCACTAGCAGTTCAGAAAATAGAGTATGAAGCTGACTTAAGTTTTTTTATTAGCATGTAATATTTTTTTTTGTAAAGGCTAAGAGCCTATTGTAATAAGTTTCTAATGATATATTAAACATTATTGTAAACATGCTTAAACCAATTTGTTTGAAAGCATTGTGATTATTTTTTTTAGGCTGACTAAGGTCTTGTTTATAGTCGCATCTATTCAGGCTTGAATATATATATGACATGTAAATTTGTATTAGGTGTGTCAAAGATATATGCAAAGAAGAGATATAAAAGAATAGTATAAGATGTTAGAATGAGATAAATCTCTTTAAGAGTATAAGAGCATCAGCACATAACCGTAACTGATCAGACAATTGTGTCACATATAGTAGTTCATTTTTGGATATAGTGTATATCTTTTATCAAGAAGGTTGTAGTCTTCATCCTACTGAGAAGTGAACTTCTTGGACAGTGAGTCCTCACCCTTAACATGGTTATTTTTAAAAGACTCCTAAAATGGTCAAACCCTTAACCAGGTCATTCTGCTTGCATTGTAAAGACTTCTCCTAATAGGGAAAATGAACTTTAAAGGGTTCATTATACTAGTAAAATATTTGTGGGTACCAATTCCCACCATGTATTCCTCTTCCCCATAATCATATCATGTGTTATCATGTGTTATGTTTTCTCATGTTAAGCTTCAATTGATATATATTTGATTAATGTTTAAAGTTGCTAAAATATAATAAATAAATAAACACTGATTCACCCCCCCTCTTAGTGTTTCTAACAATTGGTATCAGAGTTGAGTGCCTTTGAGAGAAATCCTAATAGCTTAAGGTAGATCAGATGGTATACTTTAGGAAAGAGAGTCCTAAGTTTGACAGAGAAAACTATCTTGATTGGAAGAAAAAAAATGATAACACATCTTTAGTGCGTTGGATTTAAGATCTATGAGATTTCCACTAATGCAATTGATGTTCCCACCTTGAAAGACCTTGAAAAAGAAGATTCTACAATCAAACAAAAGGAAGTGTTCACTCAAAATGCAATCACCAAAGAAGTCCTAATCAGTGCCCTATCCGACAGTGAATTTTCTGAGATAAAGAAAGTAGATAAAGCATATACTATTTGGAAATACTTAGAGGAGATGTTTAAAGGTGAAATTAAATCAAAGAATGCACACAGAAAGACATGGAAGAAAAGATACAACTTAGAGATGCTACCTAAAGAAAACATCAAAGCTTACAATCAGAGAATAAATGAAGTAGTTTCAGGTATCAGAAACAATGGTGGAGAAATTTCATAGGATGATATAATGGACAAACTAATGACCAAATTGATAGAAGACTTGAAGCTATCAATTTTTTTTTGGCCAATGCAACATTCAAAAACTTTAAAGTATATCAAATGGTTGTAAAGTTAGCTTTTCTAAATGGTTCCCTAAAGGAAGAAGTCTACATAGAGCAGCCTGAAGGATTCAAACATTCAGACAAACCAGACATGGTATGCAAATTAAATAAAACACTTTATGGAATTAAACATGCCCCAAGAGCTTGGTATGAGAGACTTGATGGTTACTTGAAAAAGATAGTTTTTAGAAAAGGAGCATAAGACTATAATTTATTCATAAGAGAGATAGATGAAGGACTACTACTCATTGCTATTTTTGTTGATGACATTATCTTTAGAGATAATGACAAACTTAGTGCAGAATTAGCCAAAGAAATGAAAATTGAGTTTGAAATAAGCATGATTGGACCTATCAAATATTTCCTTTGATTGAATGTAAAAAAAATAGACAAATTCATATTCATAAATCAATCTAAGTATGTAAAGGAGATATTAAAAACTTTCAAAATGGAAGATTCCAAACCAGTATTTACCCCCATGATATCAAGAAGCAAGATTTCTAAAGATGATGATTACACAGTAGTTGACAAGACTCTATACAAGTCTATGATTGGAAAACTTATATATCTTACTCAATCAAGACCAAATATTTCTAATGTAGTTGGAATTTTTGGTAGATATCTACCTGAACCCAAACAGAATCACCTAATGGAAATAAAGAGAATATTAAAATATCTAAAGGGAACTATAGACTATGGTATCCTAAATCAGAGAATGTACAACTTCATGTGTATATAGATGCAGATTGGGTAGGTTTTATTGATGATAGGAAGAGCACCTTAGGAGGAGCAGTATTTCTTGGAGATAGGTTGGTTTCTTGGACAAGCAAGAAACAAAACTACATCTCTTTGTCAATAGAAGAAGCGAAGTATGTTGTAGCAATATTGAATTTCTCAACAATGGTTTGGATCAAATAGATGGTTAAAGACTTTGGTATCCAAATTGATTATCCTATTGTTATTCACTATGATAACACTAGCAGTATCAACATGTCAAAGAACCCTTTGATTCACGCAAAGACAAAACACATTTAGATCAAATACCATTTTCTAAGAGAAAAAAGTTTTAGACAAAGAAGTAAAATTGGACTATGTGAGAACTAAATAATAGTTGGCAGACATTTTCACAAAGCCTTTATCAAAAGATACTTTTGAGTATCTCAAGGAGAAGCTGGGAGTAATTCCCTTTCCTGAGTCTGATTAGAATTTATAGCAAGAACATAAGTCCTTGGTGACTAATGTATGGTTGACTACTCTACTTCTGGCATAGTACCTATGCTTAATGGTGTTTAACAACCTTTGTCATTGATGTCAAATGGGGAGTATTAGTAAGGGGGAGCATATACTCTGGGGAAGTATATAGAGCAGCAGTAGTGTAGAGGAACTTTTCATGAGGATATTGAGAATATTTTTAAAAGAAGGAAGACACTTTCAGTTGATGATATCATATGTTTCCATCAATGTCAAAGGAGGAGATAGTTGGAGATTTTTTTCTATGCAAATTATTGATTGTATGTTTGTTACTGATGACAACATATAATATACAACAGTGTTCTATATGAAAATATTAGTATATATGTTCTGGAGCTATGCTTGTTTATTTCCATGGTGTATACATATTCTATATTCTATGTGTATTCATGCTGAATCAGATATGAAGTTTCATTTAAGTTATGTTATTCAGTTATGACAGTTACAGTGAGTGAAGACTATCTGAGAAGAGTGGACGTAATAACATTATTTCTTGAGTTGTGCCTATCTCTGTGATATGCGTGTTTGTATTCATGTTTAGTTATGAGTTAAAGATAATTATCTAAAGGTTCCAAACATGTTCTATCAAAATCATGATGTTGGAGTTGATTTCGTGGAGCCGACTTGGTGAAGCATCGCCTCCATCCAGTTTGAGTTACATGATTCAAATCTGATTGCGTGGTTGATATGGATGACTAAAGAAGTATTGAAGGGACTCCTAAAGCTGATGAAGATCACATCTTTTGGGTAAGATAATTATACTAGTTCATTTGTTGAACGCTAAGTGTGAATGAGAAGAAAAGAAAAAGGAAAAGAACATAGCAGTTTACTTGTTAGTATGGAACAGTAAAGAGTCGTCATTCATCAATTGAGAATCTATGTGAAAAAGCAGGAAGAGACTATAATTTATTGGAACTAATCAAGATATCAAGTCTACTCAAATAGTTCATTCATTAGATATAGTGCATATATTTTTTACTAAAGGTTGCATCCTTCATCATTTTAGCAGTGAGCTTTTGGACAGTGAGTCGTCACCCCTAACAAGGTTACTTGTAAAAGATTCCTAATAGGGTCTGACCTTTTACCAGGTCTCTATAATTATTGCATTGTAAAGAACAACTCATAATAGGGTTGCAAGATCTTGTAATAGGGATAATTATACTCAAGTACAATTCTTTGTGGGTGCTAATTCCCACTGGGGTTTTTACCTATTTGGTTTCCCCATAACCAAAATTGTTGTGTTCTCTATTGTGTTATCTAAATGTGAATTTTATTTATTTTAATTGATATCTAAGTAAAGAAAAGATTTAAAGTTGCTAATACCTAATGCACCCCCCTCTCAGCTTTCCCTTGGGACTATTCTAACAAGTGGTATCAGAGCTTGGTCACAGGTTCGAATCCCCTTGGGTAACACTAAGGGGGAGATTGTTGGAAAAATTGTTTAGCACTCCCCTTGGGATTCATGACAAGGGAATAACCACCTCCTATGTATTCTACAAGTCTAGTGGTTGTATCAGGCATTGATAGGTCAATATTTTGGTGCAACAAAATCCACTACTTGTAACAATAAGAGTCAGAATTCTAACACTAAAAAAATTGTTGAAAGTGAAAATGTTAGAATTGATCAATATGTAGAAAGAAATGAAGCTGAAAGCATAGAGGAACCTAAAAGTTACAAATCATTTTTCTATCTAGATGAGAAAGATTCTAATGTATTATCTAGATTTGAGAATGAGGTTTCCAAGTAACAACTAGCACTTGTTGAGTCACAATATGAGGTTGTTGGGAAACAAGAGGCAATTGTGAAGCTATCTTATGGAGATGCTGAATCACAGAATCAACCTAGATTGAACAAGAATAATGAATCTGAAGCAAGACAAGAACCTACTCTAGCAAAGTATGTTAGGAGGAACTACAAACCTAATCAAAGCATAGGATCGAAGGATTCTATGGTTATGAAAAGAAGTAAGTTGAGAGACGTTACTTGCTTGTTATGTGATTTTGAGCCTAAAATAGTAAAAGATGCCTTAGAGAATGAAGAGTGGATACAAGCCATGAATGAAGAGACTGAATAGATTGAGAAGAATAAGACTTGGACACTTATACCTAGAAATAAGTTGAATGAATATGGAGAAGTAACAAGGAATAAAGATAGACTGGTATACAAGGGTTATGCACAAGAGGGAGGAATTTATTATGGAGAAACATTCATCCCAATTGCAAGGTCTAAAGGAGTCAGAACCTTACCTACTTATGCAGCCTACAAAGGTTTTAAATTTTACTAGATGGATGTGAAGTCAACATTCCTGAATGGAATATTAGAAGAAGAAGTGTACATTGAACAAGCTAATGGATGTGTTGACCCAAGTAAGAGAAACGTGGTTTGCAGACAACACAAGGTACTATATCGATTGAAGCAAGAACTAAGAGCATGGTATGAGAGATTGCATAATTACTTGATAAAGATTGGATTTGCAAGAACCAATGACAACAACAATCTGTATTTGAAGATAGATTAAAGTAAAGGTACTTTATTAGCTGAATTTTTTGTTGATGAAATTATATTTGGTGGACAAGATGTGTTATGCAAAACATTTGCAAAAGAAATGCAAACTAAATTTGAGATGTCTATGTTTGGTGAAATCAAATTTTTTGTTGGCTTACAAATATATCAAATGAAGAATGGTATCTACATTACTCAATTAAAATATGTCAAGGAGATACTAAAAGCTTTTGGAATGGAAGACTCAAAACTAGTGAGTACACCCATGGCTACTGGACATAAGTTAACAAAATATGATGATACAATAGAAGTGAATCAAACATTGTATAGGTCAATGATTGGAAAGCTGCAATATGTTGTACACAACAAACCTTATATTGCTCTAGTTGGTGGAATTGTTGCAAGATTTTCTTCTAATCCCAAAGAAACTCATATGATGGAAGTAAAAATAATTCTAAGATATTTGAAAGGAACAAATGAATATGGTCTATGTTGGTTGTATTTCCTATTTTGAAGTTTACCATGAAATTTTTTTAGAATGCCTACCTTTCGTGTACCCTGAAAGTTGAGTTCATAGTTGAAAATGGTAATATCCTACTATAAATAAATCTTCTGACCTCAAAATCCCTTTGAAAAGGCCAAAAACCCTAAGCCTTTGGGTCATTTTCATTTGAAATGTGGAAAATCCCTAATTTCCAAGTCAAGGTTATGTTTTAAAGTTACCTTTTTTGAGCTTAAGTTATGAAATAAATCATGTGCCTTTTTAAATAGGTTGCCATGTCTTTGAATGTTATAAGAATATTCCATTATGTTTAGAGACTCAATGGAATGCCTTTGTCACATTATCTCCAAGTGAAAAGTAATATGCCACTTTGGTTACAAGATTAAGCGACAACCATCCATCTGGTGAAGGAGCCAACGGTGGTAAGAAAGTCTCATAATAAACCTCGTAGTTAGTAAAAATTTTGGTGACTTTGATATACTATGGTCATGGTGTCTCTGGATCAAATCAGAGTTAAGCGATGAGTTTACAAGATTATATAGTTGCCAAGTCTCGGGATAGAAAGTGAGTTAAGATAAAGGATTAAGAGACTTGGAGACAATGACATGATGAAAATAAGATATGCAGTTGTTGCATAGTCACTGATTAGTTTTGAAAATTCAACATTCATTCATTGATTACAAGATAACAAGTAATAAGGAGACACATGTTTCAAAATCTAAGTGACTAAAGTATGCAGTCACATAGTCTCAAAATGAGAAATTTGTCATCTAGGGAATAAGAGACTAAAGAGAATATCAAACTCTTGTCGCCAGGTCTCGAAGTGAATTAGGGTTTTTATGAAAGTTCCAGAGACTTAGCAGAGCTATTGGATGATGACAGATGAAAGATAAATGGTTGTTGGGAAGTCTCCAGATGAAAAGGTTAAAGGTGATTTATTTAAGCGACTTAGATATAGAAGGAAATAAATGTTACATTACACTATAGTCACCAAGTCTCCAAATTGAATTAAGTTGATAAATTAAAGGTATCATATTCTATAGTCACTGAGTCTCCAGTATAAAATTATTAAGTTATAAACATCTAGTGATTAAGCGACATAGGCTTAAGTCGTGAAGTCTCATAAAGCCTTAATATTATTCAGAGACTTAGCGATAAGTGTTAGATTAAAAAGAAATCTAAGGTGGATGGGATGTTGCATGATAAACTAAGAGGTAGGAATTTATTTCAGCGACTTGGATTTCTTCAGTCGCGTGATCGCCAGAGACTGACTAAGGTTAAACTAAAATTCAAGGAACACATTTTTTCACAAGGTCTCGAAAGGAGATTAGGGTTAAAAGAAATGTTAAGTGACATGGAGACAAAGCATGGTCGCCAGGTCACCAGATAAGGAAAATGAATAATACAGTGAAGACAAGTGAAAACTGATGCTGACATGCTATGGTTGAAAAGTCACCAGCCAATAGGAATGTAGAACAGTTATGAGAAAGTGGAAAAGTTGCTAAAAATATCCAATCACGTCATTTTTAACCTTTGATCAAATTTAATAAAAAAATTTATGAGTTTATCACTCATTCGAATTAGATTGTCTGTCATGACCAGAGGCTACGACTAGAAATTAATATTAATGGCATAGTGTGTAAAATTAAAGGAAGAGATTATGGATTTTATAATAATGAGCTGCATATCTTGAGCATTTTTCCATAAATAGCTAATATCATACTCATTTTCATTAACCTTGCATTCAGAATTTTAGAGTGGAGAATTTTCAAAGTTTTCTATGTCTAAGAAAAAGGGAGAATAATTGCCTTTTTGAAGAATGAATTGAGTGATTGTTTCTACAGAATTTAAGGTAATTTGTGTGACTTTTAGTGCTCTTGAATTATTTTTAGTGTATTTTAGTTTAGGGTAATTGTTTGCAATTACATTTGTTTCAATATCGGTACCAAAGATTGAGAACAAACCAGAACAAGATGAGTTAAGCACTGAGTGTGGCCTCAACAAGTGGAAGGAATGATGATATAGATGATGATGCCAAGGGAAAGCAGAATTATTCACATGAGTTCCTGAAGTTATTGTCAGGTTCTACACAAAATAAAAAGTTAAATTCTAATATCTTGATTGATGATTTGTCCAACATTAGAGATGCAAAGACACTAGGAGCATCAGGTTATTCTCCATTTAACTACTTCAATAAAAACTGTGATGGATTTGTGCCTATCTCAAACCCTTGGACATGTGGACTAGCTAGATTGTTTGTTCCTGATGTGTTTGTAGATGCTGGTTTTATTTAATCCGTAGAAAACAATTATGATGAGCTTAGAAAAATAATTAAGAGAAGTTATGGGGCTATGTTACTTGTTTTAAGTAGAAATTCATTTATGCAAGCATTTAACCTCTATTACCAAACGTCAACTAAAATTTTCCTCAAGAAAAAAGAAGAGAGGTATGATAGGGAATCTAGAGTGGTTAGGAATATGATAAAGAAACACATGCCTAAGGAGACAAGGAATTATATTGTCCCTTTACAAGCTTTGGCACCTTATTCTTACAAAGATTTAAACCACTATATGAAATACATTTCGTATGCATTGTGTAGAGTTCTAGGGAGGGATGGTGGTGCCAAAAGGATTAATGTAGGCATTTTGATGATTGTCTTAGATATACAGGATGTGTATACAAGCACTAGTTATGACTACATCCAATATATACTTGATAGGATGCATGAGGGTTTTATTGCTATTAAGAAAAAAGAGAAAGAGCCCAAGTTTATACACTATTCTATTTTGATGCATTTATTGCTTTATTTCAATTACCCTCTAATGGATGAACAAAATTTGAACCCTCAAAGATTCCACTACAATAAGCCCAACCTCATTCAATTTTGTATTAGAGTGTGGAATTAAACTGCTAAAGATTGTGACTTCTATGGTTTCAAGAATTGGATTGTGTACCCAATAATGCAAAGCCTAGGAGTAAATGAGACTAGGTTACCTACAAAAGTACTACATCTTTTGAGGGCATGTGAGTATGTTGATAAATGGTCGGGTGATCATAATTGGGGTGATTTCTACCTGGGAAATTTTTTTACTATGATAAGAGTATATGGATGTTCACATCCTCATCATATTCTCCTATATCATGTTCCAACTAGGATAGCTGCAATGGAATTCATTTGGGAACTAATATTGATAGATAAAGAACACTTGGAACCACATAGAAAGGGGAAATTTACCCCTAGATAGTTCAAATTGTATCAGTTTACAATTGGCAAGAGAGCTATAGATCTAGTAAATAATTGGATGAGTCACTATAAGATGAGTGTAGCCTTGTGTAGGTACAATGATATTAAAGGATTCATTGTGGGAGCCAAGAAGCTTTTAACTCCTACCATACCATATAGCTTTATATATGAAGAGTGTGTGGAGGAGGATGCTATCAAAAATATTTTGGGAGAAGGTGAAGTAGTGAGAAGAGTAGACTTGATCCAAGATCTTATTAACCCGGAGAGGTAGGTGAAGAGAAAGGGGATGATTTTTAGAGGTTTCTACCCTAACATGCCTTATCTCAAAAGGCTAGATGCAATGATTGAGAACCACTCTATTTATTTAATCAGTTAGAAGAAGCACTAGTGGTACCAGAAAAGGGCCATAGAGAGAATTTAGAGTCTAAATATGACGATGATAGTGATCAGGGCTATCCTTCTTCCAACGCCTACCCAAATTACCAAGCAATATCATTGAGGCTTGCACTTGAAGCACAAGAATATGTTATTGACCTAATAGAGGTCCCAGAGCATGAGGCTACTGATGAGCTGGCACTTAAAAGGCAAAAGGTTGATAGTGGTAAGCTTTCACATGCCAAAACTGGTGTGAGAAAAGAAAAGAAGAAAGATAAGGTGAGTGCCCTTATTCCTATCAATAGGACTTATGATCACCAATTAAGGAAAGAAATAAGAAAAGGAAAGAAACTACAGCAAGAGGTTGAAGAAGATATTGAGTTACCTGTCCTAGTTGGCATTGATGAAAGGGTGATCCATCAGCAAAAGTTCCTTGATGATGACAATTTCATCAAAACCCAGGAGTTTAAAGGTTTCCTTAGGTGGAAAAAATAGAAGAAAGTAAGTGAACGGATGAGACTAGAAGGAGGAGAACAAGTTACTAGTGAGGCCCTCCTAGTCATACATAATTATGATCTTGAATCCAAAGAAATAACTCCCGAGGAGGCGAGAAAATTAGTTAAAGAAAGTAGTATGTTACTTGTTGAGGGTTGGGACCTAGCATCGACCTTTATAATAGACCATATTAGAAGGTAGCCAAATTTGAAATTGACATTTGAAGTAAAAGTTGGTGAAATGGTCAGGGGATTTTGATATAATCCAAAATCCCAAACAGTTGTAAATTGGAGCTTAGCTCCTAAAGATCAGAAACCAACTCTATTAAACATTCAATAGAGCATGGTAGGAAATCAGATGGTATGGTCAGTCAATAACACAAATGACATGGGGATTTCTCAGATTTTAACCTATTGGGCACATCTAAATGAAGATAAAATAAAACATCTATCCTACAAATGTGATACTTTGATAAGTGAGGCTAGTGTCATAGAGAAAGATAGGGAGATGTGTTATATCAAGATACATTCTCTACAGAATTTAATTAAGGATTTAACTTAGCAGATAATGGAAAAGCTAGAAGTTATCCCTGTCACTCCTAAAGAAAGTATAGATGCAGAGGTCCATACAGACTTAACAGTGGACAATATAGAAACATAGGAAGGGATAAGTGAACATAATGAGATGCTCTATGGATCATTAATGAGTATTTTATAGCATGGGATAAACATCTTGAAAGATAAAATATATTTGATACTAAGTGCATATAATAAATTGCCTATTTTACATGCTGAGGTAAATAATTATCTCAATATTTCAAATCCTTATTCTACAACTTGGTCAAGTAGGAAACAAATTTTTGAGAGGTTGGCTTATTTATAGCCACATAGGCAATATTTCCAAAAATAGTAACTGAGGTTGGTGAGGAGATAGCAAAGATAAATGTGACTTTAACTTTCTCCAAAGGTAAGTTAAATCAGATTGAGGCAAGGTTGGGCCTATTTGTAACAAATTTCACCTGATTCATTCCTCTAATCAAGGGAGAAGACAATCAGATCAAGGCTTGGGCGGCCTGCAAGGGAGAATTTGACAGCAAGTTGCCTAATAAAGAGGCATTTATTACAAATGGAGAATTAGATATGGAGTGTTGCAATAAAATCATGGATGAAGCATTCAAGGCTGAAATTGACATAAATAAATTTATGGCAGATGTCAAAGGAATTATAGATGCCAAGTGGGACAGACAGAAAGAACAATTGCAAGATATTCAAAGCTTTATTTGGCCTACTGAGAATGATGTGGCAGCATGGGATGTGATGACAAAGCCTAAGAAGAAGAAGCCTACCATAATTGATCTTGATATAATTGATGAGGAATAAAGGAATGTCTGAGCGCCTTATATAGATTTCTTGGAAGACAAGAAGGTTATTCATCATCAAAGTCAAATAAGAAACTACCCTAAACATAAACAACCAAAGATGTCGAAGATCACATGAAGACAAAAGAGCAAATTGGATTTCATCTTCTATTTCTTCTTTCCACCACTTGGTTTATCTTATCTTTTGTTTGATTTGTATTTAGGGTTAGGTTTCTAAAACCATCTGAAGCTTGTTGCATCCTTTTCTTAAGGATTCAAAGATGGTTTAAATAGATATATATAGGCCAATTTTGTTACAGCAAAATATGGTGAAATATAATTGTAAGCCATACTATAGAATTGTGTCTGAGTTTTTGAGCTTTTGGTCTCTATATGTATAAAATAGGAATATAAATCAAATATGGTGAAACTTCTCTTCTATATTGTTGTTGTCTCTTTACTTATTTTGTATTCTCTTTTATGTTTAATATGTAAGGAATTTTAAACATATTGGTTACAAGGTAGATATCTAATTACTTACAAGTTTCTTTCAAGGGAAGAACTAAGTTTTGTGAGTAGTTTCAGGGAGTATAACAATATTTAAAGATTTGATACAACAATGTTGGAGTGACAGGGTGATTTGTAAGGAATCTTACTTGAGTTGCATATAGGTTGCAAGGTAATCTATAGTATCTTTATTTGCTTTTCTGTGGATTTGCATCTTTGACTTTGTAGCCCAAGGATAGGCATTGGTCTAGAATATGTCAAGTGGTTTTTCATCATCCAAACAATTAAAATAAATCTTTCACTTTTACATTCAAAATATATAAGTTTAAGCAATTGTATCATAATATACAATTCATTTTGTTAATAACTTTGAGAGAGGATTAAATAGGTTTCCCCTTCTAAGTTCTGAGAACTAAAAAGGAAGAAGGATGAATGTCTTTAAAGAACTACTATTTGTTATTATTATTTCAATAGTTTTCATGGTTAAACTCTATGTCAAGATGTTTTTAGTCTTATGCCAAGTAAATTACAAGTTAATACAGTAAACAAGCAGCAAATTAGTATCCACATTTACTAATACTGTGAGACAACAATCATATATAGGTAATACCTGCCTGGGTATTGTGGAGCCTAAAAAGAAGGAGGTGATAATAGTACCCCCAGATATTATCATAAACCCTCATCAATTACAGTTTTCTCTTTCTTGAACCATTAGTTTCAAATATTAGGAGTCATAGTGTTAATCAAGTATTCAAGCACCTCTTGAAGGTTCAGCAAGAAAAAAACCCTAACAAATTGGCGACTCTACTAGGGATTTGATATAAGAATTTTAAATTTTTATAAGCATAATATCAATTATAGTTGCCAAGGTCATTTTGATAAGTATTCCTTCATTTCAAAACAATTGTTGGGTGGCGATTCTAAAGTTAAATCTCAGTGATCATTAAAAGTTAAGTAAATATCTTTCAAAATGAATACTAGGTCAAAAGCAAAAAAAAATCTTGAAGTTGCATTAGACAGTGGGTAAGCATCAACTTCAAGGATGGAAATGTCTTTGAGGAGTTTCTCCAAGTTAACATAGATGAAATTTCTCCAAGAATTCAAAACATTAATTCTAGGAGGGAAGGTAGTGGTCAGTATAATCATGAGGGAAATACTTTAGAATATGAAGAAGCTCTAGAGAGAGTACTAGAAACATCTATAGCTACTTCCAATTCTAGTTTGAGGGGTGGAACAAATATAGTAAGTTTAAAATCTGAGGAAGTTCCCTCTGATGATCTTGTTGAGGAATAAATACTCATCATGAAACTTCTTTCCCTTATTCAACAGATGAAAAGGGAAAAATAGATTAGAAAAAAGAAAAAACATGTAAAGAAAGATGTTGATAAAATAAAAAGAAGATCTTTAAGATACCAAACTAAAAAGAATATAGAGAGGTCTCAAAAGAACCAAGAAATACCACTTACTCATAGAGCTTCTAGTTCATAAAAGGATAAGGACAAAGGCAAACAAAAGATGACTGAAAGAAGGATGGAAGAACCTAAAGTTCACAAGGTCTTAACAGAGAAAATGTCCAAGTTGGATATTGATCTTGAAAAAATAAGAATTGAAAAAGAAACCATGGAAAAAATGTTAGAAAAGGAACAGATGGAAGTTGCAAAAATATAAATGAAGAATAAAATAGATTTTTTGCAGTCTTCCAAATATTCTGATGCTATAACTGAGAATACAACATCTTCTAAAACAAAAGCCACTACTTTTAAAGATAATGATAATTTTCAAGGGAAACCATTGCATACCGAAAGGTATAAGAAGTTTAACTTCATTGGTATCCATGGATACCCCAATGCATTTCCAAAAGATGTGGGTGATATAGGAGAAAAGCTCCCAAATTTTGCAAGTATTAATGTAATTTCTTGTGAAACACACTTAAGAAAATTCATTGATTTTGCTGATGATTTGAATACCACTCATGAAGATGTGTTAATGAAGCTTTTTGTTCAGTCTCTGGTAGAGGATGCTAGAGAATGGTTTAGACGTATTTTTAATTGTTATGTTTTGTCCATGGATGAGTTAATTGAATTATTTAAAGATCAATATGGTGATAAGGCAAACAAGGGGTTTTTGTTGAATGAGTTCAATAACATAAAAAAGAATTACAATGAAGAGGTCACTAAGTTTAATACCAGATTCCAAAGAGCAGTGCATAAATTATTTCAAAAAATAAGGCTGGCTAAAGATGTATGTTTAGCAACCTATTTGAATTCCTTTGATTCTAAAATGGGTTATGCTCTTAGGGATAAAAACCCTAGAACTCTTACTGATGCTTATAAGATAGTAGTAAATATTCAAATGAACAGAAGGGTGTCTAGTAAACTAAATAGGAGAGATGATTAAAGATTTAGTAGGAGTAACCTAAAGGAACTAGAATATAAAGAATATAGGAATCCTCAAAATAATAGGCCTTCCTATAACAACAATTAAAATCCTCAGAATAGAATGCAAAATCATCCTTATGGAACTCAGTTTAAGGATGTAAATCCTATTATTCTAGCTAGAAAAGAAAAATATGATAACATAACTTCAGACCCTCTACATAAAAATCTTGTCCTGATGAAGGTCAAAGGTAGGAGGATCCCCAATGGAGATGTCCTAGCCCCCAACCAATAACCACACAATGGAATATAAATAAAAACATAGATATTTATATCTACACAATGCAAATACTCATAATAGAATCATTATATTTTCATCCAACATGCCCAGCTGTAAGGCCTTCTGGGTTACGGCCAAATACAATGCAATTACAATAGAACTTCGTAAGATCTCACAAGATCCAAATGAAACCCTAGCTATCCTAGATCCACACACTGTTAGGAACAACCAAGGAAGATCTAAACTTATGCTCGCAAGCCCACCAAGCAATCTCCTTGTTTCCCAAGCCGCAGCCACTAGCTCTTCTGAAAACTTGCTCCTCTACTTCTTCCTCTTCTCCAGGATGAATAAATAATCCTAGCTAGTCTAGATCCACACACTAGTAGGAGCCCCCAAGGAAGATCTAAACTTGTGCTTGCAAGTCCACCAAGCAATCCCCTTGTCCCCCAAGCCACAGCCACTAGCTCTTCTCAAAACTCGCTCCTCTACCTCTTCCTCTTCTCTAGGATGAATGAATGATGACTAAAGACTTCCCCCACAACCCCTACTTATACCAATCTAAGCCACAGGTCGG
>MU226006.1:15836-28854 GCA_018584345.1 Thuja plicata | reverse complement strand
ATATATATATATATATGTTGAAAACTCACTTTGTTTTTTAACTATTTAAAAAAAAAAAAAAACATGACAGCAACAACAATAAATAATATGGATATAGACTTATTTTGCATTCCTAATTAAGCACACTTCTTTCAAATTTGAAATACATTAACAATAGTTTGAAAAGAAAATTTATAATAGTGACATGAATCTTACCTAATTTTTAGCCCTCTTTTTTTTACAACTAGCAACTTCCACATCACTACAAAAGATATTGAAGGTTCACATAACAAGTGACTTGTACAACTTTAGATTGAAATGAAAGGAACTTGAAATAACAAGTTTTTGTAAAAATGTCTATTTCCACATAGAAAGGAAAGGATATATTACATCAAGAGCCAAATACATTACATAGTTTGTCCTTCTAATGATTTCTATCAAACATGCTTATAAGAGATACATAAAAATAGCCACATGGCTTTTCTTTTTCTAGTAAATAGTTATAAATCTCTTTTCTTCCTAGTTCTTTTCAATTTTCAAGTATAGCTCCACTTCAAATCTGCAATACAAAACAAGACAAGGGGGAAACAAGAAACCATGGGGCTGCTCTCCACCCAACCTAGGCCTCTTATGAGGCCACCCCCAAGCTTGGGGAACCAAACAAGGGTAGGATACATACAATCACAAACAACAACATAAGAACATGAAGATTTTTACATTCAACTCCCATTTTCCAAAGGGTTACACAATGGATCTTTCAAAAATCCCACTTGGGGTGAAGTGGACCAAGTACCCAAGGGAGAAAACCATCCCAAACATGAAAATTTCAGCCTTCACATGGTTGTCCAAAATACATTCTTTCACATTTACAACCCAATAGTTGCATGCCCTTATGACCCCCAATGAAGCAACAAGAGGGAGGCTTCATGGAGCCCATACTCCATGCTTTTTCCCTCTCCTCCTTAAGGAGAGACTCTACACCAAGGGCTATCATACACCTCCACCCCAAAGACTACTCTTCCCTCCCAAGGGTGAGTGAGTCTTTATACTCCCATTAACAAACATGCAAAGAAAGACAAAGGAAAACTTGCAACAACTTCAATCAACACATTAACAACAAGATCCAAAGCATTCAACAAGTCCATCAAGCACAACAATAAACATATACCAAGAACACATAGTTTACATGAGTAAAAGAGAGAGTTTCATAGTTTCCACCAACCTAAAATAAAAGCTTAAGGATGAAAGTTGAAGAAGAGCTCCCTTTTAGCCAAATCCCTCCTTCCAAGATCTCCAATTCTAGAAATGTCCCCAAAATTAGGGAGTGGGTGTTCAAACTCTCCAACTTGGAGAGTTCCCACTAAAAAGCCCTCTAGAAAACTCATGGGGAGAAGAAAAGTTTTGTAATTGGTCCCTCTTCCCTATACTCTTACACTTTACCAAATATGAAACTAAGAAAGGAGCTTCCAAAAAGGTGAATCATGTCATGACACTAATATGGAATGGTGTTCTACCCAAGTGAAGACTCACAAGAGTTTATTTTCGTCCAACTTGGGAAATCAACTTTTTGGAAGGCTCACATGGTCAAATGGGGGCTATCCTAGGTTTAAAAACGCCCTTAACTATTGGTATAACAAGTGGGCTACCTAAAAATGACCCCAAAACACCCCTGGGCACTCCACAACCCTTCTAAAAGTCCATTCTAAGAGTAATTTCGAAAATTCAATTAGGTAACCATACTCCCATCTCCCAACCCAAGGTATGCATATGGGGATTCACTAATGTACTATTCTAGGTAGGTGGACAACCATTCCCAAGCTGACATGTCATGGCCTTTGGTACAAACACAAGTGTCAAGTGACACACACAAAATTTACACATCACTAAGCCATGTCATATCCACTAAGGCAAAACTCACAAGGAAAATAAGAAATACATTTAAATATTATGCTACCACACTCCTCTACATACGTTTACGAATAAAATTATGAAACAACGAGGTTTTTCCTTTCATTAGATGCAACCTTGGCTCAAACTGAGTTCACAATTCCCTTTGTTTAGTTCCCCAAATAAAATACCATGGTTTCTTACCTGCACACTTAATTCAAATATCAGTCATATGAGAAAATAAATATACATCATAAAGAGATAAGCAATTATTCAGAATATAAGGACATCATCAATATACTAAGTTATTACTAACGATCACAAGATTACATAATTCTCATTTTAAGCATTTATCATAACGTAAAATTCACATTGCAACAAATTGAAATTCAACATTTAAATCAGATAAATCCAAATCTCATCGGTAACCATAACATAATCATAATGAGTTTCCAAATCAATAGTCTCAGAATAAAGGTTCAAAATAAAAAAACCTAATATAGTCCATATGGTGCATCATAAAGCATCATGTGTCCATACACCCAAAATAATCAAATCCATGGCATAAAGCATAAAGTCCATAATGTCTATAGTGCATCAAAAGAAAAGTATCATATCCCAAATCTATCATAAGAAAAAAATTAGAAAAATACGATGGGGTTCAGGGTGAGGCCTCATAGCTATCATCACCTAGTCTATGGCCTTGGAGGAATTTTTGAATTTCAAACTTATGGCCCAGCCATATCTGAACAATAATTGTCTTAAGGTGCCAAGAAATGACTTCAAGAAGATGAAGTTAGAAATCCCCCAATTCAACTTTAAAGAAAGCATAAAGATGGGGATAATTGCACTATGTAGGGTATTTAGACAACCCCATGCTCAAGAATTCTCAGCATGGATGTACTACTTCTTATTAGGCATCTCTTCTAGTAAACAATATTTTGACTAGGCCACCATTATTACAAACCATGTGGACTCCTAGTTCCTCCAGGTCACCCAGACCTCTAAATTTTACATGACATCCTATGTTCTATGGGCATTAGTATAACAATGCCCCATCACAAATGGGCTACTCACTATAGGTGTACTAAGGATTGACCCGGCCTAGAATCCCCCCTGGGATTATTTCCCACATATGAAATGGGAGGATAGTTTCCTCAGCTTCTGCTAAGTAAATTATGCCTTCATTTACTACAACCTCCTCACACCTACCCAGGATGTTGCATACTAGATTTATAAGGATGAAATGGATTTGGTCATAAGTTATGGCCACTGTTACATTTAGTTTCAGTAGCACACCTATATTCAGGTGACTGGCTTCTCCGCGAAACCCTATTTGTTGCACAAGCACTATGGGAACAAAAT
Organism: Thuja plicata; assembly: GCA_018584345.1. Taxonomy (NCBI): domain Eukaryota; kingdom Viridiplantae; phylum Streptophyta; class Pinopsida; order Cupressales; family Cupressaceae; genus Thuja; species Thuja plicata. The sequence goes on along the minus strand of MU226006.1, from coordinate 25,623 downwards.
AATTATTTTGGAATATTGCCAGTAGATTTTGGAGCTGCATGCCCTCTTCACAGTGAAGAAGGTAATAAATTTTCTATTACCAATCACCTATGGGAACTACTCTTGTAGTCTAGCTACGGCTAATGAGGTAGAAAGCAAGCTTAAAAGTATAGGCTTAACAGAATTCTAGCTTGCACGAAAGAACTTTGATCCACTAGGAAAAATAGAAATGACACTTCCCCAGGTATCAGAGCCCAATGCATATGATGTGGAGGATTTTTGGGAAGATTTCCAAGATAACATTGAAGTCCGGAGCCAACACTTTGTTTGGATGACGATGGGAATGATGGATAAGATGAAGCTTCAGAAGTTATCAGATGACTTCTTGGACACCGGGTCCACTATAGACCCTAAATATAAATAAAATAGAGTAGAAAAAATGGCCCTCCCTCTAGTATAATGGAACTCCCAAGAAGGTCCAACAATTAAGGATCTTACCCATGATGTGGTCGAGCACAGCCACACATATTTTTAAAAAGCATGCCTAAGAAGCACATGTAAAGTTGGCCCATTTGTGTTGGGCTCAACTTCTAGGGCCAGAACTTCCTCACAAGGGGAGGATAGAGGAAAAAGTATAATAGGGACCCCATCACAAAACCTATCCATGATCCCCACAATGGAGAAAATGCAAGAGACACTGGCGGCCACCCAACAAATGAAAGAAAATTTGATCACCTGGCTAGCCACCCCAGTATGTATGGTTGGACCTCTCCACCTTGCTAATTCCCCTTCACGAGTAGCATTAATGATCTAAGAAATAGGGACTAGGGTAGAGGAGGAGTGAGAAGCTATGATAGATGAAGGTCCACCTTTGGTAGTGAGGAGAAAGAAAAATAAGACTAACCCTCAGCCAAAGGTGGAGCTAGAACTTGTGATGCCAAGCATCCAAGAAATACAAATTGCTTCTTCTGACTCGTCGGAGCTAGACAAAGAACCCAAGGATATCCTAGAGACCTCACCTCCACATGAATTTTATGATCTATTTGGGACTGACAAATTTGGAAACTTGCAGGGAGATGTTGGGAAGGTGATAGAAGAAATCAGCACACAAGAAGGAGAAGCCCCGGAACAAGAAGCTACCCACAAGTAGGAAGCCCAGGTAAAAGAAAATGAACAAGAACATGTAAATGTCTCTGACATCCCATAGATACAGGTTGCAGGAACTATGGAAAGTAGGCAAACATAGGATGAGCATTCGGCATCAGTTAGGGAAATCAGACCTACACGGCTAACTGTAACCCCAAATGCCATGCTCCAAATGCCGCCTCCAAGGGTAACATTTGATGAGGTAATCACAGTGGCCCAAACATTGAATCTTGGCCTGATACATCCACCACCTCTAGAAAATGCACCAACAAGAGAGACTATCCTGACATAAGAGGCCTCTAAAGAACAACATCAAGGTGGGGAATAGAACCCCAGAGAAATAGATGTTGATCTCAATGCTGCAAAGGACATAGACATTGGGGAAACTAATATAGGTACCACTGAGACAAATATTTCTATTGAGCCCAAGAATACAAGGAAGGAGTGAGGGATGGCTCATAACACCAAGGAGGCACAAAAAAATGCTAGAGGGGAACTACAAGAATAGATTCTGGTAGCAAGGTCACCCCTACCACTACAATGGTTGGTGGAGTCCCAAAGATAAAAGGCCCCAGTAACACCCAATGCCCATCTCTCCTTGGTTGAGATGATGGCATAGGCACAAAATACTCCCAAGGCCAAGAAGGCCCAGACAGTCCATAACCTTCAGACTAGGCCAAGAAGAGATATAGTTGCAGTGATTGAAACACCCTCCCCAGATGCAAATGAAGCAATGACAAAGGCTGACGAGTGTGCTATCAAAAAAATATCTCTAAGGAAGAGAGGAAGGTAGGGTGAATTGGAGTTGTTAAAAGAGGTGGCCAAAGCAGTGGAGGCCCATTATGAAAAGGAGACTCAAAAATTTAGGGTAGAAAAAGAAAAGAATGCAAATCTCATAGGGCTACTGACAAAGCTTGTGCAGCCTATTACTGCCATTTCCCTAGAATTTTCCACATCCAGAGCACCGCTCCCTTAGGGTGACATAGATTCACTAAGGCATATGAAAACAAAGGCTAGGAAATTGAAAAATGGGTTATCAAATAGATGGGAAATGCCTAGCATTTCTTACTATCCACACTTCTAGACTTATATGTAGTGAGCAATGTTTTACACTAGGCCAAAACTATCGTCACCATTTGGGAGGGAGACATTGAAACTATGAAGCATGGAAGGAAAAAGTTGGGAGGGCTCATTGGCATCAGATAAGAAGTTGTCTCTGAGGTCAAGATTTTAGGAGAGGTGTCTTTTGACTTTGTCTAGAGCTAGCACTCCAGACTAGGCCTCACACTAAACGTAACCAAGCACCTAGTAGGGGCTTTGTGCGACAAAGTCCAAGAGGTTCAATATACTTTTAATTTATAAAATTCATTTATTTTGAAGGTTTCCAGAGTTTATCCTTTCAGCACTAAAACATGTACTCTAGAGGAATACATCCTGGGCAAATTTGACGAGTTAATGGAATCTCGGTACCAATCCCTGGAGGGAATTGATGTAGCAAAAATGACATGGATAACTCGCATGGTGCTCTAGGGTCATGATGGGGCGAAGATGGCCGCAAAATTTAAAGCAAATGCTCTGTATCTGGGTGAACAAATGGAGGAGGCCAAGTACCGTCAGGCCAGTCTCAAAGACATTCACGAGGATGGAATTGCCCGACTCCTGGAAACCTTCAATAATACTAAGGAACAATAAAATCCTATGAATTATAGCGATCATCATCAGCTGGTGTATTTTCATAGTCATTCATTATTTTGGGGCACAAGCTTCCAGATCCTGGAGTTCTAGATCCAATATTTTTGTATTTTTTAAGTGACCAGTGTCCTGGTTCCAAAGGCTGACTAGCCACTTTAAAAATAGTTAATAAGGATGTTAGAGGGTGGGTGACTCTAGTAAGGCACATCAAATCAAAGAATGGTTCTGATAGGTGGTCTTCCCAAGGCTCTGCTCCAACATTGAATACCTGGCGCATCAGAGACAGTGAGCCACTCTTCCATTGATGAGGCATGTAGCCTCGATCACTGGGGGATCAAATTTCTTCTTTTCTCTTTACAACTCTCTTCTTGAGGCCGATTCTTCCACTCCTCCTTTCTTGTCTTATTCTTTTGACATGTTAAACCTTTTCCATGTCAAGGTCTTTTGTAGCATGGTACAAGTAGTACCGGCCATCAGAAATTATATTATATTATTTAAGTGTAAAGTAAGTTAGGTTAGTTTTAGGTCAAAATATGTATATAAATAATAAGTCTGACCTCATTCCAAGGGTTGGCAAAATTGATGACTTTTTAGTCCACAACTAGTGCTTTTAGTATTTTCATTTCTTGTAGTTGTAGAGCTTAATGCTCCATAGTTGTTAGAAGTTTTGAGGAGTTATATTCTCCCTTGGAGCCATTTTTGTACACACCAGTGCTCACTAGAAACCCATGAATGAATAAGGAAGGATTCGTGCAATGGTGTTGTTGGTCTTCTGGTTTCTGCATTAAAACTTTTTGTGTTGTACGTTCTTTATGTCCCTTGAACTTAAAATTTTAAGTAGATTAGCAACCTTCTTTTCCCCTCACTATTGTATAAATATGAACTATTATTTATTCTATATTTAGTGTAGCATGTTCAAGCATGGTTGATGTTTTGAATATTTAGCATAACAATAAGGAGATAGAATACTTCTACTTTTGAAGTTTAATTAGTAAAGTTGATGTGTGCTTCCTAGAAAACTAACCTAACTAAATCTTTGGAGAAGATGAGCCAAGATAACCAGCTATCCCCCATGAACAAAATAGTCACATTCCCAACTAAGCTCCCGCATCATCGAGACCTGACTCTCATGTGAAGGCTTGGAGAATTTATTCTCCAGAAAACCTTTACAGGAGAATTTGGTTGGTACCCCAGTACCCGGTGACAACTTACATCTGTTGGCAGACCTGGTCACAAAGTCCCATCAACAGAAGGGAGTACAGTCTTTCTTAGGAAAGATTAATTTTGTTAGGAGGTTTATAGAAAAATTTGTAGAAATTGTCAAGCCTATCATAAAGTTGCTCAAGAAAGATACAAAATTTAATTGGAATGAAGAAACTCAAATGACATTTGAGAAAATAAAGAAGGCAGTGCAAGAGGCTCTTGTTCTAAAATCACCTGATTATAGTAAGCCCTTTTCTTTGTTTTCATTTGCATCTTATCATACAATTTCTGCTTTTCTACTAAAAAAGGATGAACAAGGATTTGAGTATCCAATAGCCTTTTATAGTAAATCTCTTCAGGCTGCAGAGCTAAATTATGAGATGATGGAGAAGTAGGCCTATGCTTTAGTAAAAGCTATAAAATCTTTTAGAACATATTTGGTTTGTGCTAAAGTACAAGCATATGTCCCACATTCAATAGTAAAGGATATTCTTACTCAGTCAAAAGTCACTGGTAAGAAGTGTAAGTGGACAAACATAATACAAGAATTTAATCTTGAAATTCACATTACAAATTTAATAAGGGGTCAGGGTTTGGCGAAACTCATGATAGAAAATAATTTGGATTTGGTACAAGTAAATGATATAGAGACACAGGATCTGACAGTCACAAGTATAGAAAGACAACCATTTTATACTAATATTGTGTATTTCTTTAAGAATACCAAGTGTCCCAATAATATGATAGAAAATAAAAAGAGGAGTCTAAAGATGCAAGCTCAGAAGTACACCTTGATTCAAGGAGACCTATATTGGAAGGATAAAAATAGTGTGCTACTGTTATGTTTAGATAAAAATCAAGCTGAAAAAATATTGAATGAAATGCATGCTGGGATATGTGGTGGGCATTTTTCTACAAAAAATATTGCTCACAATATTTTAAGTGTGTTGTATTATCAGCCTAGTTTTTTTAAAGATACCCATGCATTTTTCCAAAAGTGTGAGCCTTGCCAAAGGTTCTGAAACAAGTTAAAGTTCTCGAGTGCCCTATTGTTAAATTGTGTAGGTGCTAAGGCACCTTTTTCCATGTGGGGTATTGACTTTATTGGGAAATTTTCAAAAAAGTCTAGTGGAGGACATAGTTGGATATTAGTGGGTACTGATTATTTTACTAAGTGGATAGAGGCTATCCCCACTAAAAAAACAACAAGATTGTTACAAATTTTTTATTGGAAAATATTTTAACTAGATTTGGTATCCCAGCCAAGCTGGTCATGGATAATGCCATTTGTTTTAGATGTGATGAGATAAAATAATTTTGCAATGAATATGGGATTATAATGTCTTATTCATCCCCATATCATCCTAAGCCAAATGGCCTAGCAGAATCTAGTAACAAAAGTATTCTGAAAATTTTAAAGAAAAACTTAGAAAAGAACAAGAGAGCCTGGCATACAAAGTTGAGATTAGCTTTGTGGGATGATAGAATAATAGTTAAGAAGCCAACTGGTAGGTCACCATTTGAGCTAGTATATGGTTTATAGCCTAGGATGCCTATAAATAATTTTTTACCTATATACAAGTTCATACAAGAAGAAGAATTAGAAGTCTCATATACAATGAAAGACATAATATTACAATTAACTAAGCTTGATGAGATTAGAATAGAAGGATAGAAAGAAAAAATAAAGCTGCCAAAAAAATGAAGTATTTGTTTGATAAAAGAGAAACTTGCAGAAAATTTATATCTGGTGACCTAGTGCTCTAATGGAATGTAAGATTAGAAGACAAAGGTAAGTATAAAAAGTTTGAATCTTTATGGCTTGTTTCTTTTATTATTTCTAAGTGTTTTGGGAAATATTCCTATATTCTAAAGAACATGGATGGTGAAGAGTATGAGTTTCCAGTGCATGGGAAATTTTTGAAGCCCTTGTTTAATTGAAAACAAAGTTTTATGCAAAAGTAAGTTTGTATCATATTGTATATAAGTAGGATTTCCCTTCTTTTGTTTGTTTTCCTTTAAGCAGTAGTTTAGTCTTCGCCGAATAAGAGGTCTACAACCAAAGATTCAATGATTATTTTCAATAAACTTGTGTTTAGCCATCGACAGATAGAGCCACTATTGGTTGTATTTCCTGTTTTGAAGTTTACCCTAAATGTTTTTGAGAATGCCTACCTTTCCTGTACCCTGAAAGTCTAGTTCATAGTTGAAAATGGTAATATCTTGCTACAAATAAATCTTTTGACCTCAAAATCCCTTTGAAAAGGCCAGAAACCCTAAGCCTTTGGGTATTTTTCATTCAAAATGTGGAAAAAGCCATAATTTCCAAGTCAGGGTTATGTTTTAAAGTTAACTTTTTCAAGCTTAAGTTATGAAATAAATCATGTGCCTTTTTAGACAGGTCACCAAGTCTTTGAATTTTCTAAGAATATTCTATTATGTTTAAAGACTCAGTGGAATTCCTTTGTCACGTTATCTCCAAGTGAAAAGGAATATGCCACTTTGGTTACAAGATTAATTGACAACCATCCATCTTGTGAAGGATCCAACGGTGGTCAAAAAGTTTCATAATAAACCCCACAGTTAGTAAAATGTTTGGCGACTTTGATATACTATGGTCACAGTGTCTGGGGATCAAATCAGAGCTAAGCGATGAGTTTAAAATATTACATAGTCGCCAAGTCTTGGGATAGAAAGTGAGTTAAGATAAAGGATTAAGAGACTTGGGGACAACCATAGGATGAAAATAAGATATGTGGTTGTCACATAGTCACTTATAAGTTTTGAGAAGTAAACATTCATTCAGTGATTAGGAGACAAGCAGTAATAAGAAGACATGTGTTTCAAAATCTAAGTGACTAAAGTATGCGGTTGCGTAGTCTCAGAATGAGAAATTTGTCATCTGGCGAATAAGAGACTTAAGAGAATATTACAGTCTTATTGCCAGGTCTCCAAGTGAATTAGGGTTTTTATGAAATTTTTAGAGACTTACTAGAGCCGTTGGATGATGACAAATGAAAGATCAATGGTTGTCAGGAATTCTCTAGATGAAAAGGTTAAAGGTGATTTCTTTAAGCGACTTAGAGATAGAAGGAAATAAATGTTATATTACACTATAGTCGCCAAGTATCTAGATTGAATTAAGTTGATAAATTAAAGGTATCATATTCTATAGTCACTAAGTCTCCAGTATAAAATGATTAAGTTATAAACATCTAGTGATTAAGTGACATAGGCTTAAGTCATGAAGTCTCATAAAGCCTTAATACGATTCGGAGACTTAGCGATAAGCATCCGATTAAAAACAAATCTACGATGGACAAGATGTTTCATGATAAACTCAGAGTTAGGAATTTATTTCAGTGACTTGGATTTCTTCAGTCGCTTGATCACCAGAGGCTGACTAAGGTTAAACTAAAAGTAAAGGAACACATGTTGTCGCCAGATCTTGAAAGGAAATCAGGGTTAAAAGAAATGTTAAGAGACATGGAAACAAAGCATGGTCGCTATTTCATGAGATAAGGAAAATGAAGAGTACAATGAAGACAAGTTAAAATTGATGCTGACATGCTACGGTTGAAAATTCACCAGCCAATAGGAATGTAGAACAGTTATGACAAAGTGGAAAATTTGTTGAAATTAGCCAATCATGTCATTTTAAACCTTTGATCGAATTTAATAAGAATTTTTAAGAATTTGATTTCCCTTCATGATCAGAGGTTACGACTATAAATTAATATTAATGGCACAGTGTGTAAAATTGAAGGCATAAATGATGGATTTTTCAATAATGAGCTATGTACCTTGAGCATTTTTTCCATAAATAGCTAATATCATACTCATTTTCACTTACCTTGCATTCAGAATTTCAGAGTGGAGAATTTGCTAAGTTTTTTGTGTCTAGGAATAAGGGAGAATAATTGCCTTTTTGAAGAGTAAATTGAGGGAATTTTTCTACATAATTTAAGGTAATTGGTGTGATTTTCAGTGCTCTTGAATTATTTTTAGTGTATTTCAGTTCAGGGTAAGGGTTTTCAAATACTTTTGTTTTATTATCGGTACCAAAAATTTAGAACATAACATAACAAGATGAGTCAAGCACTCAGTGTGGCCTCAACAAGTGGAAGGAATGCTAATATAGATGATGATACCAAGGGAAAGAAGAATTATTTAGATGAGTTCTTGAGGTTATTTACAGGTTATACACAAAATAAGAAGTCAAATGTTGATATCTTGATTGATGATTTGGCCAACATCATAGATGCGAAGACACCAGGAACATCAGGTTATTCTCTATTTAATTAATCCTATAAAAACTATGATGGTTTTTTGCCTATCTTGAACCCTTGGACATGTGGACTAGCTAGATTGTTAGTTCCTAATGTGTTTGTAGATGCTGATTTCATTTCAGCACTAGAAAACAATTATGATGAGCTTAGAAAAATAATTAAGAGAAGTAATGGGACTTTGGTACTTGCTTTAAGTAGAAATTCATTTATGCAAGAATTTAACCTCTATTACCGAACATCAACTGAAATTAACATCAAGCAATAAGAAGAGGTGTATGATAGGGAATCTAGAGTTGTTAGGAATATGATAAAGAAATGCATGCCTAAGAAGACAAGGAATTATATTTCCCCTTTACCAGGTTTGGCACCTTATTCTTACAAAGATTTAAACCACTACATGAAATACATTTCCTATGCATTATGTAGAGTGCTAGGGAGGGATGGATGTGCTGAAAGGATTAATGGAGGTATTTTGATGATTCTCTTAGATATACATGTAGTAGTTATGATAGGATGCATACGGGTTTTGTTGCTATGAAGAAAAAGGAGAAAGAGCCCAAGTTTCCGCACTATTCTATATTGATGCACTTATTTCTTTTTTTCAATTACCCTGTAATGGATGAACAAAATTTGAACCCTCAAAGATTCAACTTCAATCAGCCCAACCTCATTCAATTCTTGATCAGAGTGTGGAATTACAATGCTAAAGATTGTGACTTCTATGGTTTTGAGAATTTGACTGTGTACCCAATAATGCAAAGCGTAGGAGTAAATAAGACTAGGTTACCTGCAAAAGTACTACAGCTTTTGAGGCCGTGTGAGTATGTTGATAAATGGCTGAGTGATCATAATTGGGGTGATTTCTACTTGGGAAACATTTTTACTATGATAAGAGTATATGGATGTTCACATCCTCCTCATGTTCTCCCATATCATGTTCCAACTAGGATAGCTACAATGGAATTCATTTGGAAGCTAATATTGACAGATACAGAACACTTGGCACCACATAGAAAAGGGACATTTATCCCAAGACAGTTCAAAGTGTATCAGTTTATAATTGGAAAGAGAGTTGTAGATCTAATAAATAATTGGATGAGTCACTATAAGATGAGTGTAGCCTTGTATAGGTACAATGATATTAAAACTTTCATGGTGGGAGCCAAGAATATTTTAACTCCTACCATACCATATAATTATGTACATGAAGAGTGTGTGGAGGAGGATGCTATCAAAAAATTTTTGGGAGAAGGAGAAGTAGTGACAAGAGCAGACATGATCCAAGAACTTATTTACCTGGAGAGGCAAGTGAAGAGAAAGGGGATGAGTTTTGGAGGTTTCTACCCTAGCATGCCTTATCTCAAAAGGCTAGATGCAATGATTAAGAACCACTCTCTTTTATGTAATTAGTTAGAAGAAGCACAAGTGGTAACATAAAAGGTGCACAGAGAGAATTTGGAGTCTGAATATGATGACGA
>MU226005.1:241005-251341 GCA_018584345.1 Thuja plicata | reverse complement strand
GAAGTGGTTGAGATAGGTTAGGTTGGGGTTTGAGGGAATATTAATAAATGAAATAAACTTATTTAATTCATTTAGAAATATAGGATTTAATTATTTAAACAATGAAATTGCTTTTTAATAATTAGGAGACTATAGCCATTTTTAATTAAATTAAATAGGCTAGGGGAATAGGTTATTTTGCAAGTTGGTAATTGATTTAAGAATTTATTTAATTCCTTTATAATTAAATACTATAGCCATGTTTTGATTTTGATTTGATTTGATTGGTCGAAATTGATTTGAATTATATGGCTATAATAGTTAATATAAATTAGTGATAAAAATCACCTAGGACATTAAATTGATTTGAAGAATTATGCCAAGCAGTAACAGGGCCGTTTGGATATAATCGAGGGTATGATCACACTTAGGGCAAATAGGGTCCATAGTTGGAACAGACCAAATTTAGGTGGTTACAACTTTAACTCTTTACAATTTTTGACTTGATCAATCAATTGTACTGATTTGATAACATCAAATATATAGTAGAAAAAAAAATATCATCATTACTTCATCATTGTTTGATCTATATTTGTCACCCATTTAAATTTTTCTCTTAAGATATGGTAACATAATAAAAATAATTTAATCAATTGCTTAACATCAATGACAAAACAACAACTGATCTAACCATTTCTATAATCATGATACTCGGTATCACTCGGTCTTCATCATCTCCATTAGATATTCATTAGTTGGTCAACAATCTCCCTCTTTGGAATTGATGGGAATCATTATAATAGTGTTATAGAAATTTATGATGGAATCTCTTAAATACATAATTGTACTCCCTCTAAGTTGATATTTTTGTTTCCACTTTGATAACTAATTTGAATCTCCCTCTTGGATAAATCTTTTATTTCTGTAGCATACATTCTTAATCTCCTTTCATGAATAAATATTATCAATTCGTTCTCTCTCAATATTTCCCTTCAGGATAAATGTCATCAATTCATTCTACTCCCTCTTTGACAACAATGCCAAAAAGTCATACTCCTAAAAACTTGTTTCAGTAGTGGATTATACCTGACATGTACTCATAAATCATTGCATAGAAAAATCTTTTCACAACTTCAGGAATCACCTAAAGTGTGTCATACTAACATCAATTCAGAAATAGATATTCTAATGAAATATAGAATTGATGCAACATGCCTCATTCTCTTTAGTGAGAAATGGATAGGGTATGAACCCCTAACTTACCTCTGAGATACTCAGAATAATCTTTAGGTAGTGGCTTTTTAAATATATCAGCCAATTGTTCTTTTGAACTCACATATTCCAATCTCACATTCTTCTCTTGAACTTGTTCTCTCAAGTAGTGATACTTGATAGAAATATGCTTGGTCTTTGAACGCATAACCAAGTTCTTTGATATATTAATAGCACTTGTATTATCACAAAAATAGTAACTAGATCTATGATCTCTTCTTTCATACCTTCAAGTAATTGTTTAATCCATGCTATATTTGCACAATTCATAGCAGCAACAGCATATTCAGCCTCAACAGTAGACTGTGAAATGCAACTTTGTTTCTTGCTTAGCCATGTAACCAATCTTTCACTTTGAAAGAATGCGCCTCCACCAGTACTTTTTTTGTCATCAATGTTTCCAGCCTAATTTGCATTAGTGTAAACTTGCAGATCAAAAGTAGCTCCCTTTTTGTACAATAAACCAAACTCTTTTGTGCCTTTCATATATCTAAAAATTATTTTTACTGCAGACATATGTGTTTCCTTCCCAATTAGAAGAAAATCTTGCAACAATTCCAATAGCGTGTGCTATATCAGGTCTATTGTAAAAAAAATACTGCAATTTACCAATCATGGATTGGTAAAGAGTATTATCCACTTCTTGGTTTTCATCCTCTTTAGATAATTTACATCCAGTAACCATAGGTTTTCCAACAGGCTTGGAATCTTCCATACCAAAATTTTTGAGGATCTGTTTGATATACTTGGCTTGTGTAATATAGATCCCTCCAGTAACTTGTATCTGTAGACCTAGAAAGAACTTAATCTCTCCAATCATTGACATTTCAAACTCTTTTCTCATTTCATCAGCAAATCTTTTACATAAAGTGTCATTGTCACTTGTTCTTTGAAATGTGATTTTGATTAGATAAGAGTGCAATCTCTCATACCATGCTTGGGGTGTTTGTTTCAAACCATATAAATCTTTTTGTAATTTACATACCTTGTTGTTGTTTGTGTTCTCAATAAATCCTTCAAGTTGCTCAATATATACTTCTTCTTAAAGTATCCCATTAGGAAATGTAGACTTAACATCCATCTGATATACCTTGAATTCTTTGTAAGCAGCGTAAGATAGAAGTATTCTAACTCCTTCCAATCTAGTAATAGGTGAAAAAGTCTCTCCACATTCAATAGCTTCTTCTTCTGCATAACCTTTGCAAACCAATCTAGCTTTATTTCTGATAACTTCTCCATGCTCATTCAATTTGTTTCTAAAAATCCATTTAGTGCACTATAACATTTTTGTCTTTGGGCCTAGGTGCTAATGTCCATGTCTTGTTTTCCTCAATTTGATCATACTCTTCTTTCATTTCTTTCATCCAATATTCATTATCTAGTGTCTCTTTAACTTTCTTTGGCTCAAATGTAGATATCAAACATGTATTTTCTCTTACCTTGCTTTTGGTCATCACTCCAACATCCTTATTTCTAATATTCTTTCTCAGGGAATGGTGCCTTCTCACATAATTTTCCAAAATAGGCTACATAGCTCTTGGTTCTTCAATATCAACATTCAGTTGTGGAACTCCTTATTCATCTTCCTCATTGGTAGGTACTCTCGGTAAGGTATTAGGAACATCAAGTTGAACATATACAAACTTTTCATAATCTTCTAGTTCCTTCTTTCCATCTTCATCATTCCTTTCTATAAATTCATCAATTCTTACATTTTCACTTTCCACCATCTTGTTAGTAACTTTGTTCAAACATTTGTAAGCTTTAATCCTTGTAGAATATCCCTTCTTCTCCTTTTGAATCAAACTTCCCTTCTCTAGAATCTTTTAGAATATAGCATTTGCTCCCAAAAATTTTAAAGTAACTGACATTAGGTTTTTGTTCATACCAAATTTCATAAGGTATCTTGTTGGTACCTTCATTTATACTCGGTTCAATGTATAAACAACATTACTCATAGCTTCTCTCCAAAATTTTTGTAAAACTCATTTTCAATCATTAGTGTCCTAGCACAAACAACAATATATATTTCTTATCTCATCAATCCCATTCTATGGTTGTTTCCTTGGTGCTGACAGTTGTCTCTTAATTCCATTCTCATTATAAAAAAATGCAAACTCATTAGAAGTAAACTCACCTCCTCTGTCAGATCTTAGACCTTTTAATTGTCTTCCAATTTATTTTTCAACTCGGGCCTTATACCACTTAAACATTTTAAATACATTAGATTTTTATTTTAAAAACATTACAGACATCATTCTAGAATAATCATCCACAAATAAAATAAAATATATGTCTCCATAATAGCTTTGAGTCCTCATGGGTCCACATAAATTAGTATGCACTAAATCCAAAATTCCTTGTGTAACATAACTCTTGCTTAAAAAACTAGATTTAGTCATCTTACCCATCTGACATTCTCTACACATAGCATTCTCAGTTTTTTCTAATCTTAGTAGTCCTCTTACTCTATTCTTCTTACTTACTTTGATTAAGTTGTCAAAATTAACATGACAAAGCCTTTTGTTCCATAACCAAACATTTTCAACTTTAGCAAACAGGCAACTCTTCATAGAAGTATCAAGATGAGATAAATTAACTTTAGATTGTTCTCCAGTAGAAATCTGACTATCTTTTTCATCAAATACTTTCACCTTTCCATATTCAAATTCCAGTCGGTGACTTGTATTATTTAGCTTTGCAATACTCAACAAATTATACTTTAATCCTTCAACCCAATAAACATCATCACATCTTATGTTATTCAGTAGAATTATAAAACCTTTTCCTTTCACAGGATATGGAGCATCATTACCAAATCTAACAAATCCTCCATCATTATTTTCAAAGGAAATAAACTTAATTGTGTCACCAGTCATGTGATGTGAACAACCACTATCTCTAACTATATTTCATTCTTACTTGTGATATTAGAGCTCTAGGTTCTTCTTCATTAGAATCATCTTTAATAGCAACATAAATAACTTATTTTCCATCATCACTATCAAAAGAATCATCAATACTTAGTCCTTCATTAGCAATATGACAATATTTCTTACCTTTTCTTTTGTAGTCTCTAAATCTCCTTAATCTATTTTCTCTTTTGTCCTTATCTCTATTATCTTTATTTTCCTCCTTATCTTTCTTAGGATAGTTAGATGCAAAGTGACTAATTTTATCACAATTAAAACATTTCAAGGGTAACTTACCTCAGTATTTGCCTTTGCCTCTTTGTATCCTTCTAGCTTAAAAAGCTTCAAATTCTCTTTCATTCTCATCACATTCATAAAATAACTCTTCAAGACCTTCAATGCAACTATAAAATTTCTCACTAGCGGTGCTCAAATATCTATCTATGGTTGCGGCTTCCCTAGCTTTTCCAACATTTAAAGTAGACTTGAATGCATATTCAATCTTAGAAGTAGTAGGAAAACTATTTTTAAAATCATTTAGCTCCAATGCAGTTAACTTTCAAATAGTAGCATCCAATGAAACATTCATCTAGGGTATAGATCTTATCTCTTGTATAGCAGATACACGAATAGCATAACTTGGTAGCAGGGTTCTTAATATTTTTCTTGTAACATCATCCTTTTTTATAATCCCACCAACTCTTCTAATAGAGTTAATAATCTCCTTAAGTCTTGTACTATACTATATCATGTTCTCTCCTTCTTTCATCCTCATAGAGTCAAATTTTCCTCTCAAACTTTCTGCTTTAGCTTTCTGAACATGCTGATCTCCACCATAGGTCAAAATAACCTTTTCCCACATTTGTTTCAAAGTATTACAACCATCAAGTTCATCATATTCCTAGACGATAAGTGTAGAAGCAATCTCAATCATAACTTGTGTGTGTTCTTGTTTCTGTCTTTTCTCACTAATAGTCAATGGTGTAGTAGTCGGTGCTACATATTCATTATCAAGAAAGTGAAGTTCATATTCTCCTACTCCAGACACATGCAACCTCATCCTACTTTTCCATGTAGAGAAATGATCCCTATTCAACTTTGATGTATCACTCTTATACATCTTTAGATATTAACTCAAGTCCTCTTAAACTTATCACTTCAGAGTAACTTAGCTCTGATACCAATTGGTGATCCACTGAGAGGGGGGTGAATCAGACAAATCAAAATGTAAACATTTAAAACTCAACTCTCTGATTCACTCAGTAATACTGAATACAATAAACAACCAATTCACCAATCAACTTAATAACTTAAACAACAATACATCTCATATATGTAAATCAATCTTTTAAACTTAGCAAAATCAAATAAACTCAGATAACTCCAGATTTAACTCATTTGACACCATGTTTAACGAGGAAACCCAATTTGGGAAAAACCTCTAAGGAATTGTAACCCATAATAAAAATGTACTATTTTAAAGTACGCTCGGTTAAGAACTTATCCTATTAAAGATTATAAAATATTTTAGTGGCCTTGTTAGAGGTCTTTAAAAACTCTTTTAGAATGTCACCTAAGTCTAGGTTTTACAAATAGGACTGTTAAATCCACTCGATTAAGAGATTTATTTGTTACAAATATTAATAAGAAATAGTAAACTTTGATCTGTAAATATAGAAACTAGCTTTGCTTGTGTTAGATCCTTTATGCTCAATTGAATACTGGCATCACATACTCCATTCATCTCTTTCTCAAATTATAGATTCTTCAATCTCTATTTCTCTATTCTGCTCGGTAGGTGTTGTTCTTCATCTTCTTCTTCTTCTTCTTCTCTATTCAATTTTCCAGCCTCTTACTCTTTGTGCATTTCTCATTCTTTATATAGACATACTTTTCCCTCTTAATCTCCTTAATTTGATTTTCCATCATTTTCACTTTGTCTTTTGATCATCTTCTTCATAATTCACAACTCGGTAAACCATTTCACTTTTACCTCAGAACTTGAACTTTTCTTGGAACTCTCACAATTCAGTTAAACCACTTGATCTTCACCTTAGATCTTCTCTTTGAATTATCACATGTGTAGATCTTATATCAAACTTCATTTAATTCATTTTCTCATCCATCTCATCATCACTTTGCATTAAATTTGATCTCATCATCATTTATTATCAATATCTTGTACTCGATAAAACTTGCTTTGCAACTCGGCAACTGAATTCATTCATTGCTCGGTGTATAACTCATCTTCGGTGCTCAGTGCTTGAATTTTTCTCAGTGTTCGATAACTTGTGATTGACTCACATAACATTCTACTGACTGACTCTATGTAGCTTGGTAAAGTAACTCTTTCAGTCATAACTTTAACTCTTTGTAGTTTCTGACTTGTCGATCAATCAATTGTACCGATTCGATAACATCAAATATATAGTAGAAAACAACTATATCATCATCACTTCATCATTGTCTGATCTTTACTTTTTACCCATTTAACTTCTCCTCTTAAGATATGGTAACATAATTAAAATGAATTAATCAATTTCTTGACATCAATGACAAAACAACAACTAATCTAACCATTTCTACAATCATGATACTCGATATCACTTAGTCTTCATCATCTCCGTCAGATATTCATCAGTTGATCAACAGTCTTTGGAAATTTGTATTTGATTAGTTTATAGCTATTGTGAATTTTGATTATAATATTTTATTCAATTTTGTTGTAAGTTTTTACAGTTTTTTATTTAATTAGTGTTATAAATATTATCAATTCGATAAAAAAAACTTATATATTTTTATTGCAATTATTTATAAAATTTGATTTGATTAACACCACAACCATTATGAATTTTGATGAAAACTAAGTGTATGATATTTATTGCGATTTTTTACATAACTCTATTTGATTACTATTATAGGAACGGTTGGACTTCTCTAATGGTTCAATAACTAGGGTTATACAACCATGACTTAAGGACTGGACATCCATACTAAGCAGTTATTTATTCATCATGAAGACTCATTTATATGCCAACCTAGGGGCATGAAAATTGAAATGGTGTAACCCTATATGTGCACTAAGAGGGATATGAAGTCACGCCTACTTTAAATGGAAAGAAAATGGTTGTTGGAAAGTTAAGTACTGGAAATGAAATAGCATAAAAAATAAACATGCATCGACAACTAATCTTAGTGGAAAAGCTAACAAAATCCCAATCTTTAGCAAACAGACAAGGAACTACTCTATTCTATCTTGGCTGTGGGAACAATCAAAAAATTAAATTCTAGTGGCTTCAAGAGAAAATGACTGCTAGGTTTGAAGCTAATTGCTAAACATAAAATTACCTACTGAACAAATGGATGGGATCTTTGTCAAGTAGCCCCCTTGAGTGATTCTCCTAGATCCTAACTCAGATACAAGAGATTAAAGAAACATTTCATTCATTATGAACTTTGTTACAACATAACACCAAGTAAGATTGTATTTATTAAAAATAGTAAACCGAAATCAAGATTACAATATTCAAAAGTTCTAACCTTGCAGAGGAATAATTGAGTATTATTTATAGAAGGAAACCTTAACTAATTCTAACTACTTAGTGGATCCACTCCCAACAAGCTAGGATGAAACAAATTTATTGAAAGCATGAAAAAGGGGAGGAAGTTGTGTATAGGTAGGACTTAGTCAACTCAATATTTCTTCAGGTAAGATCTTTCACAGTAGACCCTCGTATATTTACTCAACTAACAAACATGAGCATTGAAGGGAGATTCATCACTTCCACAAGATCTGGAAGACTTTAATCATTTGAATTCTTCAATAATTTGTCCCATTTGACTTCACCAACAACCAAGCAGATGGTAAGAGTTTCTTCCACTTTATAAGCTTCTTNGATCTTTCACAGTAGACCCTCGTATATTTACTCAACTAACAAACATGAGCATTGAAGGGAGATTCATCACTTCCACAAGATCTGGAAGACTTTAATCATTTGACTTCTTCAATAATTTGTCCCATTTGACTTCACCAACAACCAAGCAGATGGTAAGAGTTTCTTCCACTTTATAAGCTTCTTTAATAACTACATCACAATGTTAGCATGCATAAAATTTTTGCATTTTTTTATAAAAGCGGGTAAAAATTTATTAAGTCAAGAATAACAGTACAAGACAAAAGGAAAACAAGCCCCAAGAAAAGGAAATAACACTAGCTCATCTTGTCCTCCCTAATCAACCTCTCCAAATCCTTAGTATAATCCAGAGACAACTAACCCCATTCCTGTACATTCCAACCATATAGTCCTTTAGAGGCCCACTTGGCCAAACAATCACCGACCCTATTATGTTCCTGGGGAACATAGTGAAAGGATACAAACTCTAAAGAGTCTCTCAAACTTAGGATTTGACAACCCACCATAGCCAAATGTCAATCGATATTATCTATCTCCTGCCTATTCAACATATTGACCACCACCTATGAATCTAACTCACAAATAATCTTGTTCCATCCAAGAGCACACTCATTCTCAAGAGCTAAGAGGACAACAAAAGCCTCCATTTAGTTATTAGTATATTGACCATTATACATCAAGAATATAAGAAAATGACATTACCAGAGTTATTTTTTCCAACTCTTCCAACTCCTGCATGTCCTGGATTTCCCCTAGTAGACAAATCAATATTAACCTTAAGTGTTCATGGAGGAGGAGGAAACCACTTACCCTTACATTGGGCCTTCTGCTTAACCTGGCAACACCTTGCCTGTTATCTCCCAAAAGAGTCATCTCCTAAGCTCATACCCAAAATATTTAGATTATGAGCCACATGCACCTCTCTAGAGTCAACTGCATTAGAGAGGTCACATCTACCCATCAAAGTTTCTTGTACCATATGCATAAAATACAACCAAACTTTCTCCACCAACATCTTCCTATCTTTAAAAGTACTCCATTTTATTTCAAGCCATAACTGTCAAAGAATGAAGTTAGGCCAAATATCCCAAGCCACCTTAAGAAATGAATTCTTAACATGGGCTTCCCAGATTGTTCCAAAATTCAGCCAAAGAGTTTTCATGGAGACAATCATGATTCCAAATACTCCACCACCAATGCCAAATCTCCCTATAAAAAGAGGTGAGAACTAGTCTCCTCATTTTTACCACACAAGACAAAAATAGGTCCCTGAAAGCCTCTCTTTCAAAGATTCTCCCAAGAAAGACATTTGTTTTGAACCACCAATTGTTGATCTCCAAGTTTTGTTGTCTATTAGTGTCACACACTTAGTCATAATCAAAGCAGGTTGGTCGGTCATCACTATGACCAAACCATCCCTCTAAGGCTGAGACTGAGTAGTAGTTACTGTCAAGCAAGACAAAGCTCACTGAGTACTCAATGGTTATTGAGAAGAAGGATTGCTGAGTTGCATAGAATAGTTAGTGCCAAGTGAAAACATATGGTTATGCCGAGCGAGATAGTATTGACCGAGCACCAGAGTTAACCTATGCCGAGTAAGATAGTTTTTGTGTATGTTTTTGGAATGGCACAAACACTTACAATTTTGGCCAACTTCTATGAATCATTTAATGATCATTCACTATTATTTAATGCATTAATTATGCATTATTTTTATGATCATGTATCCCTATGCAAGCCATGCAACCAATCAAAATTAGGGATGCCTAAGCGGAAAAAGGTGATGAATCTAGATTGTTGATCTTGATATGGATGTTTCATCACTAATCTATATATGGGATGCTTCAAACCCTAATGTGAGAGAGAGAGAGAGAGAGAGAGAGTATATTTAGATGTGGATGTGAAGAGAAGAGATCAGATGTATATGCATGTTGTGCATAACTGAAGCATTGACCAGACAGAGTGACCAAGCATGGAAGTGAAGAGAAGAACATAGATATCAAATTGAGAGATTAGTTAAGAGTTGGAAAGAGGAGATTCATTATCAACATTTGTAGTGCAGACCAAAGGATTAGGTATTGATACATTCTAGCAAGTGAATCAGGGTAAATCTCTTAACAGAGTGGTCCTCATTGTATGAGTTAATTTTGGCCTTCTAAATCAACCACACACTTCAACATAGTCCTTCTTCACCAGGTACAGCCAAGACTGAATATGAGTTATTCATCCTGCCTGTCTGCATGATTCGACCTGTTGCCT
>MU226005.1:215889-237598 GCA_018584345.1 Thuja plicata | reverse complement strand
CTCAGGTCGAGTAGAGTCAGTGAAAACTCAGAATTGCCTAGTATAATAGGACTTTGATGATTTAGAAGAATGACAAATGCAACAAAATTGGTTAGGGTTGCAAGATGCCAATTTTGGGGTGTTACACTCATAGGACTTTGTAAATCTCTTAATGAGAGATTACTTAGTTGTAAGTTTTAAATCTTTTAACAAGGTAGATTGTATAAGTCTGAAAGCTCTTAACAAGGAAGACCCCTCACAGGGTAGATCATCAGAAGTGATCAAACTTTGTAGCCCTAATATGCTCACTTTATTACTGCGGTAGTGAATATTTGTGGGTGTCATCCCCACCCCAGTTTTACCTTCAAGGGTTTTTGGGTTACCAAATCTCTTTATTATGTGTTCATTTTAGATATGATTAGATGTTAGATCTATTACAACATTTCAATTTATGTTTATGAATGCATGGTTGAATAACTTTGTTTTAGAAGTGTAAAAGTTTTATAGATCTGATTCACCCCCCCTCCTCTTAGTTATTGCTTTCCAATATTAGAATTCTAATAATTGGTATCAGATCTTTGTTATCTTAGAAGAATTATAACCACTTGAGAGTTAAGATCTTGGAAATGGAGGTTTATAAGTTGGGAAAGGTCATTGAGAATCAGAAGATTGACATCCAGTTGGCATTGTAGTAGCTTGAAATAGCAAGAGAAGAATTGAGAAAATCCTTAAAAGCTATAACATATTTGGAAACTCACCTGAATGACACTTGATATAAAAAAGAAGACACTTAAGGTATGTTTGACAATGGATATTCCAAAGAAAGTAATGCAACAATTGTAGATCTATTGGAGAAGAATAACACACTGAAAGAATGAGTCAAAAGTTTGAAGATAGAATAAGAAACTCAATCAATAACATTATGTGAGGTGATTGATCAGAAGAAGAAAGGTGAGGAAGACAAGACAATGGAAGAAGAAGACAAGAGATAGATGGCTACCAAACTTGATGAAAGGACAAGTGATGTACAAAAGCTCACAAACAGTCAGTTGGACATGGTCAACTAACTATTATTTTCAAATCAAGAGATAAACAGAAAGGACATTTCTATGATTTCCAGAAGTTTGGTCATAGAAATCAAGATTGCAGATCCAATGCAAAATCCAAATGGACATCTAAGAAACAAGGCAATGCATCGAGGAAAGGTAACACTTACAAGACATATTTGTCATTATTGTAGTGAATATAGTCATGTTGCAAAAAATTGTATAATGACACACTTTATAGGTAAATCCAAGAGTTGGATGAATGGAAGTTTGGTTTGTTATAGTTGTCACAAGATCAGTCATACCAAGAGAGACTGCAAGACTAGAGCCTCGACACCTACTATTGAGTAGATAAAGAATCAGATGAACCTGACATGGAGAAAGAAAGAAGAAGCAAGTAGTAGTAGACCCAGTGAAGCTAAGACCACCCAATCCAATGGATCAGGTGATCACACTGCTTCCAATTAAAGTAAAAAGGGTATGTAAGGAAATGTTTTCTCAAATGCTATATTTTACACTAGTTCCTAACATAAGATTTATTAAATACCATATCTACATAAGATAAGATGCATTAGGACAGATATGAGAAAAGGATCATGCAAAGAATTGATATGCATAATTGATGTTGAGCATCAGTATTAACATATGTTGAGCACCCATACTAATCAAGTTGATAAGTTGACCATGCATTAGTAGTGACCAAGTCATTATTCTAACTGAGTGATGGTGTGTGATAATCAATCTATTTTATTCAAGTACCGAGGACAATTGTTATCCACCTAACACTGCATGAAGCATTTATTGAAGACCTAATTCGACCATTTGAGGGTATATAAAGGATTTAGGCATTCATTTTTCATTTCACACAGTGATGTAAAGTTTGCAGAGCACTTCTAAGGCGATTCAAGAGAAACTTGAGAAAATTTTGTAAGGATTCCACCTGTGTATCGTCGACACGTATTGTGAAAGGTAGAAAAACCTTTGTTGCTGAGTTTTCCAGAATCTATTTTGCGAATCCTAATTTGCAGAAATGGAAACCAATTCATCTATTGGTGTGAAGAGACAAGACAAGGTAATGATGAATGTTTAGTTGGTTAGGAGTGACACATGTGCACCGCCTAATTTCCAAGCTATTCCTGAAACTACGGTGAAGGGAGATCTTACGAGAGCCCTATCATTGATCTTGCTTAAAGTACTTATGATCCGTGATGTGAGAGCATGTTACATGTGCAAAATTGGAGAAGTTGGAGATTTTGAGTTGAGGGAAGCCTATGATAACCTATGTGAAAATGGAGCTTTGAAGGATGATCATCAGCACATTGCCGACAAAGGGTTAGTCCGTGCCCTAGACTTCCGACGTGAATTCAAATTTGAGTGGATCAGGATCATGATAAATAGAACACATTATATATGTCTATGGCTGGAGAATGGACCACTAAAGATTAAAAAAGATATCATCCACTGAGTTACTGCTTACCCTATTTAGCAAGGGAAATGAACCATGCATTATCAGAAAAAGGAAGGCATTGAGAATTTCACTCTTTCGAAGTGGAACAAGAGAGGAATGACAATTTCTATGATCATAGATCCTGATATTGACTTTGGAGTCAGAGTGATTACTCACAAGTTTTATCAATCGAGCATAATGGTTAGTGCCCCATGTGTTGCAGTTGATTAGGCATGGAATATAGTGAAGAAGGATCATACTTTTGATCTTGCCTAGCTTCAGATGACTCAACTTGTAGAGAACCTATCAAAAATTAGGAAGGCAAAGAACTCTATGTGTAAGTTCAGATCCTTACTAGTTTGTATATTTTTCTATGTTCAGGATATTTTTCCTAGTATAGGAGATTTAATATGGAGTCAGGACCGACTAGTAACAATTCAAATTAATGAAATTATACAGCAGTTAGGAGATAACTTTGACACCGTCATGAATAATTATTTGGTGGAGTTTAAGAAAAAGACAAGATTAAGGAGCAGAATCCCTGTATCACTAGTTGAGAAGCATTATGATGATGTTTTCTTCCTAGTTGATACTGATAACACTTGTGTACAAGCTGTAGTACTAAGGGTAGCACGGCTAGGCCATTACCTTATGAAGTAAGCATAGATGAAACATCTACAGTAATCATAGCTCTACTAGAAGAAGAAATTGATAAAAAGGCTAAGAAATTTGGAAATTATGATGAAGCAAAATCAAAGCTAACCACAAATTTGAAGGTTGTAACAATGGAAAGGAAGAGACAGAAAATTGTAAAGAATCTTAAGAAGATGTTAGGAGAAGAAGAAGAGGAAGATGCATCAGTACAGACACACAAGGTCAAGGCGAGGACTAATTTAGTGGCTCTGAAGAAATTGAAGAAGAAGATGTGGAAGTGAACAAGAAGGGTAAGAAAGTAATGGTTATTGAGCCAACTAATAAGAGGAGTTCACAATAGAAATCTACTCCTCTTGCCACATCTAGACTGAGAACCATGGCATCTACAATTACTATATCAGCCGAGCCACAAAAGAAAACATAAATAAAGAATGTTGAAGGGGAGAGCTCAAAAAAAGGAAACAGGTTCAAACAAAAGCTGAGCCGAGCCACCCTAAAAGGAAGCCGAGAAGAAAATACATTATGGGAAAAGATGAAAAAGATGAAGAATTGACAGAAATAGAGGACATAAACAAGTTCAAAGTTGCAACACACAAACATCCTACCAATGTTGATGAGATATGTCACAACATTAGGAGTTCAGCAGGTTTATTGGATTCAAGTTTATTAATTTTGAAAAGTTAAGTAAATTTTATAAGGCAATGATAGAAGAAGCAATGATGGATATGTTAGTTTCATACAAGATGACAACATTAGAGATTGGGAATTTATTCCCTGATGAACTAGCAAATAATATTGATGAGAGATGGCAGCATGCCATTATGACAGAGAAGCAGATTAGAGAAGGAGCATTAGCTCAAATTATGCCTAACTTGACAAAGAAGCAGAGAGAAAAATTCATGGACCAATATAGGAATATAATTGTTCCTAAATTGAGAGCTTATTCTATACTAAATAATAATGTTGAAGGTGTTGTACAATAAAGCCAAAGGTTATGGAAGATTATCTTTGGATCGATAGTGATCAAGAAAAAATATGAAGGCATGTCAAAACAAGTTTAGCTTGACATTAAAGAAGATAATAATGAGCCTGATAATGCTGATAATGAAATGAATGATAAAGTTGAGGATGAGATGAAGGATAAGGTTGAGGATGAGAAAATTAAGGATTTGACAATTGATGAGGTTACACAAGGTTTGAATGCCGAGGAAAAGGGTAAAGAAATAGTAACAATTTCAGATTCACCTATTAAGGAAAACCTTGAAGTCAATTAAGAAGAAGATAAAAGCAAAGAAGATCAAGCAGATAATTCTGCATCAGATATCTCTAAATCACATGAAGGAGACATAGATGAGACTCAGAATTTTGAGGCTGAGGAGAAATGGGAACCTAAGGAGCAAGAGGTCATTCAAGAATTAGTGCAGTTACCTAATGTCACACCACTTGTGCACACTGAGAACAAGAGTGTTGAAACACCTTAACAAAAGATAATTATTACTCAGAAGGAGTTAGTTCCAATTAGTGATGATACCAGAATCTTGAAATCTGATCAACAGAGGCTGAGTAGCAGCTCACCAGAGACCAAGAAGAAGAAGTCACATAAGAAGAAAAAGGACAAGTCTCTAAGCACTGAAGTGACAATTGATGAAGTTATAGTAGTTCCAAAATGGGATATTGATAACTTATCTTATGAGAAAATGCTAATCTTGTAGGATTTATTGAACAGAAAGAGAAAGCAAGAGGAATTGAGAAGGGAACATCAACATAAGCAAGTACTACATGAGATAAAAGATATATTTGTTGATTCTTGTGAGTTTCAAGTTCTGAATGAGAAGGAACCTATATTAGAACAATTGGTTCATATTGTTCAAAATGTGAACAATGATGATATCGATGTGAATGAGAGGCTCATGGCTAATGATGGAAGAATAAGGGCCAAATTGATTTCAATTAAGACTATGTTGATACCTCATTTGGAGGTCATGCAAAAAGAGGTGAAAGTAGTAAAGGAACTAGCATAGAAAGATCCACCTCTGAATATTGCAGAGAATTTGATTGATCTAGTTGCTGAGCTAGAAATCAAGTTCCATATTTTGGAATTTGTTAGAAGCAGTTGGGATAATGTATTGGCAATGATCCTACAGATTCACAAGCCATTTTTGGACAAGTATGGTCTAACCCCTACAACCCCAACAGACAAGAGTGACAAAAACAAGGGGGAAATGTAATGAGATACAATCAAGGGGAAATAAGGAGAAATAAGTATAAGGTATAAACATTTTTTTTGTATTATGTACATATTTTTTATTTGTAGTGAAGTGCTTATAAAGAAAACATAAAAATCCTAGGGGGAGTTATAACTCTATTTGAGTACTATTTTTGTAAAGGACTGAAAAGTCATGACAAAGAGTTTTTTCCACTAATTTCAAAGGAAGAAATTGTTGATCTCCAAGTTTTTTTGTCAATTAGTGTCACACACTTAGTCATAATCAAGGCAGGTTGGTCGGTCATAATTGCGACTGAGTCATCCTACTAAGGTTGAGACCAAGCAGTAGTTATTGTCCAGCAAGATAGAGGTCATCGAGTACTCAATAATTTCCAAGCAGAATGATTACTGAGTTGCATAGAAGAGTTACTGCTGAGTGACAGAATATGGTTATGCCGAGTGAGATAGTATTGACCAAGCACCAGAGTTAACCTACTCTAAGTAAGACAATTTTTGTATATGTGTTTGGAATGGCACAAACACTTAGGTAAACCATTTTGGTTGACTTCTATTAATTATTCAATGATCATTCACTATTATTTAATACATTAATTATGCATTATTTTTATGATCATGGATCCCTATGTTAGAGCTTTTTCTTGTAAAAGCTTTATTAAGCATCAATGCTTGACTCTATGATTTCCAAGACTTGATTCAAACAAGGAAAAGTATAATTGATGAGGATTTGATCTTGTTTCTTCTTTGAGCTCCATAGACTCAGGCAGGTGTACCTTTTATAACTTACTGATTCTCAATAAATTGAACGATGGATCAAGGATTTACACTAATTTGTTATTGGCATTTATTGCAACAATTGGTAACAAATCCTGCAGATGTTAATCACTAGTCTTATGCCAAACTTTACAAACTAAAGGATGCACTTGAAAATAGAAAATACAAGCATGATAAGGATTCTTATCCTTCTTCTCTTCAAGCTTCTAACTCAGGCAGGCTGACCTAATGATTCACTCTTCAAGGAATCAACAAAATTACCTGTATTCTTTAAATACAAATGATAAACATCTATGTTCATCAATATAAAATTAAAAGGTTGTTTAAAATTTTGGATTTAATGATGATAAGTGCTAATCAAATCCAGACCAGTGCCTAATCCAAGGCAAAGAGTCAAATGAAATATACATTCACAAAAACCTTTTAATGAAAACACAGTAATAAATCCCAATAAAATGACTTACAAATTATTCTTTTCATTCCCATACCCAGACATCAAATTCCTATGAAAACCCTAAATCCCCTGAAACCCACCCTTAAGGATTACCCCCTCCTTGAAAGAAACTTAAGAACAAATCCCACATATACCTTGTAAATAGTATATTAAACCTGACTTGCAAATTTAACACACAAGAATTCTGATATGAACACATGAAGACATCACATATATGAAACAGGAACTTCCACTATATTTTATTAAAATATCTTTTCTTCAGTACATTTAGAATAACAAAAATCTTTAAAACTAGACAAAACTCAGAAATTTGCCTCGCACTTGTAAATTCACCATCCATATTAATACACTACAACTTGATATATATAGTACACACTAGCCATCTTGGAATACTGAAAGAAACATGATGCAACAAGCTTCAAATGGCTAGGCAAAGAAAAAAGTACTAAAATACAAAAAGGCAGTTACAATTTCAGTCAGTGGAAGAATAGAACTTGAGTAGTTGATTTGCAATCATTTCAAATCTTTTGCAGTTGGCACCTTTGTCTGTAGATATTCAGGGTAACCTCTAAAAATTGTTATGAGACCTAGTGACCACCAATACAGGCTAACTTACACTAGTCTTGATGATAATTACCCTCCATGTGCTCAATGATGAGGTGCCAAGTGTCATTTAATCCTAGTCTATTACATCTAGATCAATTGTTGTTGGCTTCTTCTTCTTAGGCTTGGTATTGCTGTCCCAAAGTGTGACCTCATCCTCTGTTGGCCACCTGAAGTATTTAATACTCTATAACTACTTCAATTTTCTTTCCCATCTGGTATCAGTAATAGCCTTTAAATTTGTAACAAACTTGACAAAGTCTATTTTAGCTTTAAATGCTTCATCTAAGGCTTTATTAAATTTGTCCATGTCTAAAACATTTTTTTCTGTCAAGAAAGCCTCATTCTTAGGAAACAAGGTGTCAAACTCTCCTCTCCATTCCTCAACAACTTTTATCTCATCATTTTCTCTTTTGATCTAAGGGATGAATCTACTGAAATCAAGACCAAATATGCCTAACCTTGCTTGGAATTGATTTGCTTTTCCTTTGAAAAAGCATAAAGTGTGCTAATTTGCTCTATCATCTCTCCCACTTGGCACACTGATTCAGGAAGATCTTCCCTGTGAGGTTGCAGTGCCTCTAACCTTTCAAACAAAGATCCCATTCCTGACCATACAAGAAAAATGGGTCAAGAGTTTCTATTTGGTCCTTTATTTCCTTTTCTAGATCAGGAAACTTAATGTATACCTTGTGTACTGCATCCAATTTTCCCTTTAGAATATCTACTTGCTCTTGTAATGCCTTGATCTTCATTAAGCCCTTCTCTCTATCCTTTTCTACATAAATTGATTCATCAAAGAGCCTTCCATATCTTGCTAACAATTACTCTATTTTTTCCTCATTCAGGTGGGCAAAGAGAGAGATAGCCTTAGAGATCCCTAAATTAGAGGTGTTTTGGACAGTCCAAATTATCTTGTCCCCATTTATATTTTCCTCTATATTGACCATAGATGGATTTTGTGTTCTTGGAGCGAAGGACCACATAGCTAGAGTTTGGGATCTTGGATCATATCCACAACCTCTTATCATCTCTCCTACTTGAGTCTCTGAGGAAAATTGAGCCTCTGGTTGCTTCTTGATCTGATCAATGATAAATGCAGATGCTAGATCACATCTAGGCACAAACAACATCCAACTAGACCTTACCAATTTCCTAGCCTCCTCTGGTATAATGGTTTCACAGTCAGGGTCATAGGCTTTCAAAGCGTACAAGGCTTCATCCACTAAAGTACAACCTTCTATTATCTGCAACTGAGATCCCATCTCTTGGTGCTTTCTCCAAATCAGAAAGTTCTTTTACTCATCAGTTTCAATGAATGCATCATCATTCAGAAACTCATCCAAATAGATCTCTCTCTCATCCTTGCATAATTAGAGGGGAAATTCCACCTCCTCTTGGATCTCTTTCTCATTTTTCTTTCCCTCTCTGATGGTTTTCCTTAATTGGTGATGGTACTACCTATCTCCAGTGACTAGGGAATTTATTCTATCTTTCTTCCTTTCTTATGCTATCAACTGTAAGGGTCCTCCTTATTCTATCCTTTGCTTCTTCCTAGGAGGCTCAATTGTTTCCTCAGTATCAGGAGCTTTTGTGCTCTATTCAAAACCAGGTGGCACATCTGTCTGAGGTGGGCTATATATCCTGTATCCTCCCTCATTGTCTTCCTCATACTCAGAGGATGTGTGTTGTTCAAGACCCCTTTTCTTTTCTTCTATCTGTTTTTCCAGTTGGTTATACAAAGTGTCATACATTTCTATCATCTTTGTAATCCTGGTCATATAAGGCATTCCCGGGAAGAAACCTCCAAAAGGAAT
Organism: Thuja plicata; assembly: GCA_018584345.1. Classification (NCBI taxonomy): domain Eukaryota; kingdom Viridiplantae; phylum Streptophyta; class Pinopsida; order Cupressales; family Cupressaceae; genus Thuja; species Thuja plicata. The sequence continues at coordinate 228,600 of MU226005.1, read as the reverse complement.
CCCTACCTTTTTCATTTCTTTCTTCAAGTGTATCAGGTCCAAATATTTTTTTTCTCTCTTTTCTTCCTCTTCATCCTCAAGAATATTTCTGATAACATCCTCCTCATCACACCCTTCATGTTCCTTGATGTCAGTGACACTTGGGGTTAGAAATTTCTTGGCACTTTTGATGAAAGCTTCAGGGTCCACATGCCTATATTGGGCCATGCTCATCCTGAATTTCTCCAACCACTTGTTTATTCCCTCCATGGCCTTCTTCCCAATAGTAAAAGCAACAGTTTGGAACTACCTTGGTGTAAATGTACCTTTCGTATGAGGGGCCAAATGCTCTTTGTCTGTCCATATCAGTTTCCAAATGAAATTCATTAAGGAAACCCTTGGAGGAAAATACTTTGGAAGTATATGTGGGGGTTGAGGACACCCATAGACCCTGATTAGTGTGTAGGTCTTTTCCAGATAAAAATATCCCCAATTGTGATCTCTTGACCACTTATCAACATACTCACAAGGCCTTAGAAGTCTTAGCACCTTGATTGTTATCCTAGTTACATTTATACCCAACATAGTTAGAATTGGATGCACAATCCAATTCTAAAAACCACAGAACTCATTCTCATTAGATGTATAGTTCCAAACTCTAATCCAAAACTACACAGGGTTTGGTTGGCCTTGGAAGTGTGTCCTTGGTCTCAAATTCCAAGTATCCATGCTATCTATATTTCAGAACAGAATCAAATGCATTAGAATTGAATAATGCATGAATTTTGGGTTAGCCTTCCTTTGGATACTTATAAGGCCCTTGTGTATCTTGTCATTAATATACTGAATATAGTCAAAATCTATATTTACATGGGATTTCTAGATGTCCAAGATGATCATCAATAAATCCGAAGGCATTTTCTCCATATGCCCATTAATTCCCAACACTCTACATAGCCCATAAGCTAAGTACATCATGTAAAATTTTAGATCCTTGAACTCATATGGTGCATTCTTGGAAGGGGGTAGTGGGGCTATGTAGTTTCAATTTGACCTAGGCATGTGAGCAAGGATCAAATTTTTAACCAAATTGACCTCTCTACTATTTTTTTTTTTCAATTTTCTTAGATCAATTTATGTGGCAGAGGCATGGTATATACCAAAAGATTTCATAAAGGAAGCCCTATCCAAGGTGACTAGGGCTATCTCATCATGATTTCTAATGGTTTTAGAGACTGTGTCATACCTTATGGCCAATTCAACTAACTAGTCTGCATCCAGAAAGACATCTGGGACTATTAGCTTGGCCAAACCTATTGACAAGTGATCTTTTTGGTATGTTATGAGTCACTTTTTGGTTTTCATTTCTGGCAACACATATAGTATATTTATTGATTGGAATTAAGTTAAGTTTTGGTGATTCAGTTTTGGAATCAATTAAGTACAGAAGAAAAAATACAGAGTTGTTTTACGTATCGAAGATCGATATCGATGAGTTATGACTAGAGAGCTTAGAGAAAGATACTATGGGGTATGTATGACCTCCATCTACGATTGTTTTTTTTTTGTGTGATGATTATAGAGAGTTAGAGAGACTTGAATATAGGCAATGACAACAGAACAAAGCAGTTCGACAGTAGTGATGATTTGAGGAGTATGTCGTGGACTCCTGGCAAGCTAAGTTAAATTATGATTTTGGATAACCTATATTTTAGTTATGTAAGAGTGTCAACTTCATATTTTCTCTTTATACTATTAAATCTATTTTGTATTGAGAGACAAACTATGTAATGCTAGTTAAGTGAGCTGACTTGTTAATATATATAAAGACTTTTTGTAAAGCGAAGAGCGATATGATATGAGAGTTGTGATATGTATGTGAGATACATGTATGTGAATGGAAGAGAAAAGGATTGATAGAGATCATTGAAGAGCTATGACTAGAACTATCTAAGCATTGAAGATGCTTGTTTTGTTCATTACTAAGAACACTTTATAACAACAATTTTGTTGTAAGAGTTGTAAGCTCAGTTAGCCCCTAACAGGGTGTTGTATACCTTTAACAGGATTTTTATTCCTTTAACAAGGAAATGTACTATGTAATATTCATCTCCTAACAGGGCTAGGTCTCCTAACATGGACATTATATTTTAGTGCATTCTTTTGGGTACCATCCCCAGTGGGGTTTTCCCTTGGCCAGGGTTTCCTCAACAACAAATAATGGTGTTATGAGTTCTGTGTTATTTGTTTATGTTCTTTTCATTTCAGTGAGCTTATGGTTTATTTGGAATTGGTTGAAAGTTTATTTTAAGTGTTGTAATATTGATTCACACCCTGTTAGTATTACTTAGTCCTAACAATTGGTATCAGAGCTATTGGTCCTTGGAGATAAATTTTAACAGCTTAAGAGAGATCATAATGGATTCAGATAATTTGCAAGAAAATTTTGAAGCTGCACTTGAAGACCTTGATAAAGATAAAGCTGAGAATGGTGTCTTAAGATTAAATTTAAGGAGAGCAAAGGGATTCATTAAGAAAAAGAATGACCAACTTGAAATTTCTAGAAATCAGAGACAAGGTCTTGTGGTTCAGATAATAGAAGATTCAGACAGTGATAATTCAGATCAGGTAAAGCAACTTGAAAAAGAGAATGATACTTTGAAGCTTAAGAATGAAGCAATGGATAAAGAGATTATATAGGAAAAAGATGTTAAAAACAAGATTGAAGAAGCTTTTAAAAATGTAAATGTTCTGATGGAACAAACGAAGAATGAGGTTGACCATTACAAGAACAAGTATCTAGAATTGGAAAATATAATCAGATCATAAAAGGTGAACTTGTTGAGATAAAGAAACACATTGAGAAACTTCACATGAGCAGTGACTTTGTCGATGAACAAAGAGACAGACAAAAACCTAAAGGAGATATGACTGGTATTGGCTTCAATGAAGCTAAATTTTCCAAGAATCAAGAAGAGAAACCTGATGCAAATATTGATGCAGAAAAACCTACTCTTGAAGAACCTAAAGAACATATCAGACCTTTCAGAGGTAGATGTTTTGGTTGTAACAAGTTTGGACACATGAAAAGAGACTGCAGAGGTAATTCCCCTTCAAAACTTTTTCTAGTTATTATTTTAATTGTCATCCATATGGGCACAAGAAAGTAGAATGCAAGAAACTTGATCAACCTAGATATAGACAAGGCAATAGAGGACAATCTACAGTCAAATCCACATGTTACAAATGTAATAATCTTGGACACATTGCAAAGTATTGTAAGCTACAAGTAAATCAAGATAGAAGACCTCCTATATGCTACAAATGCAACAATCTAGGTCATATAGAAAATCTTTACAGGTATAATGGAGTAAATAACAAAAGTGTATCACCTCCTATGAATACAAAGAAGAATGACAATGATACTGGTAAAAGTTTTACAAAATACAAGAGTGATTTTGACAATTGTTTCAAGAAAAAAGAAGATAAAAATAGTGGTAAGGTATGGAAAATCAAAGAGACAAGTGAGATATTGGTTCAGGGAGAGACAATAGATGCTACTAGATCTTTGCCTGATGATAACAAAGCAAAATTGACCTGAATGGCCAATCATGGCCTTAGGGGGAGTATTGGATGATGATATCAAAATATGTCCAGCCCTTGATTCTAAGGAGTGATATCTAGAAAGCTTAGGTATGTTGTGTGTAGACATCATAGAACTTATATCTGAGAGTGCAACATCATACAATGCATATTTTTTGATTGTGGAATTTGTGATTGACTAAACAATGTACGATGTTAAGTGTATTAGGTAATGTTCATTTTACACTTAGCGATGAATAAGGGACATCTGAGATTCATATTTCTTTACCATTTGAATATCAGTGACCTAAGGAGATCAAAGATCAAAGAGTAATGGACTATCTAATAGTTATACTATGTGATCGATCGAAGTGGGAATTCAAAATTCAGCGTGATTAAGACGGCCCTAAGGGAGCATTTTCCCAGACACCACACGACATCTTGCATGTAGAAGATATTAGGGCATACATTCATTGAAAGTATGATATACTAGGTATTGATGAGATTTCTACTGAAATGGAGTACATGACTGATAATGGTAAAATGAGAGATGAATTCAAATATATAGATGAGTTAAGCATTATGAAAATATTGGACTTATATGAATTTAGAGAAGATGAATGGTTCAAAATATTACTGAGAAGAGTTCATGATTAGTTCATCTGGATAGGAGAGAAACCTATAAAGATCTGTATTCAGTTGATTCATGAGATAACTAGATTGGAAAATATTGCAGTTATCCATGTGGCAGAGAAGCACATAAAGAAACAAGTTGAAACCCTAACACACTCCAAATGGGATAGACGAGCTATGACATTGAATGACATTTTTCAATAGGATGTGAGACTAATTGCAATGATACTTGGATACAAAGTTTACTAAAATAGTAGACCTAACTTAGTATCTACAAGATTCATTATGATGGCTTACATGATTGTGAAAGAAAACACTAAGTATAACCTATGTGAAGTTTTGGCACAACAATTTTTGGAGAATGTTAAGTTGATTAAGAAAGATAAGTTTAAAACCTTTAGATTTGGTTCACTAATAATCCATATGTACATCCACATTGAGAATAAGTTTCCAGGCATGTACCCTAGAGCATGAAGAGAAGGGATACCTACTAGTATTCAGACATCATAGAGTTACATAAGGAAAAACAACACATGGGTTGATGCAGAACTGTTTGGCATGATTAAGATTCTTTAGAGGTAGATGAAAGAGAGATACGATATTCCTGAAGATTTAGTTGAGAAGTATAAGGATACAATCTATTTCATGGTTGAAACTGATTGTGTATGTTTTGAGGCAGTTGTTCCTAGGAATAAATGGTGTTACCCTATGGGTTATGAAGTACGTTCAGAAGTCTTAACTATGCAGATTGAACATGTTCTAGCATCTGAAGTTGATACATCTAAGGAAAGATGGGGCACATATGAGGAAAAATTAGCTAAAGTAAGAGAAGAGAATACCAGAGGTTTGAGGAAAAGAAAAAAATATAACATTATTAATGATTATGGAATTAAGGCAGTTTTGACTAAAGAAGAGTCGAAAGAAGTAAAGAAGAAGATGGAAGAGTGATCTTCTAGGTTGGAAAGTACTGCTACTATAGCCCTTCCACCTCCTGAAGTTGTGATGGTAGCTAGTCTACCTCCTACAGTTATTGCATGAACCCTATCAAACATATTCAAAACATCAAAGATATTATTGCAAAGGACAGGGAAACTTTGAACAGTATGATGCACAATTGTGAGACCTCCTCACAATCTATAATGGACATGGACAGAGAGGTAACAATGATTTTGGACAAGCTAAATGTATTGGATATAGAGAAAGGGAGAGTTATGACAAGGTTTGGTTTGTTGAAGAGTCTAATCACTCCTAAGCTATCTTGAAGTTCACTTATCTGACATGGAGAAGACTGTAGAAGCATTAACAAACTCTATTCCCACAGAGTTGAAATAAGTAGAGACATCATCATATGCATTGAATGGACTAATTCATGTTAGTCAACTATTGGTAGAATCATGGAATGTAAAAATGAAGATCTTGGAAGACTTCTTTCAAGATATTCTAAAAAATGGTGAGAAAGCACTAATTGTATTTTTTTTTTTATGCACCTTTTCCATTTTTGTCAAAGGGGGAGATGAGAGAAGAAAGATGAGTAAAGGAGAAGAGGAAGATATAAGAGACATTTTTTGTGTTAGAATGCTTAGTCATTTTTTTTTGAGTGTTGCCATCAATACCAAAGGGAGAGATTGTTGGAAAGTGATCTTTTTGGTATGTTATGAGTCACTTTCTAGTTGTCATTTTTGGCAACACATACTAATAAAAACTACCTCACTTGGTAGAGACCATAGCACACATGAATCCCAGAATAAAAAGGTGGAAAAGTGTGCTCATTGTCTGCATTGTCTGACTCATGCAATTACTAGTAAAGGTCCATCATAAAAGCATGTCCAAAAGCATGCACATCCAAAGTGATGCGCTTAGGAAAAATCCAACTGTTGGAGGATGGATCTAGCTTCATCCTCCCACCCCTAGGCATTTTTTCTTGGATTTTCTTTTTCTGGTGTAGTGTCGGTTGCTACCATAGAATAGTAGTGGTATATTGATCAATTGGAATGAAGTTAAGTTTTGGTCATTCAGTTCTGGGATCGAATAAGTACAAAAGCATAAATTCAGAGTTGTTTTAGGTATCAAAGATCAAGATCAATGAGTTATGACTAGCGAGCTTAGAGGATGATACTATGGGGTATGTATGACCTCCATATAAGATCAATTTGGTTTTGGTGATGATTATAGAGAGTTAGAGAGATTTGAAGACATGCGACGACAACAGAACAACGTAATAGAGCAGTTGGTAGTAGCGGTGATTTGAGGAGTATGTCATGGACTCCTGGCAAGATAAGTTGGATTATGATTTTGGATAACCTATATTTTTTTTATGCAAGAGTGTCAACTTTGTATTTTCTCTTTACATTATTAAATCTATTTTTTATTGAGAGATGACTATGTAATGCTAGTTAAGTGAGCCGACTTGTTAATGAAAATGATATATATATATATATATATATCTGTGTGTGTGTNATATATATATATATATATATATATATATATATCTGTGTGTGTGTATAGTGTGTGTGTGTGTGTGTGTGTGTGTGTATATATATATATGAAGAATTTTTGTAAAGTGAAGAGTGATATGATATGAGAGTTGTGATATGTATGTGAGATACATGTATGTGAATGGCAGAGCAGAGGATTGACAAAGATCATTGAAGATCTATGAATGGAACTATCTAAGCATTGAAGATGCTTTTTTTGTTCATTATTGAGAACACTTTGTAACATATGTTTTTTTGTAAGAGCTCTAAGCTCGGTTAGCCCCTAACAGGGTGTTGTATACCTTTAACAGGGTTTTTATTCCTTTAACAAGGAAATGTACTATGTAATATCTAGCTCCTAATAGGGCTAGGTATCCTAACATGGACATCATACTTTAGTTCATGCTTATGGGTACCATCCCCACTGGGGTTTTCCCCTGGGAAGGGGTTCCTCGACAAAAAATAATGGTGTTATGAGTTATGTGTTATTTGTTTATTTTCTTTTCATTTCAACAAGCTTATGGTTTATTTGGAATTGATTGAAAGTTTTTTTTAAGTGTTGTCATACTGATTCACCCTCTCACAGTATTACTTAATCATAACAAAACCTAGTGTCCAGGGATTTGAGACATGGATTTCTCTATCTTTATTACTATAGAATTAATTTAACATATGATATCTAGAACACCCAGGAGTGACAGGGTCCCTACAAGTAGACATGAAGTCTGAGAAGAACTCATCACTGACCTTTTTATTTTGGTTTGTTCCAGGACACAAAGTGATGAACTCTTCTGAATAGTTTCTTTTCACCTTTTGTTCTTCTTCTGCATCCTTGCTTCCCCCACTAGCTGAATCCTTGTTGGATTCTGCTTGACTCATATTTGTTGGTCGTTGAATTATCTCTCTCTGAAACATGCTCTTTTCACAAATCTCTGCAACTTATCCAATTTTCGCTCTGCTCTTCTAAAATTTTTGATAAGAAGAATGTACAAGTGTTGAGTCTATTTATTATTAAACAATCAAGGCAACAATCTAATTGAGAACTCTAAAAACCATTTCTCAATCACTTCTGCAATAACTCTGCATGTATTGAAATCAATTCTATGCTAGTCGTGGCACCTGAATTTGGCAGGTAATTGAATTTGAATGCTAGCTGTAAAAGGTCATGATTTATTTTTGCCTTTTAAACCTTATAAAATGTTTAAAAATACATATGAAAGCTGATTGGCTTGATTTTATTTCTTTTTAACTGCTCAGCCGAGCATTTGTACTTTGTCAGGATCTCCAATCTTTCATTAACCTTGGTTTTTTACTTTATTTCCTTGGAATGGCACGAGAACAAGATCCTTAGGATTTCACTACACTCAATTTTTATGATGGTTTATCTAGAGATTATGCGACAAGGCAATCTTTAGATATTTGAATTTTTTTCTTGACTTGGGTTACATTACGAGATCTAGCGCCAGCCATAGATCTCTTATTTCATCAACAGTTCTCACTAAATCTCTAAAAGATTAACCTAACTCTGATTTTATTCTGAGATTCAATGCTAGCCATACATTTTAACCTTACTTCACCTCTGGTTCACCTCTTATCACTGAGTAACTCATCTCTTTGTATCTCTAAATCTCGCAATGTAACTCTACTTGAGTTTACTTGACCATGATCAAATCTGGATATTCAGAGATAAAGGAAACTCCAAGTTGTTGAATAAAATTATTAACTTGAGTCTCATTTGGAGATTTAGCGACATCCATTCATCTGAGATGAGATCGATGGTCCTCGCCAAGTCTCTAAACTTTTAACATAACCTTAAGTCTATTCAGAGATTTAGTGACAAGGCAAAAAGTGTAATCCTTTTTTGACTCTGAGTTAAGTCATGAGATTCAGAGTTAATGGGGTCTCTGAATCGCTGAACACTTTTCCTTGACTCATGGTTCATTTGGAGATCTAGCACCAAATCTTGATCTTGATCTTGATCCACAACTCCTATTTAATTTCATAATCCTTGACACTAACTCCAGTCTATTCCAAGATTAAAAGATAAAGGCTATCTCACAATCTCCCAATGTTTACACTAACTCTAGTCAAGTCTCGAGATTAAAAGATCAAGAAGTCTCTAAATTGCTGAATGATTTTCTTTACCTTGGGTTTACTTTGAGACTTGATGAAAACCACAAATCTCAACTGCCACTTAGACGCGGGTCTACATCTTAGTTTATTACGTCCTGATCGTTGAATGTTTCTTGACCTTTTGACCTTTTCTGGTGATTCAGCTCCAGACACACATCTCTTCTCTAATAAATGGTCTAGATCCTTCCTTTGAAAACCTGACTCATCTTTGAACTAACCACGCCTGAACCTGATCAACATCTAGAGATTCAGTGACTGAATAGACCTCCAAGTCACTGAATGTTTCTTTTAACTCAGGTTTTATCTGGAGATCACATGCTAGCCCTAGATCTTTTCTTTTATAAACAAACCATGTTGAGTCTCTGAATGCATTTGTACATAACCAATTCTTTCCAAGATTAGGAGACAAGTCTTGACCTTGATTTTGATCCAACAGTTCACGCTAAATCTCAATACCATTTCCTTAACTCCACTTCCATTCTGAGATCATGTGACCAAGCTACCTCTGAATCTCATGATAAACTTTACTAGAGTTGGCATAACCACAGGTTCATCTAGAGATTAGGAGATAACTGAAACTCCAAGTCACTGAATCAAATACTAACTCTAGAGTTATCTAGAGACTATGCACTGATCACATTGTCAAAACAAAGATAGAAAAGATCGATGGTCCTCTCCTGATCGCTGAATTAAAAGTTGACTTTGAATATTATTTGGAGATCTAGCACTAGCAACTCATCTGAAATGAGATCAAAGATCCTTTCTATGTCTCAAAATATTTCACTTAACTCTAATTTCATTCAGAGATCCAATGACAAAGAAAAATGATAACCCTGCCCTGACCTCGAGTTAGATCACGAGATTTAGAGATAAAGGGTATCTTTGAATCTCCAAATACTTTTCATAACTTGAGTTAAGTTATGAGATCTAGCGCTAGCCACACAATTAGAATTGCATCCATGGTCCTTGCTATATCTCTGAATAAAAATGTTGACCTTAACTTTATCTCGCGACTCAGTGCCAACTATAAGATCAGAAGGGCATCAATGGCCTGAAGCATGATCTCTGAATCATAATACACTTAACCATTTCATTACAAGATCACATGACTAACATCAATTTCTATGCCTTTAACTTCATCGTTGAATCACTTAATATTTCCAGCTTAACTGCCAAGATCTCGAGACTTAGAGATAACTGTTGCACCAAGTCGTTGAATGCTTGAACTAACTGCCAACCTTACGAGACTTAAAGACATAAAAGAAATGCTCAAAGTGGTCAACTCAAAAACATAAGACTAAGGCATAATTTATTTGCAACTTTAGGCAACACAAACCCTACCAAGGACAACTAAGACTTAGGGTTTATGGTTGTTATGCATTCTCGAAACCAAAATGCTTGGGTACAAATACTTTCAAAAAAACTTGAGGGCACACCTAAAAATACGTTGATGTTAAGGGCACAAACTAACACTAGGACCCAAATTTTTTTGCATGACTTAGAAAAACTAAAATAGTCCCAACACCCTATGCAAGCCATGCAAGCAATCAAAATTAGGGATGCCTAAGCGGCAAAAGGTGATGAATCTAGATCATTGATCTTGATCTGGATGTTTCATCACTGATCTATATATGGGATGCTTCAAACCCTAATCAGCAAGAGTGAGAAAGTATATGTTTGGATGCATATGTGAAGAGAAAAGATTATATGTATATGCATGGTGAGCATATCTGAAGCATTGACCAAACAGAGTGACTGAGCAGAGAAGTGAAGAGCAGAAAAGAGATATATCACATTGAGAGATTAGGTAAGAGTTGGAAATAGGATGTTTTTTATCAGAATTTGTAGTATAGACTGAAGGATTAGGTACTAATACATTCTATCAAGTGAATCAAGTTAAATCTCTTAACAGAGTGGTCCTAACAAGCCTTTGTAAATCTCTTAACCGAGTGCTTACTTAGTTGTAAGTTTTAAATCCTTTAACAAGGTATATTATATAATTCTAAAAGCTCTTAATAGGGCAGACTCCTCATAGGGTAGATCATCAGAAGTGATCAAAATTTGTAGCCCTAATAGGCTCACTTTATTACTACAGTAGTGAAGATTTTTGGGTGTCATCCCCACCCCCAATTTTACCTTCAAGGGTTTCTGGGTTACCAAATCTTTGTGTTATGTGTTCATTTTGAATATGATTAGATGTTAGATCTATTACAACATTTCAGTTTATATTTATGAATACATGGTTGAATCAGTTTGTTTTAGAAGTGTAAAAGTTTTACAGATCTGATTCACCCCCCCACCCTCAATTATTGTTTTTCCATATTAGACTTCCAACACCAACCACAAGAAAAAACATTTGCATTTTCATGATCACTTTAGAATAACATTTATTCAATCACATGAAACATTAACATAGATATATCACATAGCATATTAATATTAACAAAAAGTTTCCAAGGATATGTTCATGTCCCATGCTTAAGAAGTTTAAGGAAACATCGGGAAATGTATCAGGTGTTAAGTTTAGAGTAGGATATATGACGTTTAATTTTCTTTTCAAAATTCCAATAGATATATATATATATAATCATAATATATTTAAATCTATTTATTACTAATATAATAACAAATATATATAAATATATTAATATCAATAATAAATATAACCAAATGATCATATATATATGAGAGAGACAAATTAGTATAGAGACATGTCCCCACGAGGAGACGTGTCTCTATATTAACGTGTCTCTTCATATTATATTGCAGATCCAGGGCAGTCATAATGTTTTTATTATTATTAATAACCTCTGCAGTTGTTAATTGACTCAGTTTTTAAACAACCATCACCGACAGTATGCACAGCAATACAAATGTCGTCGACCAATTACAATCTCAGCTAAACATATTCGATGATTAATGACAGCGGATATTAATCAGTTTCTATGTTTAATACATATTGCAGTATGTATAATGGATACAAATCGGTATTTGTAAGCGATATTAATTTGTTTTATTTATTTGATTTAAACCGATGTCAATCGGTATGGTATATAATATTATTTATTTCATCAACTATAATAAGCATATATGTATATTGATATATATATATAATAATATCATTATTATTTATATATATATTAATATGCATATATAATATAGAATAATATTATTTCATAATGATGTTTATTTAATTCAATGTTAAGATCATTTTATCTGATCAAAGCTATAAACATCAACACTCCCTCTTAGCTAGGGAAGATAAAATTCATCATCACAATAAGTTCATAAATTGTGAATATTTGTTTTCAAGTGGATTGCCTCCATCAGCGATTCTATCCATAGCTCTTAGGTGAATTACCTCCATCGGTGAGTCGATCCACTAGCTTACGAGCTTTGGTGTGGATTTCCTCAATCGGTGATTCAATCCATAAGCTCTTGTGTGGATTTCCTCTATCAGCGATTCTATCCACAACTCATGAGCTTCAGGGTGTGGATTGCCTCAATCGGCGATTCGATCCACAAGCTCGTGTGGATTGCCTCTATCGGTGATTCTATCCACAACTCACGAGCTTCAGGGTGTGGATTACCTCAATCGGCGATTCTATCCACAAGCTCTCGTGTGGATTGCCTCTATCAGCGATTCTATCCACAACTCACGAGCTTCAGGGTGTGGATTGCCTCAATTGGCAATTCTATCCACACATTCCTATCACAGATAGAAAATCAAGTTATTGTAAGATCGTCACCTTTCAATAACTTTAACATATACAAGTGAAAATCATTTGGAAGTCATCACTTCCTTATGATTTACACAAGGCCCATATAGTTATAAAATAACATTAATATATTAATAAACAAACATGTCAAGTTTTACCTCAGAAGTGTTCTTTATCATTGAACTCCCTCT
>MU226005.1:183705-215068 GCA_018584345.1 Thuja plicata | reverse complement strand
AATAGATATATATATATATATATATATATATATATATATATATAATCACAATATATATAAATCTATTTATTACTAATATAATAATAAATATATATAAATATATTAATATCAATAATAAATATATTTATATGAATATTATGTTAATTGCATAAATGAGACTTGTATTGATTTCTGTATATACTTTTCTTATTAAATGACCAAATGATCATATATATTTGAGAGAGACAAATTAGTATAGAGACATGTCTCCACGAGGAGACATGTCTCTATATTAACGTGTCTCTTCATATTATATTGTAGATCCAGGGTGGTCATAATTTTTTTATTATTTTTAATAAACTCTGCAGTTGTTAATTGACTCGGTCTATAAACAACCATCACCGACAGTATGCACAGCAATACAAATGTCATCGACCAATTACAATCTCAGTTAAACATAGTTGATGATTAATGACAGCCGATATTAATCGGTTTCTATGTTTAATACATATTGCAGTATGTATAACGGATACAAATCGGTATTTGTAACCGATATTAATTTGTTTTATTTATTTGATTTAAACCGATGTCAATCGGTATGGTATATAATATTATTTATTTCATCAACTATAATAAGCATATATGTATATTGATATATATATAATAATATCATTATTATTTATATATATATTAATATGCATATATAATATAGAATAATATTATTTCATAATGATGTTTATTTAATTCAATGTTAAGATCATTCTATCTGATCGAAGCTATAAACATCAACATCAGGAAACATGTCCTAAACCCTTAACAATTTGGTAGAAGAAATATCAGAAATTTTAATGAAAATGAGCCATAAATTGAGCTCATCATTCCCCCAACCTAAGTTTCTTCTGGTCTTGTAGTAGGTGGAGCCTTATTCTTCAGCCTAGCTTGAGCTCTGAAGTCACCAACCTTTGTTTCCCCAAGAGTCTGCACATTTTTGTTCCATTATAACCCTTGATTCTTTTCCAATCTTTCCAATCTTGATTTTTTTCTTCCTCATTGTACTGATATTACCTATAGCTTAGAATTGGAAACAAGAGATTAGGTGAATGAAAAATTAATGGAAGCTATTACTACTACGTTATCCTTGTTAAGGATATAGCTTCAGTCGTATGATGCACAAATGCTTGGATATATTGATGACAATAGTCATCATCATCTATAGTATGCTTCAAAAATTTAGTAACATATATGTATGTGAATATGTGACATTATATACATGCACATACACCCATACATACATGTATTCATTTATTTATGAGCATAGCACTATACTATAAATCATGGTGACTACTATCATCTATACATACATGTATACTCATGCATGACATCACTATATGAAACTAAGAAATTGAGTAAACTATGAGACCAATTCAATTATCATGTATATATATAGATTAATAATGGTATTATTATTCAATATATATATACACATGTCAAGTAGATTAAACTTGATCATCTTTATTAAAACTGATAATGATCGAACACCAAATGAATCGACTATTGGTGTCGATTAATATTGTAACCAATATATGGTGATTAACTTCCATCATAATAGTGCTATCCTATATTAACAATAACAATAATTATTGGGACTTGACACATTGGTTATCACTGATGAAAAGTTGCGACCCATTGTGAGGCAGAATGCCTGTTGGAAGGCATGCCTCCTCATCGTTCTATTTATGCTCTTGAGATGCACGATCTAAGCACACACAAAAATAGTATAGTCCAAGTACAAGATCATACATCTCCATACACACTAAACAATATTGATATATGTTTCATTTTTATAATCTTCCATTGGAATACTTACATGTTGTCTATTAAATAAGTGACACTTACCTATATCAGCAAATCATTAATAGTTAAGATCATCACAACAAAGAACAATAAACAGATCAACAACATATTATTCTTTGACAACATATTTGTATTGAATATAGCTATAGACACTTAATTTTGGTTAGGCAAAATCAAGTAAAGAGAAAAGTGAGCAATCACGCAAAAATAAAAAATTAATTGAATAATCAAAAGCCTTGGATAAATTAAATCAAAAGATCAAATTAATTATACAATTAATTTTAATCAATTAGTTGTATAGTTTTAAAAAATTAATTCCAACCCCTTTAAGGGTGCAAATGGCTAAAACAATTCAATTAAATCATTTTGTTAATTCCTAATATTTCTCACTCATCACATGGGATAAAAGCAACTCACCCAATGGGAATTAAGGATTGAGCTCACATGCATTTAGGCCAAAGTGATTATCCATCACACATCTTCAATTGCATGTTGGCCACTCATATTGTATCCTTATTTGAAACCATCATTTAAATTGTCTTATCCTTTGAGAGAATCAACTCAACCCGACCCTAATCAAGGTTAAATCAACTCTACCCCCTACCCTTGGTAAATCCTTTAAATAGAGGTCATTTTCAGAGCAAAAGATATATCATACATCCATGAGAAAAGCATCGTCACTATAGGCATTTGAGCTTGAGATTTAGAGTGTTTTGGTTTAGTTTTCATTGAAAATAGTGATCAATATTGAAGCATTTTAGGACAATTTGAGCTATATAGGGTTAAATCACATCAAATAGCTTCAATTTCTCATTAATAGGATTGGCATTAATGGATGCTTAAGCTAGAGCGTGCTTTTATCTTTCCTAGATAGAGATTGGTGCAGGAGCACCTTCCCTCCACTTCAAAACAATAATATTCTTAGGTTATCCAAAGGATTTACCCAAAGGCCTCCATGCCTAAGGGTCATCAAGATCATTCAAGAGTTTTCAATAAGCCACTTTGTAAGGCCTAGTCACCCTTGGTGTCTTTATAAACCTTGGGCTTTGACTATGGTCATTTGGCATGTTTAGAGTTTAGTATAGTATAGGTGTGTTCTTAGGATTCTTTATCATCTTTTTTATTAATTATGATCCCTAGGATCTTAGACTTAGGTCTTGTTAAGGGAAAGATGCACTTTTGCATTAAATGCAAAAAAGTTACTCATTGCTAGAAATGTTGTCAAAGCAACTTTTGTAAAAAGTTGCTAAAAATGTTGTAAATAATTCCCAATAGTCACAACCTTCAAAAATTATTTGGATCCATTGGGAAGAGTCTTCATAAGCCCTTTCAGGTGAGTGGAAGACAAGGATGATGTAATTTTCTTTTGAAATCAACAAAGATTCCCTATTTTCCCTAAATTTTGTCTGCAAAATATATAGGTACGATCTGGTATGGATTGAAAGAAGCTAATGAGTTGATGAATTCAAATCTAGGATGAGTTAAGGGATAGGTGCAATTATTTTGAAGTTTTTCTAAGATCAGGATCAAAGGTTATAAGCAAAACTCTCTCGGGTGCATAGAAACCATTCCTAGATAGGCAGTTCTTAGAGATCATGCCCTAACTTGCCTTTCCACCATGGGAATTCCTTGTCCCTTAGGTAAATTCAAGTAGGATAAATTTACTATAGGATTCGAGAGGCTGGGGAGAATGGGAATGGATCTACTATTTTTACTAGCAAGCCCTAGGCCAAGCATCTCTATGTGCTTGGTTCAGGCAAGAGAAGAATGAAGTAGCAACAACACTTTGGGTGTGGAAAAACTCAATATAATTGTGGATTATGGTCTCTAAGGGGTCCCTTTAACCATTCCAAATGGTGGCTTGTCAGATTATTTCGACTGGTGAAGACTTCAAGAAGAAATCAACCCTTCTAGGCCTAATTAGGCCTCCTACAACAGTGAGCATTAGGTACTTTCCTTTCTATTTGGGATTCTATTATTTTGGGGTTTGATATAAATTTGTAAAGGGTGTCTAGATATAATATTTTTTTGATAGGTCCTTTATGAATTTTTTAATCTAAGTCCTAAAAACTCGCTCAATAGGGCTACAAGCCAGAAAGGCCTAAAGCTAGAATTATTGTCTAATTTCTTAGACACTCTTAAGGGTTAAAAATCATATCTTTTAGAGACCTTTGAATTTTTTGGAACCTTTCCATCCCATACAACATATAGGTTCCTATTTTATGTTAAAAAAAGTATAAGTTACTTTCTTGAAAGAAGAATTAGTATCTTATAGGAGGATAGTGTGTCTTGTAGTTGCTGCAGGAACCCTTTTAAAGGTGTAGAGCACTCTCTTGATCCAATTTGGGTGTAGATAAGACACCTAAGGCCACACCACAACAAATTTTCCTAGATAGAGGAGGGCTCTGCATCAAAGATCCATGAGATGCTCACTATTCATTTAAATTTATGTAGTTTAAATTGATGTATTTCAAAGTTGAATTGATAGTAACAATACTAATTTCATGAAGGTATGATTTTCATATATACAAATGGAACCTAGTGTGGGGCTCTAAGCCTCATTTATAACATTTTTGTGAAGTTTTGGTGTGTTTCAGTATGTTTTCCTTGCAATATTTTGTAATTTGCAGGTAAAGTGACACAGGTAGGTAAATGTCGACGCCTTTACACATCAAAGAAATGCATGGAAAAACTCTTCTGTCTTTTGTCTTATATTCTCTCAACACCTTTGATAGAAAATCATCATGTTACATCTAAATTTCAATGCCTGTACAAAACAAAGTAGCACATGATAGCTAAATTTTGACGCATTTGCATGACAAAGTGACGCATAGTAGGATTCTTCTAACTCTTACTTTGTTATCTTTAAGTGCATTTGATTATGTTTTAACACTTTTCATCTGTCAAGTAGCGCTCTGTAACTTTTAAACAACATTTAGAATCAATTTAAGTAGTGCGTAAACTGTATTAAAGCAGCACTCTGTCACTTTTAAAATAGTGTGTGCTATTGTGTTTGAAATTTTTGCAAATTATTAAAAGCCATCAAGTTAATGAAAATTATTTGTCAATTTGCAGATGTCAAAGCACAGGATGGTGAAGAAGCCCGCACTTTGGATTCACAAGGAGGAGAGAGAGATCAAAAGGTTGTTAAGGTGTGAGAAAAAAATTCATAATGCAAATATTTTGAGAACTTTAAATGAAGATGTAAAGCTTTATGCTCATTATGTCAAAATTGTAAAGCCTTACAAATCCAAGTATATTTCAATAAATTGAATCTATTCACCTTAAAATATTTAAAATAGAATTAAATTTAGGTGAATTTGAACTTTTTCTTTTGGATTTGGATTTTCCTCATTTTGTTTGAGTTGTGTTGGACTAACGTGTCGGAGGAAAGAATGCAAAGGAGCTGGAACGATTACCACTAGGTGAGTAAAATCAAAAGGCAAAAACAATAAAAAAAAGTGTCTAGCCTAAGCTAGCTTTGAAAAAGGTTAGATCTAAAATCCTTTTGTAGTTTACTTAAATTGTGACTCTCAAATTTCCAAATATAGCTAATTAGTAACCAATTATTGTTTTTCAAAAGTGACATTAGGCCTATGCTCTCAACTTTTAAAGTTGATCAAAATGCCAAACATGTCGATTTTGACAATAAAAAGAAATGTTGGAAATGAAAAAAACACTAAATTGAACCTCTGTTCTTGTGGAAGAAAAGTGCTAGGTATATTCTCTTCGCTCTTTGAGTGAATCAAAAATCCATACACACTTCAAATCCCTTAGATTAAGAGGTGGAAATAAACATTGCTTATTGTGTTTGGAAGTGGAAAATAGTAGGGATATTCTCTTTACCCTTTTGGGTGAATCAAACTCCTTGACCTATTTGGAAATTTCAATTTCTTGTTTTATGATGAGTATGCTAGATCTTTAGTGGGCATGCCTCCTGAGATTTTCCTTTTCAATGACCATGAGAGGCAACGATCCTAAAGTGGGATTCAAGATTATGCCAATCTATTCCACCCACTTTCCAAAAAAAACCTCATTATGTTGAAAAAATTAGAGGGCGACAATATCAAATGCCTGGACTCGTAGGGTTAGTAGCCTAAATCACGTATTGCAACTATGTAGCCCTTGTATAATTCATTTGATATTTTCATGTGGAAATCACAATAAAATACCCACGTAATTTAGTTGACTACCTTATAAAGCCAATTTACAAGCCAAATTTTTCTATAGGTAGCTTTCTTGCAAGACTATTTTGTTCAAAACCATGGAAACGATTGAGAACATACACTTTGTGTGTAGATTTAGGGGTTAAAACAAAGATTGTAGTTGTTTGTGCTATGGTTGATGATCTATATTACAAAAAGGTAACATTCATCCAGATCTAATCACACTTTAATGAAGACATTATTTTCCATTAGTATACAAAAGGAAAATAGTTTTTGAACCTTCGGTAAACCTACACCGAAAGATAGACTTTCAAAGATCACCGAAAGTATAGATATTAGAGATCACCGAATGTGTTAAGTACAAGAGACACCTAATAGATAAAGTGGAACCTGACAAGAGGAAACTGACAGAGGAACCTGACAAGCAGATATAGTGCAAACCAAGAAAATAGGCAAAGTCCAAACCCAAAGAACATAACAGTGCAACCCAAAAGACGGTCAAACTGATTTCAGAGCAAGCCGAGCATCAGACACCGAAAGTTAGTTACAGCCCGCAAAAAGTGGATCTGACTTCCACGTCAGATAAAAGACTTATATTATATTTATAGAGTTTTTTTTTTTTTTTAAACCATTACTTAAGGGACAAGCAACATTATTGTAATTTTTTTAATCAGTCTAACTGATTGAAAACATGCAGACTAGGAGATCAAGGTAAAGTTGTAAACATGTGATCATAGAGTTAAGTTTGTTTTACGTGAAACTTAATTAGATTAATATATCTTATAAATAGATTTTGTAATAATTATAAATGTATGGGGAGAGGATGAAAGTAGCCAATGAGCACATCTATGGATCAGACTGAGAGTTTCAAAAACCAAAACAACAAAAGTTGAAATTGGTTATCAAGAACCAAGAATAGAGGCTACCAAGCAACAGAGGTATTATTCAATCATAATAGGTGATACATATATACATGTAATCTTGAATGAATCTGTAATCAGCAATAGTAGATTGCATACAATCAGGTTAAAGAGTAATTTTCTTACATTCTAACAAGTGAAGCAAAAGTAAAAATCCTTTCAAGGAAGGTGGGTTTAACAATCCTTTGTAAATTTCTTGACTGAGTAGGCACTAAACAGTGTTGCAAAAGCTCTTAATAGAGTAGACTTTAACAGGTCTCCACATGATACTCCTAACAGGGTAGATCATCAAAAGTGATCAAATTGTAAGCCTTAACCGGCCCCTTCCAATCTATAGATAGTGAATATTTTGTGGGTGTCATCCCCACCGTAGTTTTTACCTTCTTACAGAGGTTTTCTATGATATCATATCTTATGTTATGATTCAATTACTTTCATGAATGTTTCTATGAATTTTTACATGTTTTATTAAATTAAAGAATTGATATGTCTTACACAAAGATAGTATAGAACAAATGATTGGATGAAAAATTGATTACAAAAAGGTTAAAGGATAAAAGAGATAAAAGTTTTAGAGGTTCTGATTCACCCCTCCCCTCTTAGTACACACTTCCCATTATTTAAAAAAATTAGTATCAGAGCTAGAAATCTTAATTGGAAAGCTTAAAGACTTAAGAGAAAATATCATACAATGGAGAAGTGCATACTTGACAAAAGTATTGAGAATCAGAAGCTAGAAATTTAGATCTTCTATGAGAAATACAAAGAATCTAGAATCAAGATGAGACAGTTGTTAGATGAAAGAAATATTATGGCATCTCACTATAATGAGACAGATTACCAAGAAGAAGAGATACTAGATCTATTTGAGTCTTCTGGATCTACTATAGGAAAAACATCAGATACATCAGAAGAAAGCATCACAAGCTTAAATGAAGTCAATCAACATCTGGCTGGATAAGTGAAATCTCTGCAAATCAGTCAAGAGACACAGATGGTAAGAATGATTGATGTCATGAACAATGCTAGACAAGTTGAGAAAGATAGAACACTAGCTATTGATGATATAAGAAATATCAATAAAAAGCTACAAGAAAAAGAGTCTGAAATACAGAGACTTGCTGAACATCATCATGAGATTACAAATCATATTATTCTTATGAGTCAAGAGGAAAATAGAATGAATGTTGAAATCATTGAAAGAATAGAATCTATCAGTGAGATAAGGGAAGAAAATGAAAAGCTGAAATAAGAACTCAGAATTCAGCAGCAGCATAATGAGATAATCAAAAGAACTGAAGAAAGCAATAAAAGAATGGATGATTTTCTTAATGGACAAAGGAGAGCCAACAACAACATAGGACTAGGCTATACTGAGAATGAAGAATCACCTAAACAAGATGATCAAAAGAATGTCTATGCAAATCCAATACCAAGAAAGCTGACATTCCATCACTGTGGAAAGCAAGGCCACACATCAAATGTATGCAAGAGAAAAATGAAAGGTATTCCTAAATCTAAATCTTCATTCATAGGATTCTATTATAAATGTAACAAGAAAGGACATAAAGCATATGAGTGTAAGTCTAAGATGAAACAACCAAAGAAGGAAACCTACATGGAAAAATAATGTCCTACTTAGAAAATGCGTGGGCACACTATTCTTGAATCCTAGAAGAAGAAAAAGAAAGCATGGAAGCCTAAAGGTCAAGAATTTGCCCATCAACCAAAAAGAGTCGGTAACCAATATGTATGGGATTACAACACTTGGGAAAATTGCACAGAAAGTGGAAGATCTGGTCACATTGCTACAAATTGTATGACACAATGGTCTAGAAATCCTAGAGGATGGACTAACCCTGAAATGACATGTTTACACTGTCATAAAGTCAATCATCTCAAGAAAGATTGCAGAGACTAAATGACAGAGACCAGCACCTTTGCCAATGGAAACACCATTTAAGACATCAGGAAGATGAGAAACACAATGTGGAGGAAAGCTACAAGTAATGATGAAGCTGGACCAAGCAATGCAATTGGTGACACCCTATCCAATGGATCCGGTGACATCAACAACCCCACCTAAGCAGAACAAGTAAGTATGGAACTACATTACACCAAATTATATTTTACACCAGTTTCATCATACATATTAAATTCTGTGAAAACTACTCATTATTTAATACATACTGAAATGTATCGGTATATATTCAAAGTTGAAATGTTTGCATTTACCAAGAATAACATGTAAAATCTAAATTTGCTAGTATAAACTGAGATTCGTAGGTAATCAAGCAAGTTGACAAGTTTTTTTCGCAATACACTGAAACCCGTCGATAAAAGTAACAAGTTAAGATGACTACCCTAAAGTATCATGTGGTTATCAAGAAGGAAGTTAGTGTTTCAACCAATGAATCTATCTCCAAACACTGAGGAGTGGTTGAGCATTAATAACTCGACCTAGGGAAAAGTCTTTAAATAGACAACGGAAAGGCTTCATTTCTCACCTGCGATTTTGAGTGAAGTGACCAGAGCAAAAACAAAGCCAGAAGTAACAACATTGTAGAGAGACTCCAACCTATTACAAAGCACTCCAAGAAGATCAGTTACACCTACAGAGGTTGAAGTAAGTACTAAGCATAATCGAGAACTTTGTTTATCTTTTATGGAAACCCTAAATTTTTCAAACAATAGCCACGACTTCAAGAACCTCTATGTTGAAGAGCATCAAGAAGGATAAGGTCAATCTTGTAAATAATTCTACCTATGTGGAACCACATTACAAGATATTCCCAGAGGTTGCATCACAACCCGACAATGCTAGAGCATTCTCACGAATACCAGCTAGGGTTTTACTCATTGAAGATGTGCGAGCATACATTCACTGCAAGATTGCAGAAATTCGCGACTTGGAGGTTGAACAAGCTTTTAAGAAGCTATATAAAGATGATGGAACTATTAAAAATGATCACAAGAACATCAAAGTGAAAGGGCTCACAAATTCCCTATTGTTCCTAAAAGTGTTTAAAACCGAGTGGATCCAATTAGTATTGAGTAGAATTCACAATCATAAGCTATGGCTGGATGAGCCTTAACCAATAAATTGAGATGTTATTCATGTAGTCACTGGTTATCTAATAACTAAAAAGGTAAAGGCATTGAAGCACCCACCCAAGGCTAAAATTGAGAAAAATACAGGAGCTAAGTGTGATGGAAGAGGATTTAGAGTATCCACCATCACCGATGAGGAAATGAAATTTGGAGCATGTGTCCTAGGATACAAGTTCTTTCAAGCTAGAAGGATGAACATCGTAGCATCTGGAGCAGTGGATGCAACATATAAGATTGGGAAGAAAGGAACTCAACTGGATCTATCAGAAATTCTACTCAAGAAGATAGAAGAGAACCTAAAGACAATCTAGAATGCGAAATCAAACTCATGTAAGTTTGGTTCACTTATCATGTGCATTTTCTTTTACTTCCAAGAATTGACCTTCCCATTAATAGGAGATATAAAATGGGATACAAATAGACCAGTCACCATACAGATTAGTGAGTTTATAAAATCACTGGGAGACAATTTTGAGACAGTTATGGATGAGTATTTTGCTGGATTCAAGGAGAGAATGTAGAAAAGAGTAAGGATCCTAGATCAATTAATTGCAAAATTCAAGAATGATATATGTTTCATGTTAGACACAGACTTCACATATATCAAACCTGTTGTACCAAGGGTAGCATGGCTACAACCACTTAACTATGAAGTGAACATAGATCAAGCATCCAATGTAATTGATGCATTGATAAATGAACCCTTAGAAAAAAAGAAACCCAAGTTAGGCACCTATGAAGAAGCCAACACAAGAATAAAAAAATGGCTTGGTTGTGAAATAGATAGATAGGAAAAAGGACAAAATGGTAAAGAACTTGAATAAAAGGTTTTCGGTTACAGAGGAAGAAACCAAATAGATAGAAGAAACCGAGGGATAGTCACACATCAGTGAAGCTGAGCAAGGAAGTGACTCTGAGTCTACAGATTCATATATTCCATTACCTACACCAGCTAAGAAGCCTAGAACTACAGTTGCTACAAGGACAAGAAGTCAAACAGCTAAGGACACAAGTCCTTCACCATTGAAGAAAGGTCAAGTAAGGACCTACAAGAGGAAACCTCCTACACAAGAAAAAGAGGGCCAACAAAAAGAAGAAGGCTCATAAGAACCAAGAAGGAAATTGATGACACTGAATAGGATGAATTTTTTGAACAGGAGAAGAGTAAGATCCCTAAAACCATTGATGAGATATGTGCACTAATGATTAAATTAGGATCAATTACTGAGTCCAAAGTCAGAAGATGGCTAACTCTGGATCCCTTGGACTAGAACAAGATTGAAGAGGAAATTATCAAAATGATGAGTACATTAAAATATGTACCAGTACAATTTTATGACAAAATTCCCAATGCACTATATGACAGAATATATGCTAGATGGACTAATGCATTAAAGCATGAGAAAGAGGAAAGGGAAAGAGTCCTTGTTTCTCTTATGCCTCCTAAATCCAAAATAGAAGAAATCAAGGAGATGATGGAGAAACATGCACAAGAATTCTCACCCAATATGAGAGCTTACAAGATACTCGAGGGAAAGCTAATAGACCTAGAGAAGGACAACAACAAAATTTGGAGTAAGATACTCAATAGACCAACTAAGGAGGCAAGCCCCAAGAGAAAACTTCTCACAAATGAACCGTGCAAGGATGATCAAGCTACTGAGAGAACCAAACCAATTATCATCACAGATGTAGAATTGGACAAAGAAGAAATGGATACCACAGGAAACAAGAACATGGATGTTGCAGATGAGACATGGTCAGATACCACCATGGACAACATTGTGGACAATATAATTATTGACATCAACGATGACCCTGTAGAAGAAATTCAAAAAGATGAAGATGTCACTATTGCCAAGGACTAGACTGAGGAACAGGACAATATAATTGATGCTGCACAAGTGAACATACGAAGCAACATGCCAATATTGATGGAAGTCGTCAATATACTCCAGGAAAAGGAGAAAACACCAACCAAATATGATAGAATACCTGAAGACAAGGGTGATTTTGAACAAAAGGATGCATCTAAAGAACAAAAATAAACATCTGATGAACCAAAATATTTTACTGATGAACAAAAAGACAAATCTTCTTATCAGAAAAGTGAAGAAGAGAAGCATACAAAAGATGGAGAGCAGAAAGAGAAAAGAGAAGAAGAAAAGAAAGATGATACACCACAACATACAGAAGAAAAATTTGTACATACACCTAAGGTTAATGAGGATACATCTTCACCTAACCGATAGGTTTACGCTGAGAAGAAGGTAAAATAAAGTTCATCTACCAAGCCTTCACCGAGCACTTCAAAGATGAAAAATGAACAAGCACTAGTAGTTCACAAAGCTAGATCAACACAAATCTCAAAGAAGAAGAAAAAGAATAATAATCCAGTTACTTTGGATGAAATTATTGAGATTCCAGTATGTGATCCTAGAACATTGGATCCAACTAAACTAACAAAGTATGCAAGACATTGTGAGAGAAAAGCTATCTAGGATAAGCTTAGGAAAGAAACAAAAGAATCAAAGATACTTGAAACTACAAAAGACATACTAAAAAAGATAGTACTTGACACTAACATTGATCAAGATACTCCTATACTTGATGAATTGGCCATTCTCATAGAATCTATCACATCTCAGAATGTAGATGCTGAAAAGGCAATTGAAGAATGTGCAAAATAGAAATTTCAATTCAAACTAGCAGAGAAAATCGGCCAAGAAGTGGCAAAGAACAAGGTGAAGCTTTCTGAACTTGTAAGTACATTGGACCCCATTATTTTAGAATCTATAACCTTAGTCCAAAATTTATGCACTTTAGATCAACTCACTAAGGAGTATAGTGAGAAGATAGCACAAATTGATGTTGATCTACAAGCAAGTGCACAAGGTCTCACTAACAATCAAGATGCAATCAAATTCCACTATGAATAGCTAAAGAAAGAAAGAAAGCTAAGAAAGGACATTCAAAATGTAGAATCACAATTTAGAGATGAGGTAACCAAGCTCCAAGCTCTAATTCTACCCAATCTCACATTACTGCAATAGCACATGACACTGGCAAGAATACTAATTATCACCCCATAAATGTTTGTCCTAGACAACATTTATGATATGCATGTCAGAATTGCATTAGAGCACATGGATCTGGAACACCTTAAAGAGAAATGGGAAAAGATGATGGAATAAATGTCAAACTCTCATTCCCATATTCTGGACAATCTGTAAGTTACACATTTTTGCCAAAATTTTTACAACTTGTAAGTTGTACGTCTTTGTCCTTAATATCAAAAAAGGGGGAAATGATATGTATATATAATATAATGTGAAAAGGTGAAAAGGAGAGATAAATAAAGGCAAGTATAAGTATACATGTACATATATACTATAATGCATATAGTTAGGGGGAGTCATATAATGACAAGATATATACATGGTGTACATACTAAACATATTAGTATTCATACACATCTCCATTTTTTATACTAATGTCAAAGGGGGAGATTGAAGATATTATTTTTCCATTAGTATACAAAAGGAAAACAGTTTTTGAACCTTTGGTAAACCTACACCAAAAGATAGGCTTTCATAGATCACTGAAAGTACAGATATCAAAGATCACCGAATGTGTTAAGTACAAGAGACACCCGATAGATAAAGTGGAACCCGAAAGGAGAAAACCGATAGAGGAACCCGATGAGTAGATACAGTGCAAAATAAGAGAACATGCACAGTGCAAACTGAAAGAATAAAATAGTGCAACTCGAAAGATAGTCAAACTGATTTCATAGCAAACCAAGCATTAGACACTGAAAGTCAGTTACAACCCACAAAAAGTGGATCTAACTTCCACGTTAGAGAAAACACTCATATTCTATTTATAGAGTTTTGTTTTGTTTTGTTTTAAAACCATTACTTAAGGGACAAGCAACATTATTGTAATTGTTTTAATCAGTCCAACTGATTGAAAACATGCAGACAAGGAGATCAAGCTAAAGTTGTAAACCTGTGATCATAGAGTTAAGTTTGTTTTACGTGAAACTTAATTAGGTAAATCTATCTTATAAATAGATGTTGTAATCATTCTAAATGTATGGGGAGAGGATGAAATTAGCCAACGAGCACATCTATGGATCAGACTGGGAGTTTCAAGAACCAAAACAACAAAAGTTGAAATTCGTTATCAAGAACCAAGAACAGAGGCTACCGAGAAACAAAGGTATTATTCAATCACAATAGGTGGTACATATATACATGTAATATTTAATGGATCTGTAATCAGAAATAGTAGATTGCATACAATCAGGTCAAAGAGTAATTTTCTTACATTTTAACAAGTGAAGCAAAAGTAAAAATCCTTTCAAGGAAGGTGGATTTAACAATGCTTTGTAAATCTCTAAACCAAGTACACACTAAACAGTGTTGCTAAAGCTCTTAACAGAGTAGACTTTAACAGGTCTCCACATGATACTCCTAACAGGGTAGATCATCAGAAGTGATCAAATTGTAATCTTTAACCAGCCCCTTCCAATCTACAGATAGTGAAGATTTTGTGGGTGCCATCCCCACCGCAATTTTTACCTTCTTACAGAGGTTTTTTGCGATATCATATCTTGTGTTATGATTCAATTACTTTCATGAATGTTTCTATGAATGTTTACATGTTTGATTAAGTTAAAGAATTGATATGTCTTACACAAATTTAGTATAGAACAAATGATTGGATGAACAATTGATTACAAAAAGGTTAAAGGATAAAAGAGATAAAAGTTTTAGAGGTACTAATTCACCCCTCCCCTCGCAGTACACACTTCCCATTATTAACAACATTTAAAACTTTTAAAAATCAATGGAACAGTGATCCAAAATAGTGACACATTCTTGTTTTGGAGATCTTTTAGCACGTAAAAATAGAGAAGTAGCACATTTCTATTGTTAAGTGATGCCTGTAAATAGACATTTACTACTTGTGACCAAATAAATAACACATGTGCACAAACTTTTACCACTTATAAACCAAGAAGCAATACATATAACCTTGTTTTAATGCTTAATATCTATCAAGTAGCATGCCTAAATAGCCAACTAGTGCGTAGCATTTTTCTAGTGAGTGCGTACAAACAATTAAAGTAGCACGTGCCAGCTCTAAACTGACATGTACAGACTAAGATATTCAAACAGTAGGTATCTCCCAGGGTTTTTGGAAAATTTTAAGATTATATTTGGATACCCTTTTCAGAGTACTCCCTGTCCAGTCCATCACAGAGATTCAATCCCTTCAAATTAAAGGTGTTAAGAAAAATTGAAAAAAAAAAGATTAATCAAAAGGGAGAATTTCAAAAACATTCATTTTCAAGTTAATGTCTGTTTTGACAAGATCTCATTATGCAAAGTCAACCTTATAAGAAGATGAAACTCATCTCAGACAAAGAATGCCCTTTCCAAGTGAAAAACTTGGTTCCTCACAACAATTTTTTGAATTCAAAGAGGAAGTATAACTAACCACAGTGGCTTTCCATTAAGGATTTACGGATCCTAACCTCATCAATATCCTTAATCAATATACCAGTTCCCATAACAATAATCATATTGTTGGAAACAACAATTCTAATAACAATGGAAATAATGGGGGAGATAATGATCCTAACAATGGAGGGAATAACACCAATGATGGAAGAGATAGGGATCCTCAAGAGGAAGAGGTCACTGAAGAAAAAATCAATAAAGAATCCCAAATTCCTTTCTTTATGAAGGTCATGGAGAAAATCTTACAGAGAGATAGGGAAAAATACTTTTTCGACCTAGCACAAGCGGGGGTCAAACTCCCCCATGATTATGATATGACAAATCTAAAGAAGAATGAGGAAGACAAAAATCCACTTGCAATTATGAACAAAAAATTTAAATTTGTCTAAATGCAATTGGATAGCATGAAGAAAACGGTGGCTCCAAAGCCATTCTCAATCAAATCTATATGCTTGTTTCCTTTTGATAAAACCCTAATTATGGTATCATTCCTTTCAAATGCAATATTTCTTAAATATGATAAGTATGAGGGAGCATCCGATCTACAAGATCACCTAAGGGAGTTTTGTGCATTAAGCTTGGAGTTCACGCATGATACCACATATTTAATGCTTCTATTTTCAATAATTCTTGGAGGACCAGTGATGGAATGGTTCTCAAAGCTACCATCAGGTATTCAAACATTTGAGGAGTTGGTCTCAAAAATTTTGACCCGTTATTCGTATAATATTAACATGAGGTCACTATGATTAACCTATGCAATACCAAACAAAGAGATGAAGAAGCATTCTTGGTCTTCTTACAAAGATGGAGGATGATATTTTCTTGATATCCTTGAAGTGTGCCAGAAAAGGAAAAGATGGACATTTTAATGAATAGTCTAAACATAGAAATGAACTACCAATTACGATTGCAATGTCCATGTACCTTTGAGAATGTTATTGAAAATGGGGTTACCACGAAGGAAGTGTTATTAAAAAGTAGAGAAATCAAACTCTACAAGGAAAATAAGAATTTTCCTAATACCCAAAAAAATTCCAACAACACTAATTGAGCTCCTCCTAATAACAATCAGTTTTGGATAACGAATACTAACAAGGGTTTGGTTAATGATGGAGTGGTTGAAGATAGCCACTTAAAAGCTATTCCTTTCAATCTCATGAGAGGGTCTAATCAAGAAAACAATGTGAACCAATCCCCAAAGATCCCATTTAATAACAATAACAAATTTTCCAATAATCAAGAAGCCAACAAACCAAAATCATTCTTTAGCCCGTCACCAAAAAGAAAGTTTACACCCTTGGGTGAACCTCTTGATAATTCCTTAAGAACACTCATTGAAAATAAGATTATTTTCCTACCTGAATCAAGACCATACAAACCACAAGTTAATCCCTCATGGTGGAATGATGCTCATCATTCTGAGTATCATTGAAACAAAGGGCACAAGACAAACGAATGCATGAGATTAAAGCATGTGGTCCAAGATTTTATCGATAATGGTGTAATCAAGGTTGAAGGATCTCAAAAAAATGAGGATCGTATGGCCTTCAAAACCCCTTTCTTTAACCATGAGAAGGGAGAATCTTCAAATAGCAATCAAAACAATAAAGGAGGGAATAACAGAGTTAATTTTGTGCATAGCTATGATAACATAATCAATTCCTTGGTAGGACATGAGAACACTATCAATATTATCGTCGTAAAAGATAAATAACCAAAAGAAACCTCTAATGTTGTCACTAGGGGGAGAGCATGAAAGATAACCTTACAAGGAACTTCCCCAAAGGTTACTTTCCCTAATCCTTCATTTTCTTCTCAAAGGTAATAAAGTATTGTGGGCCAATTGCAAAAGATGCCTGCCCAAATTTCAATTCTTAAGTTGTTAAAGCTCTCACCAAATCACAAGGAGATTTTGGAAAAGGCTCTTGTTGAAACCACCATCTCTGACAACCTAGGCATGGATAGATTCCAAAATATGGTGGTTCATCTCACAACACCTCATTTCTTTTATTTTTCCAAACAATTTGACATGTCCATTAACCATCCACAAAATTTACCATTTCATATAGAGGTTTTGGTACATAAGCATCACATCAAAAGAGTCCTTATTGATGGAGGAACTGGTTTGAATATTTTCACTTTGATTCTATTAAAATCCCTATATTTTTTTGAAGGAGTTGTAGATCCAAAGAAGAAAATTATTCCTCTAAAGGAATGGTGGTTTTACCCATTCAAGTTAGCCCAATTCAGAAAGATACCATTTGTCAAGTTCTTGACATGAAGTTAACTTATAAAATCTTTCTAGGGAAACCATGGATCCATGAAATGCAAGCGGTTCCCTCAACATATCACCAATGCATCAAGTTTCCTTATATGGGAGAGGAAATTACTATAAGTGGATATGTCAATCCATTTCAATATTGTAATGTTGTTAAACCTATCAATGAAACATTCATCCCACACAAAACTGAAGGGGCTAGCTCAAGTGCTCCTAAAGAAGGAAAGAAAGAAGATGGTCCTAGTTTGATCTTGATCACTAACTCATCTCCAAACAAAACTAACTCATCTACATCAACTAAGGGTAAAGAGAAAGTAGTAAGAGTGCTAAATTAAGTGTTTAAAATCAAAAGGAGGAAGATCTAAACTCTCCTATAGTTGAAAATGAACAAGTTCAAGAAACATATTATCATAAAATGGCTAAGTTAATGAAGAAATTTGAGAAGCAATGCAAAATCCATCAAAAAGGTGCAGGAGAGTATTTTGTGTCATTTTTTGATTTACCTGTTTCTCCCAAGTCACATGGTAGGCCAATTTGCACTCCTTATAATGAAAAATATAATGCTCATTTTGTAAGATCAAGTGACTACCCACCAAAAGAAGAAGAAGGGAATTAGGTTTTAAAGTGGTTGTATAAGGATGATGAGGCTTCAAGTTCTCATGTAGAAAGGGTCCAAAATGTGAGTATTCAAACACATCAATATGGAAAATATTTTAAAATCACGCAAAAAATGGGATATAAAGGAAGAGGACCTTTCAGCGTAAGGAATAAAGGAATGTTAGAACCCATACAACCTCCTTGGAGATTTAAAGATGAAAAATCAGGAATAGGATACCAAAAAAAAAGGAAATTATTCAAACAACTTCAATGAATCCTATGACCACATTCATATGCTAGATTAGGAAAGTGAAGATGACTCCACTAAAAATGAGTTGGATTCCTTATCTAAGGCTTCTTTTCACAACAAGGAAGTGGATGTAATGCATATATATGCTCCTACATCTAGTGCAAACAAACAACCAAGTGTTGATCAAGGATCGAGTTCTAATCAAGAGCCAAATAATTATCAAGAATTAGATTTAAGACAAGAATAAAATGGAACTCCTTGTGTGGGTGAGCCATGGGTACCTTCATGGTTAGGAGAATCAAATGTTAGGTTTAATCCATAAGTGTTTTATCCATTAGAAATCCAAGAGGACTCAAGTGAGGACAATTTTGATCCAAGTTCTATGGAACACCTCGAGCAAGCCCATGTCATAGATTTGAGCGATACAATGTATGAACCTTATTAAAAAGGCATGTCCTTAAATCCTATGGATACAAATTTACCCAATGAACGTTTATCTCTTATCCAACCCGAACTAATTTATTGGGACCTAGCCAAGCTAAATGACATACTCTCTTTTCCCAATGATAATTACATGACCCTATACCTAAATGCAGTTGAACCCTCTTTCACCAATGAATTCAATCAAAGCATATCAATGGAAGAAAGGGGAAAATATATCAATCCAAAAGAAAAAATAAAATAAATAAATAAATGAAATGGTCTAGTGGTGAAAACCATAATGTGGTAGTACTAGACCCAAAAAAAAATTAAAAATAAAGGATGTTTCCGAAGGTGAAAACCCAACTATGGCACCTAAGGAAGAGAGATTGGACACTTTGCTAGAGAATGATGAGGAAAGGTCTCGCATACTTATTTAACCTATAGATAAGGTAAACATTAGCACTGAATTAGAACCGAGATTCATACATCTTGCAATTTCATTAACCCCAACAGAAAGGCAAGATTTCATCCAATTTTTCAAAGAAAGGAAAGTTAATTTTGCATGGTCTTATTTAGATATGCTAGGGTTAGATCAAAGTTTCATTATGCATCACCTAAATGTAAGACCAATGGCTAAGCTAGTGAAACAAAAGCTAATAAAGATGCATCCCCATATAGCCCCACTAGTAAAGGCAGAATTGGAAAATTTGTTAAAAGTGGGTTTCATAAGGGTCATAGCCTATGCTGAATGGATATCCAATATTGTACCAGTTTAAAATCATGATAAATCAATTAGATTATGCACATATTTCTGAGATCTCAACTTGGCATGCCCAAAGGATGACTTTCCATTACCTAGCATTGATTATTGTAGGTCACTCTATGTTTTACCTTATGGATGGATTTAGCATATATAACCAAATTAAGATAGAACCAGAGGATCAAGAGAAAAAATCCTTCACATGCCTTTGGGGTACATTTTGTTGGAACATCATGCCCTTTGGCCTTAAAAATGTTGGAGCTACTTATCAAAGGGAAATTACCATAATTTTTCATGATATGATGCATACATTTATTAAAGACTATGTAGATGATATCTTTGCTAAATCACACGAAAGGAAAGATCATCTAAAAATCCTAGAAAATATTTTCACAAGGTTGGAGTAAGTCAAATTTAGGTTAAATCCTAAAAACTGCGCATTTGGGGCGCAATCAGGAAAGTTATTGGCTTACATAGTTTCAGCAAAAGGAATAGAGGTTGATCCTAAGAAATTTCAAGCTATCATGGATATGGATGCACCTAAGAACATAAGTCAAATTAGATAATTTCAAGGAAGGTTGCAATCTATAAGAAGATTTATATCTCAATTGGCAGAAAAATGTCATTCTTTCACTAAAATTCTACACAAAGACATAGTTTTCAAGTGGGATGCACAATGTGAGGAAGCCTTCTCCTTTTTGAAAAAGTACTTGATGAATCCACCAATACTCATGCCATCTATCACATAAAATCCTTTACTCTTGTATATCTCAGCAAAGATCACTCTTTAGGAGTTTTATTGGCTCAAGAAGATAAAGATGGAAAAGAAAAGGCAATCTATTATCTCAGCAAAACCTTGGTCAAATATGAACTTAACTATAGCTTTATTGAACAAGCATGTCTCATGGTAGTTTTTGCTTCCCAAAAACTACATCATTATATGTTGGTGCACAAGGTTAAGCTCATTGCTAAAATTGATCCTCCTAAGTATCTACTTAGCAAAACAAATCACACAGGAATATTTTCCCAATGGGTTATGGGATTGAGTGAGTTTGATATAGAATATGTGGATAGAAAAGCCATCAAGGGAAAAGTTATAGAGGATCAATTAGAGGAGGATCCTCTAGTTGATAACCATCTTATTCAAGTTGAATTTCTAGATTCAGAAATAATTAATTTAGAGGAAAAAACATGGAAACTCTATTTTTATGGATCATACACACAACATGGATTGGGGCAAGCATTCTTTTGATTTCCCCTCAAGGTTACACAATTCCAAAGTCATACAAACTTATTTTTCCATGCTACAACAATATTGCAGAATATGAAGCCCTAGTCATAGGCATCAAAATGGCTTTAGAATGGAAAGTGACATAGCTGCAAGTATATGAAGATTCTCAACTAGTCATAAACCAGCTTAATGATGAATACCAAACCAAGGATAATAAGTTGATTCCCTATTAGAGACTAATAGATGATTGGAAAAAGTATTTTTCTTTGATTACTTTTGAGAAAATTCCAAGAGACAAAAACAAAGCAGTAGATGTTATGGCAACCTTAGCCTCTCTTCTTCAAATTCCATAACATAATGCTAGATATGAATTCTTGGTGGAAGAGTTGGTGATACCCGCATTTGACCTTCCTGAATCCCAAATCATATGCATGTTAGTTGGACATGACTTGCATTGGTATGGACTGATTTATACTTACCTGAAAGACCAAACTTTACCATTGGACTAAACCCGCAATCAAAAGAGACACTTCATACACAAAGATTCCCATTATACCATCCTTTTTGACACATTGTATCACAAGAGTCTTGACGGAATGCTTCTTAGGTGTCTAGCGGATGAGGAATCTAAATTAGCTTTATGAGAGGTTCACGAGGGGATCTATGGGTCTCATTTGAGTGGGTTAAAATTAGATAAGAAAATCCTTCGCATGGGCTACTTTTGGCAAACTCTAGAGAAGGATGCTTGTCAGTTAGTCAAGATATGTCAGAAATGCCAATATCATGGGAACATGATTCATGCGCCAGAACAAGATTTACACCCAATGACCACACCTTGGCCCTTTTATAAATGGGTGTTTGATTTAATAGGGATGATTTACCCACCTTCATCAAATGTTCATAAATACATCATAACTACAATAGTATACTTTACTAAATGGGTAGAAGGTGTGCCTTTGACGACTGCAACAAGTAAACAAATCTCAATGTTTATCATAAATTGCATCATTTGTAGATAGGGCATTCCTCATGCTATAATAACGGATAATGAAAAACAATTTAAAAACAAGGATGTGGATGACCTATGTGACAAGTTCCATATTATACAACATTCTTCTTCCATTTATTATCCTCAATGGAATGGTCAAGCAGAGGCAACAAACAATAACATTCTCATAATTTTGAAAAGAATAGTTGCAAATTCAGGAAGGAATTGGCATGTAAAATTGAATTTGACATTATGGGAATATAGAACAAGCATAAGTACACCAACAAGGGAACACCATTTTCATTGGTCTATGGAGCAGAAGTAGTATTACCTTTAGAAGTTGAGATTCCATCCTTGAGAGTCTCCTTACAAGGTTTGATAATAGATGAGGATTATAGTTTTCCTAGACTTCAACAACTTGAGTTATTATAAGAACATCAAACTCAATCATATGAACATCTCAAGGTATATCAAAACAGAATGTCAAGAAACTACAACAAGAAGATAAAACCTAGAGTGTTTCAAATTGGTGATTTAGTGTTGAGAGAAAACCCTAAGAATCAAGTGGAAAGACAGAAGAAAGAAAAGTGGGAAGCAAACGGGTTGGGACCATTCATTTTCACTTCTTCTTTTGGCATGGGAACATACAAGATAGCTGACTGTGATGGAGATGAGTTACAAGAACCTATTGATAGAATTCACTTGAAGAGGTTCTATACCTAAGAGTCATATGAAAGTGTATAGCATGAAAGAGTATCAGATAAGAGAGTATTAGATGGGAGAAAGCATCATTCTTTGTATAGTGAAAAAATATCCTAAAATAATCCAAAAATAGTGAAAAGAGATCCTAAAAAAATTCAAAAATAGTGAAAAGAGATCTTGAAGAAATTCAAAAATAGTGGAAATAGTCTTGGGAAAAGAGAAAAAAGTGGAAAATTGAGCTTGAAGAAAGTAAAAACATTCAAATATGGATCCTGAAAAAATTGTTATCTTGGTGAAAACTTGGCAAACAAGAGCCTTGGTAAAAAAAAAAAGAGAAAAACAGCAATAAATTCAAGTGGTGGAAACCTGGTAAATAGGCACTATTTGACCTTGAAGTCTTGCCTAGTTGCATTGTCCATCTGCATCTTTCCACCACCATTATATATATCCTTGCATCCATCATTTGTACATAGTCATAATAAATTCTTTGAGCTGCATCTTGCATATACTAAGCTTTTGTCATATTTTGGAAATTTTTTGAAGCCCAACATATTTCTTTTCAACTGGGGGCATTAATCCAAAATAGCGGATTTCATCAAAGTAGGCACCAATTCACACAAATCAAGGCATCAATCCACAAAAAATAGACACTTGAACCTTTGATTTACATCATTGTTCAATTCCCATATGATTTTTACAAGATGTAATCCTTGACCTTCATTGACTTATTATTATCAGGATTAAAAATAAGCAAAACTCAAAAGTTCAAAATGGATGAAGTTCTTTTTGAAATATGGATACAACAATATCACTAAAAAAACTTATGAGGTATTGATTTTTTTTAGTCATGTCTTTTTAGTTAATCCATGATGTTTCGACTAGATTAGCAATGATTAAAGCATGACATCTTTTCTTGATTGTTGTGTGATTATTTTAAGATTAATTCTTTCAAGTATGCGACTTTGTCTAAGGACATGACCATCAAAGAGTCATCAGGGACATTTTTCATATGAAATGGATTCAATTTCTTTCTGTTTACACAAAAGGATACCTTGGTCATTTAGATTTTCCATATCTTAATACCAACATCCACTTGCAACATTGAATCCGATGAAAGTGGTATTCATACTCCCATGGTTGAACCAGTGAGAGTTGTACCAGCTTCATTGTTAGAATCTGACGATAGTAGTATTCATATCATCATGGTTTGTCAAACTCACCAGTGGTGGTTGTACCTACTATAGTACCACAAATCTCAATCATGAAAATTTAATCCATGCATTCTTTGCAAAAATCACAGTTAGTTGCATTCATTTTAGAAGTAGTTTTTCATAAAGGATTTCTGCGGTTAGGGAATGTTTTCAAAAGGGTTGATATTGTCACAAACAGATTTCTCTTTTAAATCGAGTATGTTGGAATTTAATCAAAAACAATTTATATCATTAATCACTAAGCCATATTTATTATCTATTATTTCCTAAAGTTATTGCATTAATCATTAAGCATTATTCATCAAGCATTTTTCATCATTAAGGTGCATTTCATTAAAGGTTATATGCATAGAAAAGAGAAAAAATAAAATAATTTCTCATCTAGTTCCATTGCATATCATTGCGCTCATTAACATCATTAAGAGCATGAAATAAAATCATTTATCATACATTTTTGCATCCATCTAAGTATTGTCATATATAAAATAACTCATCCAAAACATATAAAAGTAAATGCATAATCATATAGCAAGTGCATCCACGTATCATCAAAATATAAGTCAAACATAATGATATCATAAAGGGAATATCGAATCAAGAGAAAGAGTGTCTATCATAAAAGCAATAATCAAATGTCCATCATCATGTCTATCAAATGTATAGCAAGATACATCAACCAAAGATACATCATAATCTTGATCAAATTATATCATGGTACATCACATAACAAGAGGGAGGCTCGTGATAATAAATTAGGGTGTCATCTATCCCTGTTGTGCCACCTCTATCACCTGTACTACCTGTGTCATATGTCCCTCTACCCGCTAAATTGTCTAGATTTGTCTGAGGCACCTAACTAGTACTCACTACACTAGGTATCTATTCCATCATAGTCATAAATCTCTGCATCATAATAGCAACCTAATCAATTTGGCTACTCATAGCTATCATCCCGGCCTGTAGAGTCCTAACATCATGTGTGAGTGTATCCATACCCTATGGAGCCTATGGAGCTAAAGGAACCTGTGAAGCTATCAAAACATGTGGTACTACTAGAACCACTGGAATCACTTGAGCCTGTTGAACCTTTCTATAATGCGCTAGTTGAGCTTGTCTAGCTTCTCTCTATTGTCTATGTCCCCAAATTTCTAATGGAACCTAAACCCAACCACCAACCCCTCCACCTCTCACCCTCACCCTACATCCATCTCTCCCACCACCTCCAGCTCCACCTCTCCTTGGGAATCTCTATCTCGGTGCTTTTCCACCTCTCCCACCGCCTATGGCTCCATCATCATCTACGAATCATCAATATAAGGTATAGGCTCCCCTGGATCTATAAATCTCAGGAATCTATGTCGAGAAAACCACTGAGTGTAATCTTTTGACATCCCTGCATCCATTATATGATCTAGTATGTCCTAGACCATGTGACCCATCTGTTGTATCTCCTCACATGCATATCTATAATCCACCTATAGATCCCACATAGATCTCTCTGCCTATACCCGAGCATATAAAACTAACCCCTATGGGATATCCTATGTCTGGTTGTACTATCTCATCACTCCATAAAACAAGAATCTCTCGATAATCAAAGGAGACCATCCTATCATCTAATGAGGTGAATACTTATATGGAAACTCTGCATCATCCTCATGTCATGCCTCGCATCCAAGGTAAGGTCACCACATGACCTGATCTATGTCATCAAGCATCTCATGCCAAAAGTCTAGCTTGCCCAGATGAGGCTGGAAAATCATACCCTTGTACAGATAACCATATGGCCAACTTGGATCTCTTTGTCTAGTTGTAATCGGTCTCATGACAGGAATGTGCTCCCATGTCCACAGTTGTAGTAGTACTGCACTTTCTTAAAGTGTAGCACCATGTTTGTATACTACGTGATGTAGCTCGTGATATAACTATGCTAACACACAGGAACCCCAATCAAACCATCACAGATCTGAAATCATGTCCTCTAGAATCCAACCCCAACCAACATCAAATCCATGACCTCATCGGTTTGGAAGTAAGAAGCCACCAATCAAAGAACCCAAAACCATAGGAATTATAGTGAATGAAATAAACTGAGCCCATGATATGCTCTCATGACCAGTAGTGGGATCAATGAATACCCATCTGCATGTTTCTCCGTCGTAGACCTGATCATAGTAAACCAACTCTCCTTGAGTTGGAATCATGAGCAATGCACATCCTCTGGCATGATAGTCATCTGTCCTAATGGAAAGTGGAAAGTATTATGGTCAGAGTGTGATCTATGTACCATAGCTATCAAAAAACCTTAGTTCATCTGGAACTAACTCATATCTAGTAAAAATGACAATCCACATCACCCTATCACTCGCCATTCCTAGGCAATCAACAGGACAACCATGTCTAAAGACTGTGGAGGTGGCCCCTGAATATATAATTTTTGGAATAGAACCTATTTTGAAATCAAGTGGAATCATATTAGTATCATCATTTTTATGGATCATCACAATTCAATCAAGCTATCATATCTCTCTTCTTAAGCACATCAATTTTTTTCCTAACTCTAA
This sequence comes from Thuja plicata, assembly GCA_018584345.1. NCBI lineage: Eukaryota > Viridiplantae > Streptophyta > Pinopsida > Cupressales > Cupressaceae > Thuja > Thuja plicata. The sequence goes on along the minus strand of MU226005.1, from coordinate 188,500 downwards.
ATTGTAAGATTGGAAAAAGCATCAGTTACCCTATCAACCTATCAAGATTGAAATCATAAAAATTCATCAAAAGGTTGTAACTAACATCACAAACACTTTTTTTCATCATATATAAGGCTAATTAATCAAACAGTCAATCGATCAAACACTTTGCCATATCAGAGGACTTTCAACATAAGGATCCAAATCATCAAATTAGGTCACTCGTCATTTCATGTGGGCGTACGCTTCATTTAATATCATCCTATGCTCCACATCATGTACACGCTAGTTAAGGCATGGTGCATACTATTTCATTCTTTGGAAGCACAACATCAATGTGTATGTGCTAGTTCTTCTAGTAGGTTCTACTTCATTCATCACATGCGCTAGAAGAATTGGGATTCTAAGTTAGGGTTTCCTAAGCATTACTTTACCTATCATAATCATTAAAAATCTATTGGGTTATGCATTCCTAAGTGATAATTCACTCTACCCTACATGCTACTTCATCTTGCGGATGCGCTATTTTTTTAGTCTACGCACTATTTTAACTATCCTATGCGCTACTTGCCAAAAAATTCAAAAACCTAATCTAATAATGTGTAAAAATTCTCCAAAAAGCGATAAAATTTTCAATTTGATCAAACAAAAGAGGATTTGAGCACTCACCAGAGGTTCGTACTCTACATGGCGCTAAAATATGTGCCCTCTCCCAAATCTATGCTCCTAAATCGGCACAACCATCGCTGTCAATTTTCTTTTCACCCAGAGCAAAATGAGGGTAAAAAGTAAAAATGAAATGTGAAAATGACATTTTTACGCCAGTTTATACATTTTTGACCTAATTAGAAGGTATTTTTTACCTTTATTTAACTAAAAGTAGAAAATTAATCATTGGGGCATTTTTCAACCTATTATTTTATTATAAATGAATTGTAATTGATCGATCTCGTTCATTTCAAAATGTTTTTCAAACATCAAATTTTCTTTCATTTGCAAGGGGAAAGAATATATTATCAGAATGCGACATTCTTAATTTGAAATCTGGGGCATCAAAATTTCAAACACATCATCAGTGGGGCATCGTCATCAAGTTATTTTCGCATTAGGATATCACAACATACTTTTTCATCAAAAATCAGTGGCATCAACGAATCAAACATCGAGATTAATATCAGATATCAAACATCAGACATTCTTTGAACCGATGCATTTTACACATTGATTCAACAAGGGGCATTTGTAGACACCTAATTTTGGTCAAGCAAAATCAAGTAAAGAGAAAAGTGAGCAATCGGGCAAAAATAAAAAATTAATCAAATAATTAAAAGCCTTGGATTAATTAAATCAAAAGATCAAATTAATTATATAATTGATTTTAATCAATTTGTTGTATAGTTTAAAAAAATTAATTTCAACCCCTTTAAGGGAACACATGGCTAAAACAATTCAATTAAATCATTTAGTTAATTCCTAATATTTCTCACTCATCACATGGGATAAAAGCAACTCAACCAATGGGAATTAAGGATTGAGCTCACATGGATCAAGGCCAAAGTGATTCTCCATCACACATCTTCAATTTCATCTTGGCCACTCATTTCTTCTCCTTATTTGAAACCATCATTTAAATTGTCTTAGCCTTTGAGACAATCAACTCAACCCAACCCTAATCAAGGTTAAATCAACTCTACCCCTACCCTTGGGAAATCCTTTAAATAGATGTCATTTTGATAGCAAAAGATATAACACACATCCATGAGCAAAGCATCATCACTATAGGCATTTGAGCTTGAGATTCATAGCATTTTGGTTGAGTTTGGATTACAAATAGTGATCAATCTTGAAGCATTTTAGGACAATTTAAGCTAAATAGGGTTAAATCACATCGAATAGCTTCAGTTTCTCATTACTAGGATTGTTGTTAATGGATGCTTAAGCTGAGAGTGTGCTTTTATCTTTCCTAGATAGAGAGCCATGAGATGCTCATTGTTCATTTCAATTCATTTAGTTTAGATTGATGTATTTAAAAGTTGAATTGATAGTACCAATACTAATTTCATGAAGGTATCATTTTCATATACACAATAGCATTTAGCAATTATCATTGAATATATATATATATATATACTATAAATGCAAAGTTTCGATATATATACTTATCAAGAGTATATTCTGATTATTTAATAAGTTTGCAGATCACAAAAGGTTGAGGATTTCTCTCAGATCTTTGACATATACTTTGACTCTGGTATATTCTTCCCTTACTCTTTCATATTTATATTTTGGCTACAAAATAGATCAGAAGTTGTTTTTGATTTATATCAGCATTGTTGATTCCCTTCATAAAAGTTATCAGCATATTCAGAGAATTAAAAGTGATATATTTGCATCAATATTATTTGTGAAAAATAAAGATAATATTCAATAATATTATGTTGGAAATGAGTTGAGTAGCTGAGAGGAGAAGGGCGAATCAGTTACCACAAAAACAAATCCAAGTCCCTTAGATGTCTTAATCAAACTTATCGTTGTTACTCAGTTAACAAAGATATTCTATTGTCACTCGGTTAACAAAGCAAACTTAAGATATTAACTATGATTATCCTTTAGTGATTAACTACATAAACATAAAGCCTAAAGCAAATAACATGTACACAGATGACACTAAGATTTAACGTGGAAACCCAATTTGGGAAAACCACCAATTGCAAGTAGTTACTATTTTTCAATCTTCTAAAGTGAGCCCTGTTAAGATCAAACCTTGTTAAAGGTTACAAAACACACTGTAAGGTGTGAACCTGTTAGAGGATTTAATCACCCTATAAGGAGTGTCCTTGTTAGAGGTCTTCAAACACTTCAATGTAGAAATGTCACCTTGTGAGAGGATTTATGAAAGACTGTTAAGTCTACTCTGTAAAGAGATTTGGATCACTGACACAAGGAGGGTTAGTAGGAGGGGCCAAAGGCACTCCCAAACACCAAACCACCTTACATACACAATGCAAAAGCCAAACAATAGAGTGAGAGAAGAAAACACAGTGATCCTTTATATTAACTTGATCAAAATCATTACATGTTGGGTTGTAAGACCTTCTCAGTTTCAGTCATATATTCAATGAATTATGATAAGATCTTTATACAACAGAGATCATAGACTTCAATCTCAATATCTAAAAATTCTCCTTCTTTCTCTAAGATGGTATCCTTAAAATAAGAACATACACAAGAATATATACAAGAATCCACTAGAGAAATCAGTGCTCAAATCCATAAGTGAGACCCAGATTTAGGTCCACACAGATCCCAATGAGAGACCCCAAATAAATTAAACTATCAAAATTAACTGAAGAAGTAAGCCAAAGATCCAACTCCCAAAATAACAATCTCAGGTAGATGGTTACCAAAAATCAGCAACCTGTCGGTAAAAGCATTCCCGAGCATCAGAAAATCTGTCAGTAGGGCATCGTCGAAACCTGTCGGTAAAGACATCACCAAAATCTATCGGTAAAGCATAACCGAGAAATAGGAAACAAACATTCCTAAGAAACAAAACTCGAGAAACAGAGACAAGAATTCTTGAGCAATAGAACCCGAGCGATAGAGACAAGCATGCCCGAGTAAAAAAATCCAAGCGACAGAGAACAAATAAAAGAACTGAAAGAAAAACATCTTTTTGGTTGTGCAGGATTGCCAATGACCCAAGATGCTCCTGCATCAGACACCTGGGGTTACAAGAAATGATTATTTGAATCATTTATCAAGTCCAACCTAAAATGAACCCAACTTGGATTGAGAAATCCATGATGAGTCCTCAATCGGTCTATTCTTCCACTTCACCAGATATTCCATGAATTCTTTTCCTCTTGTGCTTCTTCCAATTTTCTGTTTCAGAATATTTTTAACTTCTTCTATATGTTTCTTAGGATAATCACTTGGTACAGTCACTTCTTCATCAGGTTCATGATATTCATACAATTTTGAAATATTGAATATAGGTGATATATCAATGTCATCAGGTAATTAAACCTCATAAGAATTTCCACTGTCAAATCTTCTCAGTATTTTGCAAGGACCAAATTTCTTCATCTTTAGTTTACCATATGTTCCAATAGGAAATATTCCTTTCTTCAGATGAACCATCACTGCATCACCAACTTCAAATTTTTTATGTCTTCTTGATCTTTCTGCACTGTCTTTGTATTTCTGATTACTTTTCTCCAGCTTCTATTTTACATCTTCGTGCAATGTGTTCACAAATTTTGCAAATTCCTCTACTTCAACACTTCTTTTCTCTTCTCCAACAATATATCTCAATCTGATATACCTCTCAGTTGTGTGCAATGAACAATCTCAAATGGTGTCTTTCCAGTACTTCTATTTACTGAACGGTTGTATGCAAATTCTGCTTGTGCCAACATCAAATCACAATTGCCTAGTGTGTCTCCAACTAATCATCTCAACAAATTACCCAAACTTCAGTTTAGAACCTCTGTTTGTCCATCAGCCTATGGATGAAATGTAGAACTAAACTTCAACTCAGTATCCAACTTCTTCCAAAGTGTTCTCCAAAAATAGATAACAAACTTACTATCTCGGTCAGAGATGATACTCTTCGGTAATCCATGCAATCTGACAATTTCCTTAAAGGAAATATCTACTATATGTACTACATATGATGTTTTTTTACATGGTATGAAATGTGTCATCTTAGAAAATCTATCCACAACAACAAATATGGAATCATTACCTCTTGCTGTCCTAGGTAAGCCAAGAACAAAATCCATGCTGATATCACTCCAAGGTTTCTTAG
>MU226005.1:165351-183650 GCA_018584345.1 Thuja plicata | reverse complement strand
TGTTCTGACTCACTCCTTTTGCAACTTGACAGAATCCACAACTTCTTACAAATTTATGAACATCCTTATACAACTTAGGCCAAAAATACCTCTCCTTCAGCAAACTTAATGTTTTATTAAAAAACCAAAATGTCTATCCAATCAACTACTATGTTTCTCCTTAACCAAATTAGTTCTCATTGATCCTCTCAGTATACACAATTGAATAACTTTGAACAACATATCTTCCTGAATGAAATAATCTTCATAATTACTTGATTGATTTGAATTAGGTGCTTTGCACACTCTCCACTGCTCTGAAAAATCAGGATCACTTTCATACAAATTCTTCATGTCATCAAAACCAAGGACTTCAATTCTCATTTCAATCAATACTGACCTTCTTCTACTCAATGCATCAACAACTCTATTAGAAACTCCACTCTTATGCTTAATCAAAAATGTAAAGCTTTTAAAATACTCTACCCATTTCATATGTCTCTGATTCAACTTATTATGACTACCCAAATACTGTAAAGCCTTATGATCAGTATACAATACAAATTCATTTGGCATCAAATAATGTCTCCATTTCTTCATAGCTTGCACAATAGCATAGAACTCTTGATCATAGAAAAAAAATTTCCTCTTTGCATCATTCAACTTTTTAATAAATAAAACAACATGTTTATCTTCTTGAGTTAATACAGCTCCAATTGCACTTCCACTTGCATTACACTCAACTTGAAAAACCTTATTGAAATTAGGTAATGCTAGCATAGGTAATTCAGCAACCTTTAGCTTCAAATTTTCAAAACTCTTATCAGCTCCATGTGTCCATTTGAATTCTCTTTTGTCTCCTCTCATTGTTTTAGTCATAGCATTACCAATAGAACTAAAAATTTTGATGAACTTCTTCTAAAAACTTGCCAATCCATGAAATGATCTTACCCCAGTGACATTTTTAGGTGTAGGCCAACTCAGTATGGCTTCAACCTTCTCTAGATCCATCTTAAAACTATCAGCTAAAATCACAAAACCCAAATATACAAGCTCTTCTTTCATGAAGGAACATTTCTTTAGATTTATCAGCAGCTTTTCCTCTTTTAATCTTTGCAAAACTTGTCTTATATGCATCAAATACTCTTCCCTAGTCTTACTGAATATCAGAATGTCATCCAAATATACAATCACACACTTGTTCAACAATTTCTTCAAAACTTCATTCATTAACCTCATAAAAGTATTGGGTGCATTAGTTAAACCAAAAGGCATAACCAACCACTCATACAAGCCTTCCTTTGTCTTGAAAGAAGTCTTCCATTCATCACCTTCTCTGATCCTGATATGATGATATCCACTTTTCAAATCAATTTTGGTAAAATATCTTGCTCCACTCAAACAATCCATTATGTCATCCATTCTTGGTATAGAAAACCTATACTTCACTATTATTTTATTGATTGCTCTGGAATCAGTGCACATTCTTCATTCTTCATTCTTCTTAGGTGCCAATACAACAGGTACTACACATGGACTCAAAATTTCACAGATCAAGCCTTTATTCAAAAATTCATGAAGTTGTTGATTAAGCTCTTCATTCTCAGTCGGTGTTAACAGATGTGGTTCTTTGTTTGGTAAACTAGCTCCAGGAATTAGATCCATATAGTGACTGATATCTCTCATTGGTGGCAAACCATCAGGTACATTATCTAAAATTATCTCCTTGTACTCAATGAGAAACTTTCCAACTTATGCAGGAATGTCATCTTCTCTATTCTTACTTGGTTTGTTAGGAATCAAATCATAATAGATATCATTTCTTTTCAAGTCCTTAACAAACTATCTACCTTCTATCAGACAAACTTTCACAGATGTACATATCTCACTAATAGATTCTTCAATCAAAGGTAACAAAACTTGCTTCTTACCATCAACCCAAATAGAATATCTATTCAACCTTCTATCATGTATAGCATGTCTATCATATTGCCAAGGTCTACCCAACAAAATATGAGCACAATCCATAGGCATAATATCACATAACACCTTATCATAATACTTCCCAATTTTCAGATTCACAAAACATTGTTCACTTACCATTAATGTATGATCATCCTTGATCCATGAGATCTAATAGGGTTTTGGATGTTTCATTCTCTCCAGCCACAAATTTGTAACCATTTCCTCAGATGCCAGATTCTCCGAGCTTCCACTGTCAACAATCACTTTCCAAACTTTATCTGCAACTCTACATCTGGTCTTGAACAAACTTTTCCTGATCGAATCTTTCCTATCCTTCTCACTCCATATTATCCTCCAGACCATGAAATTTCCTTCCTTTTTAGCTTCATTTGGTGACTCCTCTTGTACCAATGCATTTTTTCTACTACTGTCTTTCTTGCTTGCATGTGTACATTCAAAAGATTTATGTCCTTCTTCACCACAATCGTAACAAGTAACTTAGAATCCATTTTTTCTATATCCACCTCCGGAGTAATTTACCCTTCCTCAGTATGAATTTCCACCTTTCCATTCAGTCTTTCCTTTATCTTGAGATGTGTCTAAAATTGACTTGTCTAGTTTAGATCTACTGTTCTCACCATGAGATCTACCTCTTCATCTAGGGAATCTACCTCCTCTGCCTCTTTGTCTTTGTTCATATCTTCTGTTAAAATTTTCCTCAACTTTTAGGGAAAATTGGTATGCCTCCTTAATTCTTTCCATCTTGACCAAACCGATTTCATCTTGTATGGAACTTCTCAATCCATTCAGGTATCTTGCAAATCTTTCCACTTCATCTTCAACATGTCTTGATTTGATGTCCAATCTATAGAATTCCTCGGTATAGTATTTCACAAATTTATCCTTCTACTTCAAGATTTGCATTCTCCTAATCAGGTTAATCTGATAATCACAAGGTAGAAACTTGCCTTTCAATTTGTTTACCATCTTATCCCATACCTTGATTTTGTATTTACCCTTCTTCTTCTAATCCAATTGCAGATGTTCCCACCATAGGGATGCATAACCTTTCAGCTTTGTGCTTTCTATCTTCACCTTCTTATCCTCTACCACATTTTCATATTCAAAATACTTTTCCATATCTATTATCCAGTCAATCAATTCATCAGAATCCAATTTTCCATTGTACTTAGGAGGATTGAACTAAGGTGTGGATTTCAAACTTGTCAAGGCTCTCGGGAATCTCTCTTCCTCCTGATTCATCATAGGTGTAGGTGAAACTTCACCTTGAACCTCCTCATTTTCATCATCACTAACATCATCAAGATGTATTCCTCTGCATTGGGCTATCTCAAAAGCTTCCAATCTAGCAGCCATCTGTCTAAGCATATCAGCTAGACCTGGATCAACATTTCCTCTCCCATGAACCATCTTGATTCCCTCTGTAATTATAGGTCAGATTGCAATCTTCTACCCCATAATAATACCAACTAGGGTTAGGGTTTCAAGAAGGAACTAGATCTCACCACACTCTAATACCACCTGACGTAAGGAGGGTTATTAGGAGGGGCAAAAGGCACTCCCAAACACCAAACCACCTTGCAGACACAATGCGAAAGCTAAACAACAGAGTGAGAGAAGAAAACATAGTGATCCTTTATATTAACTTGATCAAAATCATTACATGTCAGGTTGTAAGGCCTTCCCAATTTCATCCATATATTCAATGAATTACGATAAGATCTTTATACAACAAAGATCACAGACTTCGATCTCAATATCTAAACATTCACCTTCTTTCTCTAAGATGATATCCCTAAACTAAGAACATACACAAGAATATATACAAGACTCCACCAGAGAAGTCAGTGCTCAAATCCATAAGTGAGACCCAGATTTAGGTCCACACAGATCCCAATGAGAGACCCCAAATAAATTAAGCCACTGGAATTAACTAAAGAAGTTGGTCAAAGATCCAACTCCCAAAATAATAGTCTCAGGCAGATGGTTACCAAAAATCAGCAACTCATCAGTACAAGCATTCCTGAGCATCAGAAAATCTGTCGGTAGGGCATCACTAAAACTTGTCAGTAAAGACATCACTGAAACCCATCAGTAAAGAATAACCGAGAAACAGGAAACAAGCATACCTGAGAAACAAAACCCGAGTGACAGAGACAAGCATGCCCAAGCAGCAGAACCTGAGTGAAAGAGACAAGCATGCCCAAGCAGCAGAACCCGAGCGACAAAGAACAAATAAAAGAACTGAAAGAAAAACATCTTTTTGGTTGTGTAGGATTGCCAATGACCCAAGATGCTCCTGCATCAATCACTGCTACAATTTTTAGAGAGTAACAATGGATTGACCTTTTTTATGAAGCAACTATCTTTGCTGATTCAGATCTCTATTCCGGCTTTATACTGGATCCTCATTGATCAAATATTCTTATGCAGCTCCATCTGGATATTCATCCTTAATCAAAATTCCCTCTTATTTTTCCTTCACTCTTCATATCACAAACTCACACATTCAATCCAAACTTGACCTTTTATATATATGATAGGCCTTGTTAAGTCAGCTTGATTAACCTTCCAAATCAATAATAAAACTTAAGTTTGTCAGTTGCATATAACCAATTAAACATAAAGTGTAAACTGCAGTTAGTCGGCTGACACTGAATGCATAACTTATTCTACATTGTAATCCTTCAATGCCCGACCATTACTATAATGCCCGAGTGAACTCAGTTAGAACTAAAAATCACTTGGTCTTATTCAATGCCCAAGAGAGCTTGGCATACACTATCTATGCTTGGATAGGATTATACATTTGTGTAAACATCAATGACAATGCACAATTGAATAATTGTCATCAACAATCTCCCTCTTTGGCATTGATGGCAACACAACATGTCATTATACAAAGAATTATAGAGCAACAGAAACAAGAATAGAATTTTATTAATGTCCTTAGCTTCATTTTGATTCTCATCTAGAAAACTCCCTTTGTATTCACAATCACTAAAATACAGATTTCTCCCTCTTACATCAATCTTTGTTTCTAATAAAATTTCTCCCTCTATCATCAATAATCTTTCCCTTAATATTTTCTTTGACATCACATCAATAATCTCTCCCTCTTTGACAACCAATGCCAAAGGCACCATCCAATACACATCCAATGAAGTTTTAATGTACCTTTTTGTATTGATTCATATGCAATAAGCTCTGGCAATCTACATCAACTTGTTAAATCTGTATTGTAGCTCGGATGATGCATCACTAATATGTCCATTAGTGAGCCTCAGTTAGGGGAATCACCCCTAACTTTCCTCTAAGATACAATAATGCATCCTTAGGTAAAGGTTTGGTGAATATGTCTTCAATTTGTTCATTGGTATTCACATATTCCAACTTCACTTCCTTGTCCTAAACCAATTCTCTCAAGATATGATACTCTATTGCAATATGCTTATTCTTAGTATGCATCATAAGGTTCTTTGAAATGTTAATAGCACTAGTGTTGTCACAATAGATAAAAAATGATTCTTTGATTTCCTCCTTCATACCTAACAATAGTTGTTTGAACCATATATGATATTTGAACAATTTACTACTGCAACAACATACTCTATGTATGTTGTAGACTGAGAAATGCAATTTTGTTTCTTACTGGTCCAAGAAACTAACCTCTTACTAAGAAATAATGCTCCACCACTGGTGCTCTTCCTGTCATCAACACTTCCTGCCCAATCAACATTAGTAAAATTATTCAAGTCAAATTTTCCTCCTTTCTTATTCCCTAATCCATAATCTTCAGTACCCTTAAGATATCTCAAAATCCTTTTGATAGCCATCAAATGTTTCTCTCTAGGATTAGCTAAAAACCTTGCAAAAATACCAACTGCTAATGCAATATCAGGTCTAGTGTGAACAACATATTGAAGTTTACCAATCATGGATCTATAGGTAGTCTGATTTACCTCCTTTAAATCATCATCCTTAGACAACTTATGTCTAGTAGACATAGGTGTCCCAACTAGTATGGAATCTTCCATTCCAAATTTCTTTAGTATCTCTCTAATGTATTTAGATTGAGTAATGTAGATACCATCCTTCAACTGATGAACTTGTAAACCAAAAAAGAATTTGATTTCACCAAACATAGACATCTAAAAGTCCTTACTCATAGCTTCAGAGAATGCTTTGCATAAATTATCATATTTCGTGAATAGTATATCATCAACAAATATCTCTGCTAATAGTATCTTGTTATGAGGTCCTTCTTTGATTTATAAGCTACTATTGTCATTAGTTCCCTGAAATCCAATACTTATCAGATAACCATGCAGTCTCTCATACTAGGCTCTAGGAGCTTGCTTCAGTCCATACAAGGCTTTGTACAGTTTGCAAACCATATTCCTTTTGTTAGGATCAACAAATCCTTCAGGTTTCTCAATATAGACTTCTTCTAGAATTCCATTCAAGAATGCAGATTTTACATCCATTTGGTATACCTTGAATACTTTATGTGATGTGTATGCCAGAAGAGTTCTGAATCCTTCAATTCTTTCATCAGGAGCAAAGGTTTCTCCATAATCAATACCCTCTTCCTGAGCATATCCTTTACACACTAATCTTACTTTTTTTCTAGAAACTTCACCTTTTTCATTCATCTTGTTTCTAAAAACTCACTTAGTACCAATTACATTATTGTCTTTTGGTCTAGGCACAAGAGTCCAGGTTTTGTTCTTTTCTATCTTCTCAATCTCTTCATTCATGGCTTCTATACATCTTTCATCATTTAAATCACCTTTAATGGATCTAGGTTCAATTTCACTAAGCAAACATGTACCTTTAAGTTTGTTCCTTGTCATTATACCTTCTATCTGATCTCCAATTATTTGTTCAGGTGCATGATGCCTTCTAACATATTTGGAAAGGACAGGTTCCTTCCTCTTTGTTTCTAGGCTTGATCCACTTGGTTCACCATGCTCAAATATTATGTTTTTGTCTTTTGAATACTACTCAGGTTCCACTATCTGAGACTCAGATCCCTTTGTCTGTGACTCGGGTGCCTCTGTCTGAGACTTGATTCCCTCTGTCTATGACTCAGTTTCTTCAGTTAGTAGCTTGGGTTGCACAGGTTGCAACAATTTTTGTACTAATGAATTCAATGGTTGACATGGTTTCTGTCCAATCACCATTGCATGTGTCTTAGATATAGTATCAAGTTCATAATACACAAATTTTATGTAGTCCTTAGGCTCTTTACTGCTCTTTTCTTCACTTCTCTCTGCAAACTCATCAATCTTTACATGTACACTCTCTATGAATTTATGAGTAGAAAGATTCAAACATTTATATGCTTAACTTTTATAGGAGTAGCCTAGGAATATACCTTCATCACCTTTTACATAAAATTTTCCATTTCTTGCTTCCTTCAAGATGTAACATTTACTTCCAAATAACTTTAAATAATGAACATTAGGTTTGTAGCCATACCATAATTCAAAAGGTGTCTGCTCAGTACCTTTCTTTAGTTGAACTTTGTTCAAGGTGTGTACTACAATGCTGATAGCTTCCTTCTAGTATTTGGTTGCAACATTCTTTTCAATCATCAAGGTTCTTGCACAATCCATAATAGATTTGTTTCTTCTTTCTTCTATCCCATTTTTTTGTGGTGTACCAGGGACTGATACTTGTCTCTTAATTCCTCTTTCATAATAGAATTCATTGAACTCATTAGAAATGAATTCACCTCCTCTATCAGATCTTAGGCATTTAAGTTTCTTTCCTATTTCTTTCTCAACTCTGGCAAGGTACCATTTGAAATTCTAAAAAGCTTCTGATTTTTCTTTGAGAAACATAATAGTCATCATTTTGGAATGATCATCAACAAATAAAATGAAATAATTCTCTCCTGTGTAACTTGTTGTTCCAATTGGTCCACACAGATCAGTATGCACCAACTCCAAGACTTCTTCAGTGTTGTAATTCTTTCTCTTGAAACTAGTCTTGCCCATTTTCCCAATTTGACATTGTTTGCATATTTCCAATTTAGGTTTCTTCAAAATAGGAATACCTCTTACTCTTTTGTTCTTGCTTATGTTGACCAGTTTATCAAAATTCACATGACACAACCTTTTATGCCATAACCATGTTTCTTCTACATGTGCAATAAAAAATGAACTTTCAGTGAGATCAAGATAGAATATATTACCTTTCGTTTGCCTTCCGGTTCCAACTAGGTTTCCCTTACCATCCAAGAGTGTGGCCTTACTATTCATGAATTCTACCTTGAAACCAATGTTATTCAGTTGTGCTACACTTAGTATATTACGCCTTAGTCCTTCAACCCAATAAGCATTATCACATTTGATTCCTTCAGTTAGAGCAATGCAACCTTTACCCTTTACATAGCAAGGTTCATCATTCCCAAAACTGACACTCCCACCATCATAGTGCTCAAGATGTTCAAATTTAGTTTTATCACCAGTCATGTGCTTAGAACAACCACTATCAAATAACCAAGTGTCATTAATATGAGAGAAAAATGCAGTCTTTTCATTTTCTTCATTGTCCGACTCATCCTTAATAGCAATGTAAACCATTTCATCTTCATCTTCATCACTGTCAGAATCTTTTGCAATATAACAAGATGTCTTACCTTTGTCCTTGTAGATTTTGTACTTGTTGAAATATTTCTTGCCTTTGTACTTGTTGAACTTTTTCTCACCTTTGTCTTCTTTGTTTGGACACTTAGCATCAATGTGACCAACCTCATCACATGAAAAGAAAATTAATGGTATTCTTCCTTTGTACTATCATTTTCCTTTGGCAGCTCTCTTTGCAAGTAATGCTTCAATGATTTATAGATCTTCATCATCACAATCACTGTCAATCTATTTTCCTTTTATATCCATCTTACCAAGGCTTAGTTTGGCTTTGAATGCAAACTCAAAATTGCTAGGATTAGGAGAATAATTGTCAAAATTATCCAACTCAAAATTTGTTAGCCTTAAAACCAATGCATCTAGAGTTATATCATTACTACACCTCATCTCTTGAATAGGTGAAACTCTAATTGCATAGATAGGAAGTAAAGTTCTAAATACCTTACTGACCACTGTTTTATCTTCAATTTTTCCACTGGCAACTTTGATGGCACTTACAGTTTTCTTGATTCTTTCACTGTATTTTGTTATGTCTTCTCCTTCTTTCATTTTCATATGATCAAACTGACCTCTAAGACTTTCTTCTTTGGCTCTCTTTACATTGTTATCTCCTCCATGGATATCATGTAGTTTCTTCCACATATCATAGGCAATAGGACAGTCCTTGACTTCATCAAATTCTGAATAGCTGAGTGAAGAAGCAATATCAATCATCATTATGTTATGATTCTTCATGTCCACCATATGATCCACAGACATAGGTCTTGGTGGTTATACATAATTTTGGTCCAAGAGTTTTAAACCAGTATCTCCAATAGTAGATAGATGTAGCCTCATCAACTCTTGCTATGCAACAAAGTTGTCTTTGTTGAGCTTGGGGATCTCCCTTTTGTAAGGCATCTCTGATCTTTAGCTTAGGCCTTGAAACCTTCCCTGAAAGCACCAAATTCTCTGATACCAATTGTTGGAAATGAGTTGAGTAACTGATAGGGGAGGGGTGAATCAGTTACCACAAAAAAAAATCCAAGTCCCTTAGATGTCTTAATCAAAGTTATCATTGTTACTTGGTTAACAAAGATATTCTACTGTCACTCGGTTAACAAAGAAAACTTAAGATACTAACTATGATTATCCTTTAGTGATTAAGTGCAAAAATATAAATCATAAAGCAAATAACATGTACATAGATGACACCAAGATTTAACATGGAAACCCAATTTGGCAAAACCACCAATTGCAAGTAGTTACTATTTTTCACTCTTCTGAAGTGAGCCCAATTAGGAGCCAACCCTGTTAAAGGTTACAAAACACACTGTAAGGTGTGACCCTATTAGAGGATTTAATAACCCTGTAAGGAGTGGCCCTGTTAGAGGTCTTAAAACACTTCAATGCAGAAATGTCACCTTGTGAGAGGATTTATGAAAGACTATTAAGTCTACTCTGTAAAGATATTTGGATCACTGCTACAATTGTTAGAGAGTAACAATGGATTAACCTGTTTGATGATGTAACTATATTTGTTGATTTAGATCTTTGTTCTAGCTTTATATTGGATCCTCATTGATCAAATATTATTATGCAGATATGTCTAGATATTTTGTCCTTAATCAGAATTCCCTCTTATTTTGCATTCACTCTTCATATCACAAACTCACACATTCAATCCAAACTTGATCTTGTATATATATGATATGCCTTGTTAATTCGACTTGAATAACCTTCCAAATAAATAATAAAACTTAAGTCTATCGGCTACATATAACCAATTAAACATAAAGTGTAAACTGCAGTTAGTCGGCTGACACTGAATGCATAACTCAGTCAACACTGTAATCCTTCAATGCCCAACCATTATTGTAATGCATGAGTGAACTTGATTAGAAATGAAAATCACTTGGTCTTCTCAATGCCTGAGAGAGCTTGGCATACACTATCTGTGCTTGGATAGGATTAAACATTTGTGTAAACATCACTACATTTTTTTAAACATCAATGACAATACACAATTGAATAATTGTCATCAACATATTATGCTCAGTATTAAAAGATAAAAAGAATTAAATTTCTATCTTCTCAAATATGATTACAATAACAATCCTAACTAGGTGCATATATTTGGTGGTCCTTCTGATAGTTGCATAGTAATTTTGCAATGATTGGGGTTCATCTTGTTTCAATTCATCATACAACCCATTCCATCTCTATGACAAATACCCAAACACTATTCTACCAAAGGTTGCAAACATTTTCTCATTTTCCTGGTAGGTTTCCTCTCTAAGGGCCATGATCTTCCTCTTATGTTCAGGGTTGTAAAAAATCCTATGCCAAGTGTAGAAAATATTTCCAAGTTCTTTGTACTCATCCCTTAATGACAAGGAGGTATGAATTTCTTTAGGCTCTATATGCTTTGGACCGTTGACCCCAACTGTTCTCGTCCTAAATATAGGAGATGAATGCTCTTAAATGAACATCCCCAATTTATAATAGTGGATCCCATTATTGATCACTGGGAATAACATAATTTTGCATATATAATTCACAAAGTAAATTTCTTGTCTTAGGTGGAGAAGATGTATAGGCTTGGAAAATTTCATGAGGAGTTTCAATAGAAGGGTTTAAACCTGAAAGTACCCTTGATAACTTAAAATGACTTAACTCCCTAAAATGTAGAGAATAAATTCTAGGGGGAGTCCTATACTATAAAGGTACCAAACTCATCATGTCTTCCACTTGTCTGCTCAACTCAACTTTGTACCTTCACTTATGCATGACACCTTTACTTAATGTGGTAAGAGTACATGGATCAGGTCTGATGCTATAGGAAATTTAGGTGCATCAGAGGTTAGAAGAAATGGATGCAATGGACATGCAAATCAAGATCCAAGAATAGTTGGTTCCTATTCTAGTTCATAATGGTTCTGAATAATTTGAGAGGGTACTTCATCATCTCCTTGAAGTTGCATGAAAGGATTCCTTCCTATCATTATAAGTTGTGTTATGGAATTTACCTCCTCTTCCTCTTCTCCTATGCTTGACCATATTGGCTATTCTAAATCAAAATATGGTTGGGCAAGAGGATGGAGGACATGTTTATTAGTAATAATCCCATCAGATATAGGTACATCCCCTGATCTGCATCCTATGAAGACATATATTGTGGCTAACCATGGCTTCCTATAATAATGGGATACCCTCCTAGTGTAGCCTTCGGAGAGAAAATCATAAAATATCCTAGATATTCCTAGGATTCTAGGGTAACATCAAGGTATTCCACTATCCCATCTGGTTTGATAGTAGACCTGTCAGCTAGCTTTAGGAAAATAGGAGTGGGTATCAAATTAGTGATGTTCATATTCTACATGATATCCTTGGTCATCACATTAATAACTGCTCCTAAGTTTATTAGGGCATTATTTGTAATGACCCCAACCACAGGGCTACCTGGGTTAGAATACTTTAGGATAGTCACTTTTCCTAGCATAATATATACTAGTTATCCCACAACATGCACTACTTGTGGGTATTTCTTTTTCCTAACAGAAATTGTGAAACAAGCATCCCTAATTTATTTGTTGTATATTGGTACATCCTTTAAGGCTTGAAATAGAGGTATCTTGACACATATATGCTTTAACTAATCTAAGAAATAAGACGTTGGTTCTTCTTTTATCTTTGCAACTTTTAACCTTTGAGGAAATGGGAGCTCTACATCAAAATTAATTTGAACTGGTTCAGGAGTCTTCACTTGATCTAGTTGCATAGGTGCATTAGATAAAGTAATGTGTTCTTTTTCTTCTACAAGTAGATAAGTTATAATAGGAGAAGAAGATGTTGGCAAGGTTGTTCTTGAACGTAAGTGTATATCACTTATTGTCACAACATATGCATGGTATTGAGTAGGGTATATGGAATAAAATGGTTATTCTTGTGGCTTTTTATTGGGATTAGGTGTAGGATGAACTAGAAACTAAGTGGACCTAGGTGCATTAGCATTTGGATTAGCAGGTGACATTATTGTTGGTTGTTGAGGCTATGGAGGTGGCTATAGGTAACCAGTTGCCTATTTTGGCCACTATCAGGCTCCTCTCCATTGAGGTGTTGACTCAATTCCCTTGGGGTGGCTACCAAGTTCCTTGAGGTTTTTGCCAATTTCCTTGAGGTTGTTGTCACTGAGGTGGAGGATTTTGATAATTTGGTCAAGTGTTTTGAGGGTTGGTCCAAGGTTGATGTGCACAGTTCCCAAAATTTAATGGGTATGAGGGTTTCCATTGATTAGTAGATGCATAAGAATTCAAATAAGGTCCACTGAAAGACAAAGGATTTGGAGGCATACCTTCTCTTGGAGCCCATGGCCCCATTTTTGCAGTATAGAAAATTTGATCCTCATCACCTTCAACTAGCTTGAACTATAGTGGAATTTTCTTGTTGTCAATATTGGCTATCATTTTACATCTGTAATCTTTCTTCTTTTGCCTGCAATGGGGACAAAAATTTTCCAGCATTGTCTTTGCTTTGTCATTATTTTTCTTTTCTTGTAGTGTGTCCACCTGGGTGGCCATTTTATTTATGATATATTTCTTGAATTCCTTCAGCAAATGAGTTATCTCCAATCTTGAAAATCCATTAGACGATTTACTCATACCAATTTGGTAATCTGTACCTTTCTTAATAGATTCTCAAGAGTAATTTTGACATATCTTCCTAATATCATCCCAAGGAGCTTGAGTGATATCTCCTCCTCCCATCAAGTCTAAAGCCTCCATACAATTCTCATTAATTCCTCTAAGGAATAACAACTTTTGGGATTCTTCACTAAGTGCATGATGCTGGGATTTTTGGAGACTAAACAAGAACCTTCCTATATAGTCCTCCAGGATTTTATCCTCCTTCTACTACATCCTAAAGATATCATCTCCTTTCATATTGTTGTTTCTATAATATTCTTTATACTTCTTAAGAAACTTTTCTTTCATCTCATCCCAAGTATCAACAACGTTCCTACCTAAGCTCATGAACCATCTTAGTGTAGATTATTTAAGTGTAGTAGGAAATAATTTAAGCCTATGAGCATCATTAGTATAATCATAGCTTTGACATATGATATCAAATTCAAACAAAAAAGTGTTTGGGTCCTTTGTTACCAACCCATAAAATTTAGGAAGGATTGGAGCATGGATGTTCTTGAGGTTGTCAACTTCATTCTAGTCACTGGTAGGAAATGGAAAGGTTAAATAATTAGGTTGGTTATGGGAAGCTATTCTTGTCTAATTAACTATAAGAGCAAGAGGATTCTTAACAAGTGGTTGAGGCAAAGGATCTTTAGAGGATGATGAGCTAGTCAAATGGGCAAAAAAATAAAAAAAAAAGGATTTATCTTAGCTTCATCAACTGGCTCAAAGGGTTGGTTTTCAAAGTTTGGTTCATTAGGAAGGAATATTCCAAAAGCATGCCTTCTTCTACCCCTATGCATACAATTCTTTACTCAATTTCTAATATACTCATCTAACAGACTGAAACAAGTTATGGAACTTATGATAAACTAATTATTAGGCAAGATTAAAATTCAAAAAAAATACAATAATTCAAATTTTATGACCTCAATAAATTCCCATTTTGACACCATCCCCAACAACAACACCAAAAATATTGGATTTTTCTAACGGTTCAATAACTTGGTTTATAAAACCATGACTTAAAGACTAGACATCCATATTAAGCATATATTTCTTCATCGTGAAGACTCATATCTATGTCAACCCAGGGATGTGAAACTTGAAGTGTTGCAATATTGTATGTGCACTAAGAAGTAATTGAAGTCACACCTACTTTAAATGGAAAGAAAATGAATATTGGAAGTATAGTACTGGAAAGGAAATAACATAAACACTAAACATGAATCAACAACTAATCTTATTGGAACAACTAAAAAAGCAAAATCTTTAGCAAATAGACAAGGAACTACTTTGTTTTGCCTTGGTTATAAGAACAGTCACAAAATGAAATTCTAGTGGTTGCAGGAGCATACAACTACCATGACTGAATATAACTACTAAATAGATAATTAACTACTAAAAAAATAGATGGGACCCTCCTCAAGTGGGCTCCGTTGAGTGATTATCCCAGAACTTAACTCAGATACAAGAGATTAAAGTAACATTTCATTTATTATGAACTATGTTACAACATAACAACAAGTAAGACTATTTCTTAAAAATAGTAAACTGAAAACAAGATTACAACATTTAAAAGGTATAACCTCACAGAGGAAGAACTGAATATTATTTTTAGAAGGGAATCTTAACTACTTCTAACTACTTAGTCGATCCACTCCCAAAAAGCTAGGAAGACATGACTTTATTGAAAACATGAAAAATGGGAGGAAGTTGTGCACATGAAGGACTTATTCAACTCAATCTTGCTTCAGAGAAGATCTAGCACAACATACCCTCCTATATTTACTCAACTAACAAACATGAGCATTGAAGGTAGAGTTATCACTTCCACAAGAGTTGAAAGTATTTAATCATTTGACTTCTTCAATACTCTATCCCATTTAACTTCATCAACGATTGAGCAGCTGGAAGGAGTTTCTTCCAGTCTCTAAACTTTGTTCATAACTGTATCATGATGTTAGCATGCACAAAACATTTTCATATCCATGATCACCTTAAAAATAACATTTATTCAATCAAACACAATATTAATATAGATATATCACATAACATATTAATATTAACAAAAAGGTTCCAAGGAGAAGTTCATGTCCCTTGCTTAACAAGTTAAGGTTACATCGGGAAAAGTATTATAAAGCATGTCCTAAACCCTTAACAATAGTAGTAGAAATATCAGAAAGTTTAATGAAAACGAGCCATAAATTGAGCTCACCGGGAACTATAAATTTTGATATTTTGTTTTTTATGATTTCATAATGAATATGAGTAATTCACTTAGGTTAAATTGTATTTATACTAAAAAATTATCATTGTTTTAATGTTAATTTTTTTTTCTCTTTTTGAATGAAGTAAAATGGTTAAACTATTTGATTTAAAGAAAATCACTTTACTTTTAGTAAATAGTTTGGTTTGGTTTCTTTCTTATAAATTACAAGTTCTTTACATCATAGACCACATTTTGTCCTTCAATTACATATATCTAGGTAGCTTTAATTTTATGTTCTAACAGTTATTTTATGTTTCTTAATGGTTTATCTAGTCAAATATCAACCTAAATTTTCATCAAATTAAAAAAAAAAAAAACAATTCATCTTATTTTTATGAAAAAAATTAGCTTTGCTTGGTTCGAAGTTGTGCATTTTTAGTCAACTATATTTTTCTATTAAATATTAACAACCTATCAAGTTTTTCATTACATTATCTTTTTAAATTTTTTATTTCTTTAAAGCCAATCTCTATAAGAAAGGTGCAAATGAGAAGTTCATTTGATATATTAATTCTTGGAATAGGTTGTAGGGCGGAATGATTATATTTGTCTTCAATAAAAAGAATAAGGTCATATATGAATGTAGGAAATGTATCATTATAAATGTAGGAAAACATTACCCACTCCATTTTTTCATTAGTTTTCAAACAAGTTGATTTAAATTCTCAATCAATGAATTGTGTGGCTTTTCATTAGTGTTTGGAAACACACAATGCTTGCAATGAAAATTCACATTCTAGGATGCAAAATAGATTTACCAAGAAATATAATGAAAGACTTTAAAGTCATGTGGAGAGAGCATAGATCTACCCTCAATATCTTCCAACAACAAGGCATCACACATAAGTTTTTTTAAGAAAAAATATAGGTGTTTACGACATAGAATGCTCACTAGAAGCTCACATTCCACTATACAAGTCTATGCTTGAGAAATAATGGAATCACAATCTTGACCCAATAAGAAATAGTGAAATATGGTCCATTCAAGAATTTAAAATTGTAAAAATAGTGGAAGATGGTCCATTAAATAATTATATAAAGTTGTCAATTAAAAGATTTCACAAGAAGTAAAATCCTTAGATGACAGTCCAATTAGGCTAGGCAGATAGTCTCACATCCTTCCAATAGATGAATATATCATTATGCATCAATGGTAAGAGGAAAGGAAAAAGGTGGTTAGAGATTTTAAAAAATGTCCAAATAATTATAGGAAATGAAAAAAGGAGGAAAAAATATAAAATAGAAAGAGAATTAAACAAATGGAAGAGAAGTAGAGGTGCAATATGTTGTAAATCAATTGAGAGGAGTTAAATAAAACTTGCACTTGCACTAAAAGAAGGTGCAAGGGACACGCCAATAGGTGTTTGATTTGAAAGGATAAATAAAGCTGAACATAATAAACGAAATAGTTTTAAAGTGTTGGTCGACAAACATGTTTCATTGTAGTTTGTGTTGTTGAGAAAGGAATACATCACTTCTTTGCAGCCAACGCTATCGACCCACTTGAACAACCAAATGTGCATCATTGTAAAAGATAATTGTGTACATAATTTTAGTAAAATGAACAACATTTATCTGAAATGGTGAGATTTTTGGAAAAATTGGCATCCATTTTGGATGAATCAAATTTGCACTAGTGTCTTATTATGCTTTTTTTAAGACTTCTTCAAAAATCATAGCATTCAGATACATTATAAAATTTACTATTTGTAACTATTTTACTAGATATGTAAATTTAATGAAAGAAAACTTTGATACATCTACTCTATGTTCACCTATAGAAGATAAAATGTTGTAATTGATCAATGATACTACTTTTTTTTCTAGATTAAAGAATGGGAATAATTTGATGAGACTATACAAGAGCAATTGTAGGTGATCGTTTTCAAGGCCTTTTAGGGATTTGACTCTAAAGATTGTTGTAAAGGTGAGGCCTTGTCTTTTAGTTTTACTAAAATCAATTATGGAGATTTATTTAGTATTCGGGCTTGTGATTTATGTATAGTAATAGCTCATACCATGGGTAGTGGTAGTTCCGTATGATTGCCCGTGGATATGGGTTGTACTGGTAAAGTTTTTGGATTTATTTCATCCCTTGGTGGACCATTATAGTTATTAATATCTCTTGAATTGTTATGTTTTTTGTAAGCATAACACATTGAAATCAGCTTAGTAACACCTCTTTTGAAATTTGGTCATGATTATTAGTGACAACAAATTTACATTGTGTATTTGCGAAAAAATAGTTGGTTTAAAAATATGTACATGTTATAAAGTGCACAATTCTAAATAACCAAACTTTAACAAATTGAATACAAAAAATGGACAATTGAAGAAAGCCATTTAACTTTAAAAAATGGTAAATAATACTACATACAATAGTAAATTAATTATTGATTATTTTAAAAGTATATTTCTACAATTATAAATAATAGTATCTAGAATTCAAATCTCAGTAAAAAACATATTAGTAAAAAACAATTCTAACATCATTTTCATAGTTATAATTTAATTAATTACAACTCTAAACAACATACTTTTATAATTTAAGTCAAATCGTTATGCAGTGTTAAAAAGGAATTTTTAAAAATCCTAAAATGATATTCACCGTGTAAATATTAATAGTAAATTGATTATTGATTATTGTAAAATTACATCCTACAAACAATAGTAGCTAGAAAATCTCAATAAATTAATGTGAAACATGCTATTATTTTTATTATTTTACACAAGAAAATA
>MU226005.1:111098-140465 GCA_018584345.1 Thuja plicata | reverse complement strand
AGATTAATATGCATTGTTATCATTTAGATTAATTTTCTTTTATGCATTGCAATCATATAGATTAGATCTCATTTTCATGCATTTGAATCTCTCGTTTCATGGTGTATTTGCAATAGACACAACTAGGCCTATCTGAGGGTCTTCATTTTATATTTTTACACATCCATTCAAGGTTGCTCAAGAATAAGGCCTCAAATATCGATCCATAGCTCTCTAGTCATGGATGTGTAAACATATAAAATGAAGACCCTCAGATAGGCCTAGTTGTGTCTATTGCACATACACCATGAAACGAGAGATTCGAATGCATGAAAATGAGATATAATCTATATGATTGTAATGCATAAAAGGAAATTAATCTAAATGACAACAATGCATATTAATCTATGAAAGAAAATGCAAATGCAAGATTAATCTATGAAAATAAACATGAAACTAATCTATATGAGTATTCATGGATGCAAGAAGAAGAAGACAAGAAGATAGAGAAGTTGCAATATCCAAGCTCAAATACTCAAATGCTCCTTCAAAATTGCTCTCCAAACCTGCAACATAACAATACTAAAAACTCTAATATGAAAATGAGGAGAGATTTCCTTATATAGGAAAGTGAACGGTTAAGATTGAGAGGCAAAAATAATTGATCAATGGTTGAGATTAAGAGGCAAAAACCACCACTTAGGAAGATGTGATGAAAAAGAGATTTTTATTTAATTTAATTTAATTTATTTCCTTTTTCAACAAATAAAGTGCTTTAAGTGGGGATTTTTATTTATTTAATTAAAAGAGAGGTTTTCTTTATAATTAAATAAATTAGAAGAATTTTATTTAATTAAATGGGGGAAATTTAATTTAATTAAATAAGAGGAATTTAATTAAAAGGGAGATTAAATCTTTTAATAAAATAAGAGGAATTTCATTTAATTAAAAGGGAGATTAAATCTTTTAATTAAATAAAAATGATCAAACCTTATGAAATATTGAAATAATTGAGTAATTGAATTAATTACAATTTGATCAAGGAAATTGATTTGAATTGAAAATGTTCCAAAGCATTGATTCAGGAAATTGATAAATTGATAAAATAATTAATGGGGCCCATAGTCTAGGCGACCATTTTAGGGTGCATACAGATACGAGTTTAAATTTCCTGCTCAATTGTTAAGACCACTTCTTGGTTTGAATTTTGGAGAAAACATTGGAGAATGTGTTGAATAGTTAGCCTATTCTCCCAAATGTGGCACAAATTTGGACTATGGGTCCTAATTGAAGAGGGGATGTTGAAATGGAAATCAAAATCAAGGATGGAGTACCAAAAATTAATGTAAGAGCCCATACATACTAAAATATAGCCAAGCTAAATGATGAATTACATAGTGATGCAATTATAGGATGATACATTTAGATCCCACTTTAGTGAGATTATGTTTCCTATACACATACTCACAATAAGGTAGAAGAAAGAGAGAGAAAGAGATATGACCATGTGTAAAACTACAAAGAGATAATACATCACTGAGTTTAAGGGCACAAGACCCCTAGTGAAGGATCTCAACTTGTACAACCACATGCAAGGTAACACAAAAAAAAATGTCAAAGGAAAAAAGAGACAAAGGAGAAAAGACAAAAGACACCAACAAAGGGGGTTAGTACTAAAAACAAGACTCCAATTCAACTAGTTGAAGAGACCACGATAGAGAAAATGTCTCAACTACTATCATCATGTTTGGAAAGCTATTGTAAAAGTACACGTTTTCACATGGAAAGAGAAAGATCGCATGAAAAAGACAATAAAATATTCCATGCTCTATCCTACTACCAAAGCTATGAGATCATGGAGAAAAGAGAGATCATGAATCCAATAGGCTAGCAAGTTGTATTATGCTAGTTTCACTCATCCAAAAGAGATATCAATGCAAATACATGATTGATAGTATATAAAATAATATTATGTTATTAAACCCATCCAAGGATAACCAAGAAAAGCACTGTTAACAAGGAAATCTACCAAAAGAGGAGTGTTCCAATGAAAGCATTATCTCCAAAGAAAATATGTTGAATAATGCATAGGGGAGAAAAATGAATGTATATGGGTACAAAATGATTAAGGAATCCATCGTATAATACACAAGGGGGATACATATATTCCCCCCCTCCCCCCTTATTAAGATGGAAACTTAAATAAATGATGAAATCCTAAGGAAAAGAAGAACAAGGATACACCCCTTCAACACCAAGGAGATATCTTTTAAGAAACAATGTATACATAACCCTAGCAAAAGAGGCATAATTATTAGACCAAGAAAATATAATTATATAAAAAAATATGCTACAACATGTGTAAAGAGAACCTTAGTAGGAAGAGATATTTTTTTCAAGACATCTACCTCGAAAAGGGGTTCTTGAAAAAAAATAACATCTAAGTTGAGATTAAGAGGGTAAGGAGAACAAGAATTCACCTTTTAACCCTCGTCCTATTTCTAGGTAGGTAAAAGAGATTCTTGATGAAGGTTTACACACTTTAATCCCCCAAGTACATTAATTTTTTTATAATGAACATGATTTTACAAACAAGCAAGATAGTTTGATCAAGGATACACATCTCTTGTATAAAACAGAATCCTTAATCAATACAATCAAATTTTGTATAAGAAAAGATCACATAATAAACAAATGCCACTCCACCAAGGAAAGTAGATCCTTAGAAAGATTTAAAATTTTCCCCCAAAGATAATGTTCCCTTAAAAGAGGAAATGCCATTCTCTTTCTTCAAAATATCCTTATGAGTAAGATAATTTTTAGGAAAGGGGCAAACATAACTCATTAAGGCCTCATGTATAGAAGGAATGTCAATGAAATGCATATAAAATGGGGTATCATTAGGAGAAATAGATATGATACAATCCTTTTGCACCAAATGATCCTTATAAGGGAGGTCCATTTTAAAATAAAGATAATCATTGTTCTTGAAGGCATCATCCTTAGGAGGGAGATCCTCAAAAGAAGTGTTGGTAGTGTCTTCTTGCACCAAAGTGTCCTCATGAATAAGAGAGTCTTTAGGAGAGCATAATGAAATTAATCTATAGAATATATGCATTGTGAAACTATTCTGATCAAAGATAAAATGATTTTTTTTTTCTTTTTTCAAATGAAAGTATATGCCAAATGCCTAAAATAAGAGATAAAAAGTGCAATTCTTATGACCTTTTACCAACGAGTGCAAAAATAAGACTAAAAATCAGAACTAAATGCACAAAATGGAGCAATGTGATGCATTTTTATTAGATATAAACAACAAATTATAAGTGTAAATGTTGTGATTCGCGCTCACCAAAATGTAACAAAATAAATATAGATAGGTATGTGATGGGTGTTGATTCTATTTATTTTATCACATTTAGAAGGAAGGTCACCCACTAGG
Organism: Thuja plicata; assembly: GCA_018584345.1. Lineage (NCBI taxonomy): Eukaryota > Viridiplantae > Streptophyta > Pinopsida > Cupressales > Cupressaceae > Thuja > Thuja plicata. The sequence goes on along the minus strand of MU226005.1, from coordinate 137,044 downwards.
CTCAAGTTTTGAAAGGGTATAGTGATCCTTCACTTAATGGAAATATGATAATTGATAGAAAGATGCAAGTTTTTTCACCAAATGGCAGAAAAGGTTGATTTTTTGTATGTACAAACTAACAAAGATCTAATAGGCCAATTTTGATGCTAGAATCAAAACTCTAAGATAGCAACTAGCTTGTAGTTCCAATCTAAAATTGTTTTGGAGGGGATAGGTTAGCCTATTCCCAGTACTAGGTTGATTGGGTCAACCTATTCCATGCACTTTTCACTATTCTTAGTTGTAGACTATAGTCAGGTTCCTTTACTTCCTAGATTTGGTCTTGAAACACGCATCACCTATTCCTACACATAGAAAATAGATAATTTTTTGTATAGAAAGGGTTTTTCGTTAGTCAAACCTTGGTTTGGAACCAACCTTTAAATTGAATTGAAATGCACTTGAAAGGAAAGTGTGTTGATATAAAGTAGAGGCTAGATTTAAAGAATGAAGTGTCTTATACCTTGATGGTGCAATGCTTCTTTGAAAGTGATTACAAATGTTGTTGCAATATCTTGAATCCAAACAAAACCTAAAAGGAAATAATGAAAGAATGATTTTTGTAGTTTGCCACAATACTTGATATGGGGAAGGATAATGATTTGAATGATTGTGAATAGATGATTGTGCTATGATCTTATTCCTTGAGTGCGGTCTCCTCTACTTGGCCTTTAACGAGGCAGAGAAGCTTGCTACAATGGAGAAGATTACCTTGGAAATGCCTTGGATGCTTGAAATTTTCCTTTGAATGCTTTAGATTCTAAAATCATAAGTGCATATTTGAATTCAACTTGTGGTTATGATGTGTTACCCAAATGAGGAGAGGAAGGTTTCTTATATACCCGTCACAAAAATTTCAAAGCTCAAAACTTGAAAAAAGCCCCCAAAAAATTAAATTTCCTACTCAGCTGTTAGGATCACCTCCTGGTTTAAATTTAAGAGAAAACATTAGTAAATAGGTTGAATGGGTTGACCCATTCCTAGGAATAGGACGAATGGGTCGGTCCATTCCTAGGAATAGTCTGAATGGGTGGGCCCATTCCTAAGAATAAACCAACTAGGTTATGTTGGAATAGTCCCAAGGATAACTGAGAGAGGGGGGGTGAATCAGTTATCTGTCAATTCAATTATTTTCTCTTTCCTTAATGTAATTTGATACAAAGTAAATACACATTCAGATAACACAATAGAGTACTCAACAATTTGATTACGGGGAAACCAATTAGGCAAAAACCCTTATGGGAATTAGCACCCACAAATAACTGCACTAGTTTATAATGATCCATGTTAGAAGATCTTACAACCCTGTTAGGAGTTGATATTTACAATGCAAGAATTATAGAGAACTGGTTAAAGGTCGAACCCTATTAGGAGTCTTTTACATATAACCCTATTAAGGGTGAGAACTCACTGTCCAATAGCTCACTGCTAAGATGGTGAAGGCTACAACCTTCAGTATAAAAGATATACACTATATCTGGTAAATGAACTATTTGAGTAGACCTATTGTCTTGATCAGTTCCAATGAATTGCAATCAACTTCTATCTCTTCACATATATCTTCAACTTATTCTCTCTGACTTTCTGTTCTTCTATGTCTTTTCTTTTTCACATTCTTTTCCTACACTTAGTGAACATAACTGAACTGCTATAAGTATCTTCACCAATGATAAGGTCATGATGGTATCTGGAAACACTTCATCAACTTCCTTTTTGGCTCAACCAAGCACACAATACAAATTAGGACCGCACAACTCAAACTGAATAGACGTGATGCTTCACAAAGTCGGCTTCACCAAATTAACTCTAACATTACAATTCTGTTGAAACACGTTTGGCACCTTTGGCTAATTATCTTTAACTCATAACTAAACATGAATATAAACATGCATATCCTGAAGATAGGTGCAACTCAAGAGATACTGTAATTAAGTCGTCTCTTAATAGATAAGCTCCAGAAACTATAACTGCCATAACTGACTAATCATAACTCAACTGACACTGCATATCTAACTTGGTGTGAATGCACATAGCCACTGGAACATGTATACACCATGGAAGTAAACACGCATAGCTCTAAAGCATTTGTACAGATAATTACATATAGGATACCTGTTGTATATTATATGTTGTCATCAGTGGCAAACATACAATCAATTATTTGCACAAAAGCAAATCTCCAACAATCTCCCCCTTTGACATTGATGGCAACATATGATATCCTCTACTCAAAGTGTCTTCCTTCTTTGTACAATCTTCTCAATATCCTCATCAAAGGTTCCTCTTCACTGCTGCTGCTCTGTATACTCCCCTAGAGTTTATGCTCCCCCTTACTAATACTCCCCCTTTGACATCAATGACAAAGGGTGTTAAACACCATTAGGAACAGGTACTACTCCAAAAGTAGAGTATTCAACCATTCATCAGTCACCAAGGACTGATGTTCTTGCTGCAAGTTCTAATCAGACTCAGGTAAGGGAATTACTCCCAACTTCTCCCCGAGATACTCAAAAGTATCTTTTGATAGAGGTTTTGTAAAAATATCTGCTAGTTGTTCTTTAGTGCTTACATAATTCAGCTTTACTTCTTTGTCTGCAACTTTTTCTCTTAGGAAGTGGTATTTGATCTCAATGTGTTTTGTCTTTGCATGCATCACAGGGTTCTTTGACATATTGATAGTACTAGTGTTGTCACAGTGAATAACAATAGTATAATCAATCTGAATACCAAAGTCCTTAATCATCTGTTTGATCCAAACCATTGTTGAACAATTCAATGTTGCTGCAACATACTCAGCTTCTGCTGTTGACTGAGAGATACAATTCTACTTTTTACTTGTCCAAGTGACCAACTTGTCTCCAAGAAATACTACTCCTCCTGATGTGCTCTTTTTTTAATCAACATAACCTGCCCAATCTGCATCTGTATATACATGAAGTTGTATGTTCTCTGATTTAGGATACCATAAACCATAGTCTATAGTTCCCTTTAGGTATCTGAATATTATTTTTATTGCCATTAGATGATTTTGCTTGGGTTTAGCTGCAAATCTTCCAACAATGCCAACTGCATTAGAAATGTCAGGTCTAGATTGAGTGATATATATGAGTTTTCCAATCATAGACTTGTATAGGGTCTTGTCAACTATTGTGGAATCATCATCTGTAGAAAGTTTTCATCCTGTGATCATGGGGGTGCTTACTGGTTTTCAATCTTCCATCTTGAAGGTCTTCAATATCTCCTTTACATACTTAGATTGATTTATGACTATGCCATTGTCTGTTTGTTTTACATTTAATCCAAGGAAGTATTTGATAGGTCCAATAATGCTCATTTAAAATTCAATTTTCATTTCTTTGGCGAATTCTGCACTAAGTTTTTCATTACCTCCAAAGATAATCATCAAAAAAAATAGCAATAAGAAGTAGTCCTTCATCTGTCTCTCTTATAAATAAATTACAGTCTGTTGCTCCTTTTCTGAATCCTATCTTTGTTAAGTAACCATCAAGTCTCTCATACCACACTCTTGGGGCCTGTTTAAGTCCATAGAGTGTTTTCTTTAATCTACATACCATGTCTGGTTTATCTGAAATTTTGACTCATTCAAAATGATCTATGTAGACTTCTTCCTTTAAGTCACCGTTTAGAAATGCTGATTTGACATCCATTTGATATGCCTTAAAGTTCTTGAATGTTGCATAGGCCAAAAACAACTTGATAGCTTCAAGTTTTCTCACAGGGGCAAATGTATCAGTGTAGTCTATTCCTTCTCTCTACGCATATCCTTTGCATACTAATCTTGCTTTGTTCCTTACCACTGTGCCTTCTTCATTCATTTTGTTCCCGAATATCCACTTAGTTCCAATCAGGTTCTTGTCATGAGGTCTAGGGACTAGTTCCCATGTTTCATTCTTGATTATTTGATCTAATTCTTCTTGCATGGCACTTTTCCAATTTGAATCTTTGCACGCATCTTCAACACTTAAGGGTTCAATCTGTGAAAGTAAGTATACCTCTTCATCAGCGGTTGAACCTTTAGCTCGAGATCTTGTTAGGACTTTGCGCTCTAATCTCCAATGATATCTTCCTTAGAGTGGTATTTGGATGTGTATCTTGAATTCTTAGGAGTGATACTTTCATCTGTAATTTGTGATTCTTCTTCGCTTGGTTCAGGATTGTTACATGAAACATCAATACAATCAAACATTTCTTCAATAACTATGTCCTTATTGATGGGTCTGGGATCATCTTCAATCATGGGAGCATAGTCATAATATCTCTCTTGAATCATAAACTTCTCATCAATCTTCACATGAGTACTTTCAATGATCTTCTTTAGTCTTAGATTGAAACATCTATAGGCTTTTCTTTTAGTAGAGTAACCAAGAAAAATACCTTCATCGCTTCTAGCATCAAAGTTACCAATGCTATCATCTCTCTTGATGTAGCACTCGCTTCCAAAGATTTCTGAAGTATTTTACAGTGGGTACATTACCAAACCAAAGTTCATAAGGTGTCTTATCTATGCCTGGTCTCAATTGTATTCTATTGATAGTGTAAACTGCTATATTGACTGCATCTCTCTAGTAGGTATGGGCAACCTTTCCTTCAATCATGATAGTGTGCGCTATGTCAAGTATTATCTTGTTCCTCCTTTTTTCTATCCCATTCTGCTGAGGGGTTCTGGGTGCACTTAACTATCTTTTGATTCCATGTTCTTCACAGTAGTCATAAAACTGGTCAGAGGTGAATTCTCCCCCTCTATTAGATCTCAGACATTTTATCTTTAATCCAGAGTCATTCTCAACCTTAGCTTTGAATACTTTGAACTTATCAAAAGCGTCAGATTTTTCTTTTAAGAATTCAACCCACATCATCCTTGAGAAATTATCAACAAACAAAATAAAATACCTTTCTCTGTAGTATGATCTAGTTTGAGTAGGTCTACATAGGTCTGTATGTATCATATCTAATTTGTTTTTCGCAGAGTCTTGTTTGCTCCTGAATGAGGTCCTCACATCCTTCCCCATCACACATTCCCTGCACATGGTGTCAAATGGTCTTACAATGCTAGGAAGGTCTCTTACTGTCTTTACATTACTTATCTTGACTATGTTGTCAAAATTGATATGACAAAATCTCTTGTGTCATAGCCAGCTGTCATCTACTTTTGCAATAAAACAACTTACATTTGAGTTAAGCTGAAAAAAATTACCTTTGGTCTTTGAACCTGATGCAATCATGTCTCCTTCTTTTTTATTAATGATGCACTGGTTGTTTTTGAATTCCAACTGTTATCCTTTATCAAGCAACTGTCCAACACTTAGTAAGTTATGATGCAAACCATCAACATAGAGAACATCACCTATCTTGTTCTTTCCATCTAGGGTGATAGAACCTCTACCTATGATAGGTTTGGGAGTTTTATCTCCAAATCTAACTAGCCCACCTTTGTACTTTTCCAAATGTACAAATCTGTCTTTGTCTCCTATTATGTGATGTGAACATTCGTTGTCAATGATCCAGTCAATTCTGATGTCAGCTTTTGAAACTAATGCTAACTCCTGTTCTTTTACTTCATCTTCTTTGTCCATTTCTTCAAGCATCTTCTCAATGTCTTTAATGGCAAAAAATCTAATTTCATCTTCTTTTGAGTCATCATCAATTACACCATCCTCAGCATGATAACATTCTTTAGTGTACTTAGGTTTGTAATCCGATCTGAATTTATTGACTCTTGTAGGGCACTTAGATGCAAAGTGACCAACTTTGTTGCATGAAAAACATTTGAATGGTAGTTGTCCTTCATATTTCCCTTGAACTTTCCTTTCCTTCTTGGCAATCATAGCAATGATTTCTTCTAGTTTTGTATCCACTTCTTCATTATTACTAGAGTTGCTTATATATTTCTTGTTGTGGACTATGTCTTTGAAGGCTGTCTCACTTTTAGGTTCTATCTTCAATCTAGATATCTCAAATGCAGATATTTTGCTAATCAAAGTCTCCCTCTTGAATTCTTTTGAAAATTGCATAGTCTCATCTAAGATATTGATCTTGCTCTCATAGTTTATTGTCAATGTGGTCATTAATTTTTCCATTATATCTTCCTCTGATATTTCTCCACCATTGTTTCTTATACCTGATACTGCTTCATTTATCCTATGATTGTAAGATCTAATGTTTTCTTCAGGTAACATCTCTAAATTGTTGTATCTTTTCTTCCATGTCTTTCTGTGTGCATTCTTTGCTTGGATGTCTCCTTCAAACATGTCTTCTAAGTATTTCCAAATAGAGTATGCTTTGTCTGTCTTCTTGATCTCAAAAAATTCACTGTCAGATAGGGCACTGATTGGGGCTTCTTTGGAAATTGCATTATTAGTGAACACTTCCTTTTGTTTCATAGTAGATTCATCAGCTGCAAGATCTTTCAAGGTGGGAATTTCAACTTCTTGAGTGGCAATCTCATAGATCTCAAATCCAACACACTGAAGATGTGTTATCATTTTGTTCTTCTATTCAAGATAGTTTTCTCCATCGAACTTAGGACTCTCTTTCCTGAAGTATGCCATCTGATCGACCTTAAGATATTAGGCTTTCTCTCCAAGGAACTTGGCTCTGATACCAATTGTTGGAATAGTCCCAAGGATAACTGAGAGGGGAGGGGGTGAATCAGTTATCTATCAATTCAATTCTTTTCTCTTTCCTTAATGTAATTTGATACAAAGTAAATGCACATTCAGATAACACAATAGAGTACTCAACAATTTGATTACGAGGAAACCAAATAGGCGAAAACCCTGATGGGAATTAGCACCCACAAATAACTGCACTTGTTTATATTGATCCCTATTAGAAGATCTTACAACCCTATTAGGAGTTGATCTTTACAATGCAAGAAGTACATAGATCTGGTTAAAGGCCAGACCCTGTTAGGAGTCTTTTACAGATAACCCTATTAAGGGTGAGGACTCATTGTCCAATAGCTCATTGCTAAGATGGTGAAGGCTACAACCTTCAGTATAACAGATATACACTATATCGAGTAAATGAACTGTTTGAGTAGACCTGCTGTCTTGATCAGTTCCAATGAATTGCAATCAACTTTTGTTTCTTCACATAGATCTTCAACTTATTCTCTCTGACTTTCTGTTCTTCTCTGTCTTTTCTCTTTCACATTATTTTCCTACACTTAGTGAACATAACTGGACTACTATAAGTATCTTCACCAAGGATAAGGTCATGACGGTATCTGGAAACACTTCATTAACTTCCTTGTCATCTCAACTAAGCATGCAATACAAATTAGGAACGCGCAACTCAAACTGAATAGACGCAACACTTTACAAAGTTGACTTTACCAAATTAACTCTAACATTACCATTCTATTGAAACAAGTTTGGTGCCTTTGGATAATTATCTTTAACTCATAACTAAACATGAATATAAACACGCATATCTTGAAGATAAGCGCAACTCAAGAGATATTGTATTTATGTCAGCTCTTAACATATAAGCTCCAGAAACTGTAACTGCCATAACTGACTAATCATAACTCAACTGAAACTGCATATCTAACTCGGCGTAAATGCACATAGCCACTAGAACATGTATACACCATGGAAGTAAACATGTGTAGCTCTAAAGCATTTGTACAGATAATTACACATAGGATACCTGCTATATATTATATGTTTTCATAAGTGGGAAACATACAATCAATTATTTGGACAGAAGCAAATCTCCAATAGGTTAGCCTATTCCCTCCAAATTTGGACCATGGGTACGAAATAAAGAGGGGATTCAATAATGGAAAATAAAATTGGGGTTGGAGTATTGAAGATTAATACAGTATCCCATACATGCTAAAATGGGTCCAAGTTAAATGAGGAATTACATTATGATGCAATTCTAGGATAGTACACAATAGATCATTGAGGACACCCTAGACCTATCCAAACTATCCCTTCACTCTATCATAGTAAAAAGAAACAATAATGTATCTATGAAAAATGTCTAAGAGACACTCATTTTGCATCATCCTGAGTTGCGAATTTTCTCATGCTCTATCTCCATATATCTCTAAGGCCTCCATCTAATGTTGTTAGGTTGTAGGCAATCAAATATAACTCTCCAATGCAATAAATCACTTCTCGTCTAGTATCTCTCACATGGATATGTGTGCGTGCATGTGTCAATATATGAGATCTCAATAAGAAATTAGGCTATCCTAGTAGACCCTATATCCTTGTATAACCATATATGTAAGATAGTGCATGTCATCAATATCTTACCCTCATAGTGCATATATGCACCCATGTCATGATAGAGATTCTCTAGCATACTCTTTCCCCAGACATAGTTTATTTGTCTCTCTTTTATGCCTCAAATAGTGTGAAAAAGGCCTCTTGGAAGGTGAGTGCCTCATCCATTTGGTACAACAATGAGAGAAATGGTAGAAATGAATCTATAGTAGCATGTGGAAACCACTCTAAAAATATCTGATTCTAGTATCTTTAGGTGGGCCTAAATGATGCAATATATCTGGTCCTCAACCATTGTATTAGATGAGTGTGGCCCACTCAATCTAACAATCTTTCCTTGCACTAGAAGATTCATGATGTGATATACATCATCCAAAGTAACTCTTTCCTCTCTTGTTAGAAAATGGAAGGTAAACATATCTACATCCCATCGCTCCACACTGCCATAAACATAACAACATTGTATCACGTGATAAGTATGTAATACACCTATTCTAATCCTATTAATATCATCAAATCATTCTCCTTTTGAGAAAGATCTCCCATATTAATCTAAAGATAGGTGAGAACGTGGCCACCAACATGCTCTTGCATCATGGGAGGTGCTTGAAACCAAACATCAACACTCATCATCAATATTTATACAAGTATATTACCGTCACAACCCCTATGTACCTCTGGATGCCTACTTTGGGTCTATGGAGCCTAGATAGGTCAACTTTTCCTAGGAGGGTCCATGAATCCTAGAGGGGAAATGGTGCCCATCTAGCTCTATGGAACCCAGTTCAGGATACAGAGCACAACCTAGGGTTCTATGTAAAAATCAAATTTCAAACATGTAAATCAAAAGATGAGGCAGAGTCAAAAGGCCTACATCATGTGTTTGGACATTCTCTTCAAAAATGCACCTTAGGACCTCCATCCTCATAGGTTAATACACTAATCTACTTGGCACCTTGACCTTAGTGGAACCCTCTGCACTTCAAGACAAAAGCTAAATAAGAAAAATGGATAGTCAGCTTTTCACTATGTAAAGTTATGTATGCCTCAAAACCCTAATTTATCTTGCTTCATTGAATCTTTCATAACTTAAGCTAGATAAATTTGAATTTTATGATGTTTGTTGCATTAGAATCATGATTTAGACCTCTCTCTCTCTCTCTCACTCACCAAATTCCCTATGAGTAGTTTTGAATCAAAATAAAATCTCATTCATAGCATTTTTTATCACTTATCTTTCAAAATTCAATGTGGTAAACTTGATACCCTTTGGAAACATGCTACTCTAGGGCTTCATTTGACACTTTTGGAAATATCATTTTTACATGAATATTTAGTTTATGTTATTTATCTTTTATATGCACATAGTGTCATATGACAACTAAAGTGGGGGCTAAATGTGGCATCATAAATTATACATCTTTGATAGGGTGTCCAATTCTAAACTCTTCTAGCACTCATTTTAGTGTGTCCCATTCTATTATGCATCATGTATCTTCATTATGCAAACAAATAATTAATGCAAGAATATGAGTCCTCTCTTGATTTAAATCTCATCACGCTCTTATTTGGGCCCTTAATTCTAGGTGTTCCCTTTATTTCTCATCATTTTAATTTATTATCAATCCTACCCCGTTTAAGACCTCAAGACACATTTCCCATATTGAAACATCATATATTTTCACAAAAAACATTTATATAGACCCTATTATCTCAGTAGATCAAGGAATTGGAGTAAGAAACATAAATGATGTTAGAAGCCAACTACGAAAGCTATAATCATGTGAATTAAACTAACCTAACCAATACAATAGTCAAAAGGAAATGCATATATTAAACAAACCAAACCAAATCCTAATAATCCCTTTGACATCATTCCATCGTTTATTCTTATTCCATAAATTAATGTTGCTCTCAAAGTGAAATTGCATAAATGAAACAAAAAGAAAAGACAAAGTGATATGATAATGAAAACAACGAAATTGAAGAGTCGTGGTTGTAAAAAATTAGGATTGTGATTGCAACTAATAGAGTTTCAAAATGATTCAACGAATGAGATAAATTGGTGATCAACGATTATGATCACTTGAAATGGGAAAGTTTCATTTGCAAGAGAAGAGGGAAATGAAAGTTAGGAGTTAAGTAGAGAGGAGATTTACTAGACAAGAGTGATAAGTGGAGAGGATTTAGAAGAAAATTGAATGAGGTGGAGTTAGAAGTGGAGTGAACTAATAAATTTAAATTTATTGATTCAGTCACAAATTAGCTAATTAGATAATAAAATAAAATAATTTATTTAATTGCGAGGGTGGTAGAAAAGAGATAAATAAATAAATATTATTTATTTATTGTAGAAGGGACATTAGGATAAGGGACAACCAATTAAAAAAATATTTTTCGTAGGATAGATTAATGCCAAGAAGACATAATGATTAAATAATTGAGAAAATTATGTAATTGGATCGATGAAAAGAGTGATCAAAGACAAATGGACAAGATATGATTGAAGTGGAAGACAATTGAGAACTAGTTAGATAAATAAAATTATTTAATTAATGAGAGAAAGACACAACGTCGACGAATGATGAAGACCAAATGACTGACATAGTGGAGTTATTAGTAAAAAACATAATAGTAGGCAATAATTGATTTTTAGTGTCTAGATTTTGCCCCTCTTTGAGATAATGCGATTCAGAGCATTATTTGAAACAAAAATTAAGAAAAATAATAGTAAATTCTACCCTAGTGGTAATGAGTTACTTTGGTACCCCCTCAAAAAATTGGCCAAAAAATTTAGACAAGAGGCCATTTTTTTTGAAAATAATGTCAAGAATCCAAAAATGCCAACATAAGGAAAATTGAAGGTCGTATGAGTAAGATACATGTCCCAGAAGGCAAAAGAGACTGCTACAAATGCAAAAATAATAGCATGCACATGTCCAATGAGGCACTCCAAAGAGTATAAATAGGGCTTGGGGGTAAAACAAGTCATTTTTTGTCTTTCGCTTTAGGAAATTTGGAGCTTTATGCAAGAAGGGATTTGTGAGGATGGTGTGCATTCCAAGGTAAAATCATTGTGGCGAGCATGTGTAGAGCTACAAATGACTAGAGGGATTGGAGGCAGAGGTAGGTTCATCTTTTCCATGTGTCAGTTTTGTAATTTTAGCATGTGTTTTTAGCATTTATGGGGTGGATTTGAGGAAATTAGGGCATGTGCTCAATCACACAACCATACAATTTCCTGTGCAATCTACGCAATTGTCATCGTATATAGGTAATTGTTATTTATGCTAAATTAGTAACTTTTGCACAAATGATTGGGTTATGTTGTGCAACCTAAATTTTGCAGATATGAAATTAGGATTACGCAAATGACCCGATGACTATGTAAATTCTTGGTTTGACATGTGTGTATATTATATATTGTGAAGAGAAAAAATGGAGCGCGGCGGGCGGGAAGAACACTGGAGGCAATGGCTACCAGCAACTCGGCATGTAGAGACAACAAAATAGCATGGAAGGAGGATTTTCAAGAAACACAGAGGTTTCTCCTATTAGACACAATATGGGAAAACATAGCCCCTTAATCGACGCTCTCAATCAAGGTTCCAAACAAATGCTCAAACCCTCGGCCCACGGATGGAGAACTTCAACTTTCAATGGAAACCAAAATTGAGTTGGAATGGAAGAAGGGAGAATATGGGTCAAAGAAACATGCAGATACATAATTATATGCAAATCGGGAAAAAAATTGGCTTCAGACAAATAGCGCACAAGTTCTACAAACCAAGAGAATCCACTGCTACGGGAGAAGCAAGAAACACAATGACATAAAGGAAACCCCCTATGGACAATATAAGGTATGAGATAACTTCAACCCTTAAAATTTCAAATGCTCATTGGAAGGAAGCTAGTGTGTCCTTGAAAGAAAAATCTTTTTTCTTTAAATGGTTAGGCCATTGGCCATCTGTTACTAAAATAAGAGCATGGAACAAAATAGTTTGGGGGCAAGATTGTCGACTCAAAACCCTCACTAATAGCTTCTATATGGGGGTTTTCCCAACAAAGGAAGATAATGAGTGGATCCTCCAAAATGGGCCTTACCTGATTGAGGGGAGAGGCCTATATCTTAAAAACTGGGAACCAAATTTCAACCCACAAAATGAGAAAGTGAAAGAATATCCAATCTGGTTGAGCATGCATAACCTCCCAGTAGAATATTGGGGTGAAGACACCCTCAAAAGAATAGGAAGCAATATTAGAACCTTTATAAGAATGGAGGAAATGATCAATGAAAAGGACTCATCCATCCATCCAAGGATCTTGATTAATCTACAGGGAAATGCACCAATCCCGGACACAATAACTCTGAGCATAGATAATGGTGTTTGGGTGCAAAAAATTGCCTTTTAGAACTCAAAGGCAGAGGTCATTGTGAACCTGAGTGAGAAAAATAAACCCCAAAGGAAAGAAAAAGGACTAGTAGTGGATGTGCTTCTAGACAAACTAGAAAAAAGGACTCTAAATCAGAAAATAATTAAACCTAAGATAGCTGAACAATTTATTACACATTTGGAATACGAATCACCACACTAGAGGAAAGAGTTTAGAAGATCTATAGATGAGACTCTTACAGGAAAAAAGGGAAGTAAATGTGCACCCATAGGTTACCTTTCTACTCAGGTAGTTAAGTGCACACCTCTCTCACAACTCAGGGAAGAAGCTGAAACTGAGAAAAGGCCCCCATCCCCTAAAATTTTGTGTCCCCGCTAGCAGAGAGATGACAAGAACAATGAGGAATCCCTTATGGGTGACATAGATGGTGTTAATGTCTCAATCATTCAAGACACCCTGGACCGATAGAGCCCTCCTATGAAGGAACCAGCAGAAAGCATCCCAACTCCAGCTCTGGGAAGGAATGAAAATCTCCATCAAGGAACCTCTGGTCCAAGTCTCGATACCATAAGTATGCAGAAATATTTTAAGGACATAGAAATATCACCAATTAGAAATCTGAATAAATCTCTAGAAGAGGAAAAGGTAAATTAGGAGACCTCGGAGGAATGGGAATCAGAGTTTGATGAACAGCTTGGGGAAAATGATATAAATAACCTAGGTCTCTTCGAATCTATGAGAGTCATAGAAAAGAGGTCTATAGAGCAAACAGGGTCAACACAGGAAAAACCAAACACTGGTTTGAAAGGGAAGAGAGGAGAAAAATCCACAAGGGAGAAGTTAAAGATAGTAGGGAATGCTACAAACAATCCAAATTAAGATCAGGAAATGGCTATGCCATTTCCTCGAAGCCATGAAAACCTTATCATGGAATGTCAGGGGCTGCAATGCCCCTGACAAGATTCATTTGATAAAGCGATGCCTTGATAAAATGAAACTAGATTTAGTGTTGTTGCAGGAAACCAAAATAAAAATGGAAGATAGTGAGATTTTCAAGAAAAAGTTTAGAAGATGGAGGTGTGAATTGATGGGAGCGCAAGGGGCTTCTAGAGGACTTGGTGTTCTCTGGAAGGAGGGCACTATTGATGTAACAGTAATACAATAGGACCAATACTGGAAATGGATGAGAGTGTATTTGAAACATCTCCATTACCACATATCCTTCTTCAACATCTATGGAACAAACAATAGAGGGCTAAAAAGGATGTAATGGGACACCTTTACAGGGCTCCTGGAGAATATGGGCAGTGAGTTGGTAGTATTAGGAGGGGATTTTAATGCTATCTTAACATCAGAGGAAAAAAAAGGAGGAACAAGATGGAGTAATGAGAGTCAAAGAGACTTCATCTCCTTTGTTATTGACTATGGACTGATGGAAATTCCATTCAAAAAAGGTGATTTTACATGGACAAACAAAAGGGAAGGCTTCCTAAATATTGCAGAGAAGCTTGATAATTTTTCCATAGGGGGGAATTGGGCGGAAACAAACTAGTCATGTGATGCAGCGATCCTGCCTTTCCAGGGTTCGGATCATTTCCCAATAAGCTTGAGAGTACAACATGAAGAAACACCTGATAGGTGCCCCTTCAAATTTGAGGCAATGTGGTTCACAACCAAAGGTTTCAGTGGCTTGATCGAAGAATGGTGGACACAAGCCCCAAGGAGACTAGGTAACAAAGCTTTTATATTTTTTCAAAAAACTGCAATTTCTTAAGGAGCAGTTAAAAACATGGAACATAACACATTTTAAAAATATCTTTGTTGAGAAACATAATGTGGAAGCAAAACTTACAACCTTAAGTTTAAGAGTGATTGAGAAAGAAATGGAGGAGGCTAATTTTGAAGAGGAAAAAAGATTACAACATGAATTAGGGGATCTATTGAAAAAAAAAGAAATTTTCTGGAGGCAAAAATCACGAGAGACATGGCTAATGGAGGGAGACCTCAATACAAAATTATTTCATAGCTCTCTCAAACAACGAAGAGCCTACAAAGAGATTTTTAGAATTCAAAATGAGCATGGTGAGGAGGTGAGGAATAGAGACTTGATAAATGAGGCGGCGGTCACTTTTTTCTCAAAAAATAAATTGGCAAACAATAGAGAAAACCACCTTTATGACAGATTGCTATAGGTTATCCCAAAGGTAGTATCATAAGAGCAAAACATATATCTACTTGCCCCTATCTCAGTGGATGAGGTTAAGAAGGCACTAATGGATTGGGAGGGGATAAGACACCAAGACCTGATAGATTCCCCGCAATGCTTTTTCAGAAGTTATGGCACATCTTTGGACATGAAATCTAGGAGGTAGTGGAGGAATATCAAGAGGGAGGTTTCATTCTGAAATACCTAAACACCACATTTATATATTTGATCCCAAAATGAGAACCACAAGAAAATTTTGAAGATTTCAGACCAATTGCCTTGTGTAATACTATTTACAAGATAATTGCAAAGATTATTGCGAATAGACTTAAACTAGTTTTACACTCAGTGATCTCAGAGGAACAAAGTAGATTCTCACCCGGTAGGTCTATTTTTGAAGGTGTGGTGATAGCACATGAGGCAATTCATTCAATTAGATCCTCAAAAATTCAAAATATGATGGTCAAACTAGATATTAAAAAAGATTATGATGAAGTAGACAGGAATTTTTTACTAGAAGTACTGGGCAGATTTGGTTTTGGACAAGATTGGATTAGCTGGCTGAAGAGTTGCATCAAAACCCCAAGGTTTTCAGTGTTGATAAATGGAAGTCCACAAGGTTTTTTGGCACAAGACAAGGACATTATATAGGGGGATACCCTCTCCCCTTTTCTCTTCATAATCATGGCAGAGGCCTTAGGGAGGTTAATTACAAAGCAAAGGGAAAATGGAACATGGAAAGGTATTGAGATTGTAGAAGGGGTGGATGCTCTCTCACACATTCAATTTGTGGATGACACCTTTTTAGGTGGTGAGGTCTTGGAATAGGAAGCCAGAATCATGAAAGAAACCCTTGATATGTATGGAAAGGCCTCGGGGTAGATGATTAATTGGAGAAAATCTGAGATTTTCTTCTTCAATACTCCTATGCACCTACAAACTAAAATCAACAACATTCTGGGAATGAAAGCTGGACTTCTACAGGCATATATCTAGGCATCCCCCTTTTCAAATGGAGAAATAAAGCTGACTTTTGGAAAGATCTTACAGAGAAGTGTCTAAAGAGGATGGATGGTTGGAAGGGCAGATGGCTATCATCTGCAGGTAGAATTTTGATGCTACAAACAGTTATCTTAGCTATGCTTGTCTATTCAATGATGTGCATGGACATTCCCAAAAAGGTGGTGAAGACTTTGAGTGCAAAAATGAGAAGGTTTTTTTGGTGTGGGGCTAAGGAGGAAGATAAAATCCCCTTGGTGGCTTGGGAGAAAATATGAAAACCAAAAGCCCATGGAGGGGTAGGGATTAGAAACTGGCAAATCATGAATAAAGCTTTTGGTGCAAAACTTATATGGAGTATGTATAAGAATAATAACCTTTTCTAGGCAAGAGTCCTGCAGGCTAAATATCTAGACTCAACAGATTGCTCAAGGATTTTGACTATAAGAGACCCTCCTCATGGCTCATCCATATGGAACTTCATACTAGTATGTCATCTAGTCATTATTGAACACATTACATGGAAACTCAAAGATGGAAACTCTGCCCTCTTCTGTGAGGACTCCTAGGATGGACATAAGGCCTTACAGGATGAGTGAGAAATGCTCTTTGTAAAGAATTACTTTCAAACACATTGGGGTAGTAAGGTGAAGGATTATGTGGAAGTAAGAATGACAAATGGGGGTGAGAGATGGGGATGCAAAAGGATGGATGATGAAGACATACCCCCGGAGCATAAATATAGAATCATGGAGATCATTAGCAGCAGGTAGGTTACATTAACTGCAAATAGGGACAGAATAAGATGGTGTGGATCCCTCAGGGGAATACTTAGTTAAGATTGGTTACTAAATTTTAGAAAATGTAGCTGAACCACAATTTCCATCAAAAGATCTATGGTGGAGTAAAGATATCCCACCAAAGGCAAGAGTGTTTGCTTGGCTTGTTTGCAGGGGAAGAATTTTGACTGGAGAGAGGAAGAAAAAACTAGGCCTTAGTGGTCCCACCCGATGTGATTTTTGTGAAAATAATGATGAATCCTTAGACCACATGTTGATACAATGTGACTTTGTGTCAAATTGTTGGAACTTTGTCCAAAAGAAACTAAGATGGATGAGTCTGCGAGCTAACACTATTTTTGAGGTTTTTGCAGGTTGGACTAGGGAGAAAAGGAAATCAACACTGTCAAACATATGGAAGATAGTCCCATCCATGGTAGTATGGGAGATATGGAAAGAGAGAAACAAGAGGATCTTTAGAGGGGAAACAGAATCACAAGAAAGGTTTCTGAATAGATTACAACATGTCATTGAGGAAGTTGTGAGTGTTTCATCTACACGAAGACAGTTTTTAAAGATTCCATACACAAAGGAAGATAGGATGACCCAAATGAATTGGCCAGGAGTAAGGTTTAGCTCTCCAGTAGGAGATTTAGTGACTAGAAGAAAGACAGAGGAAGCAAAGAATATAAAATGGCAGCCCCCAGAGGAGGGGGGGATAAAAGAAAATTTTGATGGGGTAGCTAAAAACAACCCGGGACAAAGTGGCATTGGGATCATTTTTAGGAATCAAAAGGAGAGACTACTTTGAAGGAAGCTAAAAGATGCAATGATGGAACAAATAATATGGCTGAATGTCAAGCACCATTACTGGCAGTGCAAATTGCACAACATAAGGGTATAAAAAAATTGTATTTAGAAGGAGACTCACTACTTGTAGTGCAGGCAATCTCCAAATTATCTATAGGGGCATGAAACCTAGAAAAATACACCAGCTCAATCAAAGAAATACTAGAGACCCTTAACGAATTCAAGGTTACTCATGTAAAGAGAGCAGGAAACTCTGAAGCAGACGAGCTCTCCAAATAGGCTCTAAATATCACAGTGATAAATGAAATATGGATAGAAGAGGTGTCCTCATCAGATAAATAAAATATGAAAATGTGTGCAATAGTTAAATGGAGATTTTAATAAAGGTAAGACCCAATTGCAAATGGATCCTATTTGAGATCTGCTCCGCATAATGAAAAAGGCAAGTTGGCATCATCATATTAAATGAAAACACAAGTAATGATTAATTGGCAGCGAAGGATGTCTTGTTTTCGGGTGGTGAAATGTGCAATTACTACCTACCCGCATGCCAACATCCTTAAGGATGCTTTGCATTGATTTCAAATCACTTGAAATCATTTATATAATCAAAGATGCCATCTCCTAAACCTCATTCTGCAAAGTGGTTTTGAAAAACACAGCACTGGTTTCAATTTTCAACAGGAAGCTATTGTGGAAATGGAGCTGAGGTTCACATTCACAACTAAGCGACAACAAAAGGCCATCTATGGGCCTGTGGAAGATCACAGAGTAAAGCTCTTGATAAAATTCCCATCACAAGAGGTTGTAGAAGCTTTTCAACTGACCCTTGGGCCGCTCTTCCATGAACCCACAAATAGGTGGAAGCTGCAAGTGGATATCGCAGCGATGATAATGGCTTGGGGGCTTGAATTAGGAGAACATGAAAGGGTAGTGAAGAGAGTAATGAATTCTCTCTTTGAGACAGAATTAATCCCGAATGTTGATCAACTGCTGGAGTGGGCGCACCTTGGATGGGCACTCAATTACAATGAATGATTTGCAAATGAAGAGGAGGGAATAACAAAGGGCATTCTTCCCTTTTTACAGTGGTCAGAGGGGGTGGATAAGGAAAATTACAAGAGGGATAGGAAAATGGCTTGGAATAAGCTAAAGGAGGGCATCTAGAACTATAATGCACTCCGCCAAAGGCCGATAGTTCCTACCCTTTTTCCAAGGAGAGGGAGGACTCTGCATGAATGAAAATGAAGGGTAATGCAGCATGCAAATCCTTAAATATAGATCAGAGGTCTAACAAAAGTTTTTTGGTGTAATGGGTGGTTTTTGAGAAACATAATGTAATTCACAAACCTAGGTAATGATGAACAGAGGTGATAGAATTAAGGGCCTTTTGGATGGTGTTTGTTTTTTAGCAGTTTTGGTGGAATTTAGTGAAGAAAACCCACAGTGCAAAACCAGTGAATTTTGAAGGATTATCAGGCTCCCCACCAAACTACTACACAGCTATGATAAAGAACATGAAGACTCCGACAGAGAGTCTAATCATTTCACTTGGGCGACTATGGAGATTTTTTGAAAAACCAAGTAGAAGTGATGCACAGATGATGTCATATCTCTCAATTATAGTGATGTAAATTTCCTTTTTGGGATGGGTTGTTGGTAGGAAATTTGAAATTGTAAAGGGGGATGTTAATGAAAGTTGAAATAGCAGAAATATATGCAAGAATTTCTTTATATTAATAAACAATACTAATATTACCAACCAAAAAAAAAAATTATATATTGTAAAATTGACTTAAATGTTGTGAAATTTCATTAGCTTGTAAGAAAATACAATTGATTGTTA
This sequence comes from Thuja plicata, assembly GCA_018584345.1. Lineage (NCBI taxonomy): Eukaryota > Viridiplantae > Streptophyta > Pinopsida > Cupressales > Cupressaceae > Thuja > Thuja plicata. The sequence continues at coordinate 117,709 of MU226005.1, read as the reverse complement.
TGCATGACATTTCTTGTTTTCCACTTTAGGATATAAACTTGCATTGACTTGTATTCATTTTTTGCAAGAAAAAATCATCTATTATACTTAAGCATTGACTCAGTTGCCCTTGTGTATTTTGTTAGAATTTAAAGAATTCAGTCACCAAGATCAACTGTATGCAAAATACTTGTCACAAAAGCGAAGAATGGAGACACAACTCATAATGATTTGAAAGATGAAATATTCATTCAGAGAGAGAATAGATGGTATTACAAAAGAATTAATAATTACAAAGAGATCAATCCTTATAAAGGAGATCAAACACCCAGAAGGTGGAGAAACCTAGGTTGCATGATTATAATTGATAATAGAATTAATTATTATATGCCTAAAGTTTAGCTTAAGAGAACTAGAGATAAAGAGGTGACTGAATAATTAAATCAAGAATGATTTAATTAATAAGTGAAAATACTTTTTTACTCTAACATATTCTAGGTTCCACTAGATCACCATTATAGACCCAAGAGAGTAGAGCAACATGCATGTTGTTGCACCAACAGTTAGATGACTATGAGAGAGACATTATCCTAGTCCTAGGTCTACACCACATATGTTACATTCTTGAGATCAGGCTGAACATGGGACTCATCACCACAAATTAGCTGAGCGGTGGTACTAAGAGACTAGCTCATTCCAGTTGAAAACTAGTGAGGCGTCAATTATGTAAGAGGATGCATGGGATATACTTAGGATTGTGATCAATGGTGAGAGATTTATTTATGAGCCATCAACATGGAAGGCGGTTCTTAGCATAATTTTTGGATGTCACACTTCCAATATGGACATTATAGGATGAAATATATGATGGGAGATGATGGCAACATAGTATGATAGATTAGTTATGGCCATTAACATAGACATCATGAAAATTTTGGCACCAAAAAGACAAGGTCATAGATTTCCTATGATATAGGGTTAGGTTTTGGAGTACATGGTACTTGAGGGGACCATGTTTTCTTGAGGACCTTACAAGCTAGGCATGTTATACTTTCACTTACATTATGTATCCTGTCAACAATGAAAGGCCATCAGTTATAGTTTGACATTATCATAGGTTTGGGTCTTCGAGCATATAATAGTTTTTTGACCTATTCTAGATAGATGAGTTATTCTAGATATGTCACATGTCTACTATTATGCAAGTGCATTGTACTACATAGTCCACAAGGGAAAACATTATACTAGAGGTATGATTTGGATATGCTTAGGGACTTTATGCTTAAGATTCAAGAGTACACACATTATTCCAGTTTTGATATTGGTTTTTTGTGGAGGTGAAAATAACCAAAAGGGTGGTTGACTAAGGAAAACCCCTATATATCCAAACACACATCATTTATCTATTTTGTAGGTTCAACTATAGGTTCCGATAGAGATGAAAGAAAATTTAGATTTAGGATATGGTCATAGTAGCCTACACCAAAACCCAACATAAAATACTAGGTCAAGTTTGCCCCGAGCCAAGGGTTCTTGGGGTTTCATTGACATCTAAAAAGTAGTTGAAATATATCAAATGTCTAGTGTTGAGTCCCAAGAGCTTAGATCTTGACCAATGTGTAGAAATTCCATCTGGACTAAGGCACCCTACCCAATAGTGACCTTCAGATTTAAGCTCAGATTTCAAATACGTGCGTACCACACATTCTCCTTTCATTTTTGTATATGTTTCTTAGTTTTTTACTTTTTGTATTAGTAAATATCATTCATATATGCCTAGGTCTCAGTTACATAGCTTATCAAATCACTTAAACAATCACTTGAAGAAACAAATGAATAGAAGCCCTAAGGATACAATATTGAATTGACTCTCTTGGACATTTGGTTAGTCAATCATACTTATTTGAGTGGCTTTGTATTCTAATGTAATAGGTGAAAGAGGATTATTGGCCCTAGATTACCCATGCCCTCTTTCTCCACTATTACAAAACTATATGTCAAATATTGGTGAAAATGTCACATATTTCTTACAACTAAGTTTGAGGCATATGTCACATATTAGTAAAAAGGCAAGTAGAGAAGGTCAACCCATGCTAGGGAATTAGTTGAGAAAGGGAAGAGCCATGGATCTAATCACTTATTCATGCATTTGATCCAAATGTTAATAATATTAGACCATGGATTAGAATATGGAAAATATTACAACTTCCAAAAAAAATGTGCGGTGAGACCATAATAAGGCATTGATTGAGCAAGGGAATATTAGTTAGTGGCTATTTGTTGCCTTGGTGCCATTGATCCAAATAAGGATAATCTTAAATTTTTGATTTAAATATGGATAACATTACAACTTACAATTTACTACTCAATGATGTATCAATGTTTATAAAATGATGAGATCAAAATTGGAATGTTATTTTAGTGGTAAGGTTGATGGTATCTCAAGCCATCTTCCAAGGTTAAAATTTTATGGAGGTGCCTTGATATTGGTATGACACAAGGAAAACTTGTCCTTATACATGTATAAAAAGTTAATGATTTAATTTTATAATAAGGTCAGGGTAAAAGTAAGGAGCTGTGTCACACTTGAGGACCATTTTGGTTGTTTTGGCCAAACCAGTTTTGGTCGTACATATATGACACACACGCAGTGCCATGTGGTGTTGATGTGGCAAATGGGTTCCGGCCGAAACTTGTCCAGCCGAAACGGTTTCAGTCGGAACCCCTAAAACCCATATATACCCCAAAATTTGGTTAGAGTGGCTCATTTGCACTGAGCACCTTCCAATAATTGCAGAGCATAATAGGAGTACTTCGGCCAAAAATAGGTAGGATTTTTTTTCTTTTTTAATATTTTTTTAAATGTTTTTAAGTTTTCTTTTGTTAAATTAATGTAGTTGTACTATTATTTGATGTTTTTGTTTAATTTTAGAAAATATGAATATTTTTTTATGTAGATTTATTTATTTTTAGTTAAGATCATATGTTAGTTACTTAGTTAATTAATTTAGTTTTATTACATATGTTTCAAAACATTAGGAAAATGTTACAAAACAATAGGAAAATGTTACAAAACATTAGGAAAATGTTACAAAATAGTAGGAAAATGTTATTTAGTTAATTAATTTAGTTTTATTACATATGTTTCAAAATATTAGGAGAATGTTACAAAACATAAAACCAACATGAAACTGAAACATAAATCAACAAAAACTCTAACAAACTAACCCTAATATGAAATTGAAACATAGATCAACATAAACTCTAATAAATTAACCCTAAAATGAAACTGAAACATAAATCAATATAAACTCTAACATTAACCCTAACATGAAACCTTAACCATATTGAACTCTAATACGAAACCCTAACCATATTGAACCCTAACATGAACCCTAAGAAAACCTTAGGAATATGTTACAAAATATTAGGAAAATATTACAAGACATTAGAAAACATTAGTATTACAAATTTCATGTATTAAACATAACATTGTACCCTAACATGTGAAACCCTAATATGAAACCAACATCAAACCCTAACATGAAATTGAAACATAAATTTTAACATAAACCTTAACATGAACCCTAACATGAAACCCTAACCGTATTGATCCCTAGCATGAAACCAACACATGAAACTGAAACATAAATCAACATAAACCTTAACATGCTAAATTTAACTTTTATTCAAAACATACATGTATTTGTGTTTTTTTTATCTATTTTATCTATCATGAATGTGGCATTAGCTAGAAACTAACATGAAACTAGAACATGTTAAACAACATAAACCATAACACTAAACAAACATATATGAACTTTAACCATGTAAACTTAATTTAAAAGTATATCCTTAAACCCAATTGAGAAATAAACCATAACATGTTCAACCAACATGAACCCTAACATGTTCAACCAACACATGAACCCCAACCTTCAACTAGAACACTAGAAACCAACATGAATGGGCTAACCACGAACATGTTAAACCTAAACCTAATTGAGAAATAAACCAAGTTGATCCCTAAACCTAAACATTCAACATTAATCTACATTCAACTAGGCTAGTTGTAGACCTAGAGACAAAATTGAACCATAACTCAAAACCTCTTTTTGTTATAAAATATGTGCACATGTATGTATATGATTTTAAATCATTTTTCTTTATAATGTATATGCATTCAAGTATTTTCAAGTTTATTTATTTGTAACACATGTGTTTAAAAATATATAATTAAATTAGAATTGGACCATGTACATGTGCAGAGATCTACATATATTCTTCTTTATACTTTCGAGCATATAGATCTATTTTTTCTATCACATGGCATCAGGTAGAGGGGCATCACCTGTAGATTCTGGAGATGCTAGTGTACAGGGGGTGGTAGTGACCGCTCTTCTCATAGAACTGCTAACTCTAGAGAGGGAAGGAAGCAGTTATTCACTAGTACCATAGCTTGATTGACACGAGCTATTGAGGTTCTTGATTAGAGGATCCAATCATCCACCACCCTCCCTAATAGGGATAGGGTGAAGATTATTACAGAGGAACTGATTCATATGATTGACACAGTTCAATCATACAACCCTTATGATATCATATCTATTGATACATTCTATACTTCTCTCTCCCGCAGTGTTACTGGCATGTGAAGTATAAACAGGTTGACTCAGAGGTATCCATCGCTATGGTGAAGACCATGTTTCCTCATTACCGAGACAAATATCAGGTCAGAGGTTATATGACTACTCGATGCGAGGATGACCTTGTTGCACCATTTATATATCCTCAATGGTTGGTTGCTCATCATAGGTGGCCCTAGAAGGATGAACTTCCACTATATTTATGCAAACAATTGTTTGTAGAATTTCATTTGCATCATGATGTTGATTACACAGATTTTTGGGTCATGCTTGGAAGGGGAGGGGGATTTTATCAGATAGATTTAGAGGGCCTAATGCCCCAGTGCCTGCTAATAAATGGGAAAAGGTGGGTCCAAACCTTATGGTCATACCACAAGGTTTGGAAATGGCAGTTGCAGGACAGAGTGTACCTGATGATAGGATTAGAACAGATGTATTTTCTAGTACCGCGAGTATCGCGACATAGGTTCATGAGATGTCATCTGATCATTTAGGGAGATACATGTTGTATTCCCATTCTGGCGTTCCTCCACCTGCACAGGATGCATCCTCTAGTGATGATCCATACTAGATAGTAGATATACCATCTCCCTTAGAGGTTGCAGCTATATCAGATTTGGTCCAATTGTGTCGTATGGGCGCATGTTTATCCAATGATCTAGTTTGTGCATATTAAGCTTTACAGATTATCAGGGGGTTCCTCTCAGGGATGTCCCATCATTTTTCCCCACCATTCTTAGCAGATCTATTGGATCAGGTTCTCAGGGTGCACAAAGATAGGAGGATATTCCTGCACCACCTACAGCTCCTCAGAAGACTGCAATTGATGAGGATGCACCTCACCAGTCTACTCAAGCCACTTCATCACATCCAGTTCATTGACTTTTTACCATCTTGCTTACAGATGACCAGATTGATCCCTCAGAGGTGTCTTTACATGAGCAGATTGATCCTGGTGATGTGTCCTTACATGATTTAGAGTTGAGTGCTATCAAGAGAGAATTACATGCTACTATGATATATATTTATTTAAATTTTGATGTATTTAAAAAACTTACACATGTACATGTATAAATAATTTGAATTAAAATTTTGATTTTAATATATATGTACATGTTCTCCAGAGTATTCTGGACAATATGGAGCATGGATATAGAGATTTACAAATTTCTGGTGATCCTGTGCATCATGACAGACAGGTAAATTTATATGTTTTTTCAAACTTAATTTTTCTATGATCATAAGTATTTAATTTATTATACATGTGTGTATGCATGGCACATATATTTATTTTATTGCACATAGAGATCAGGAGGAGGTGGACCATCATCAAGTCACAGATCATGATATGGTCCTAGTTGAGCACATATGTTATTTTACATATTTCATGTTTCATAGATATATTCTAGACATTTCATATACATACATGTTATTTCAGACATATACATTTACATGTTATATGTTGGTATGTTATTTCATATTTTAGACATTACATATATACATGTTCATTTTAGCCATTTCATATATGCATGTATGTTATACATGTGAATGAGTTAAATACGTGTTACTTTTAGACATTTCATATCTGAATGAGTTATTTTTATGTAAGTAACTAATCTATTCAAATTGTCATGTAAGTAATTTAAAGTAATTTAAAATACAATTAACTAATCTATTCAACTTGTCATGTAAGTAATTTAAAGTCGTTTAAAAGAGATGTCTTAAGGGGGGGTATCAAAGCATACACATCAAAATATAAATCTATAACAACATACATAAAAGCTATATAATAAACTCATTGAACCATTAAAATACAATTAACTAATCTATTCAATTTTTCATGTAAGTAATTTAAATTCATTTAAAAGGGGATGTCTTAAGGGGAGGTATCAAAACATACACATCAAAACATAAATCTATAACAACATACATAAAAGCTATATAATAAACTCATTGAACCATTAAAATACAATTAACTAATCTATT
>MU226005.1:38871-74775 GCA_018584345.1 Thuja plicata | reverse complement strand
ATTTGATGGCTACTTAACAAAGATAGGATTCAGATAAGGAGCAGCAGACTGTAGTTTATTCATAAGAGAGACAAATAAAGGACTACTACTCGTTGCTATTTTTGTAGATGACATTATCTTTGGAGGTAATGACAAAATTAGTGCAGAATTCACCAAAGAAATGAAAAGTAAATTTGAAATGAGCATGATTGGACCTATCAAATACTTTCTTGGATTAAATATAAAATAAATAGACAAAGGCATATTCATAAATTAGTCTAAGTATGTGAAGGAGATATTGAAGACTTTCAAGATGGAAGATTGCAAAACAGTAAGCACCCCCATGATAACAGGAAGCAAGCTTTCTAAAGATGATGATTCCATAGTAGTTGACAAGACCCTATACAAGTCTATGATTGGAAAACTGATATATCTTACTCAATCTAGACTTGATATTTCTAATGTAGTTGGCATTGTTGGAAGATTTGTAGCTGAACCCAAGCAAAATCATCTAATGGCAATAAATAGAATATTTAGATACTTAAAAGGAACTATTGACTATGGTTTATGGTATCCTAACTTAGAGAATATACAACTTCATGTGTACACATATGCAGATTGAGCAGGTTGTGTCGATGACAGAAAGAGTACATCAAGAGGAGCAGTATTTCTTGGAAACATATTGGTCACTTGGATAAGTAAAAAGCAGAATTGTATATCTCAGTCAACATCAGAAGCTGAGTATGTTGCAGCAGCATTGAATTGTTCAACAATGGTTTGGATCAAATAGATGATTAAAGACTTTGGTATTCAGACTGATTATCCTATTGTCATTCACTGTGACAACACTAGTACTATCAATATGTCAAAGAACCCTGTGATGCATGCAAAGACAAAACACATTGAGATCAAATACCACTTCCTAAGAGAAAAATTTACAGACAAAGAAGTAAAGTTGGATTATGTGAGCACCAAAGAACAACTAGCATATATTTTTACAAAACCTCTATCAAAAGATACTTTTGAGTATCTCAGGAAGAAGTTGGGAGTAATTCCCTTTCCTTACTCTGATTAGAACTTGTAGCAAGGACATCAGTCCTTGGTGACTAATGAATGGTTGACTACTCTACGTCTGGAGTAGTACCTATGCTTAATGGTGTTTAACACCCTTTGTCATTGATGTCAAAGGGGGAGTATTAGTAAGGGGGAGCATATACTCTGGGGGAGTATACAAAGCAACAACAATAAAGATGAACCTTTGATGAGGATATTGAGAAGATTGTAAAAAGAAGGAAGACACTTTGAATTGATGATATCATATGTTGCCATCAATTTCAAAGGGGGAGATTGTTGGAGATTTGCCTCTATGCAAATAATTGATTGTATGTTTGCCATTGATGATAACATATAATATACATCAGGTATCATTTATGCAATTATCAGTACATATGTTTTGGAGCTATGCGTGTTTATTTCCATGGTGTATACATGTTCTAGTTGCTATGTGCATTCATGTCGAGTCAGATATGCAGTTAAATTTAAGTTATGATTAATCAGTTATGGCAGTTACAGTTTCTGGAGTTTATCTGTTAAGAGTTGATGTAAATAAAATGTCTCTTGAGTTGCGTTTATCTTTAGTATATGCGTGTTTGTATTCATTTTTAGTTATGATTTAAAGATAATTATCCAAAGGCACTAAACGTGTTTCAACAAAATCTTGATGTTAGAGTTAATTTGGTGAAGCCAACTTTGTGAAGCGTCGCATCTATTCAGTTTGTGTTGCGCGACCTTAATCTTGATTGTGTGCTTGGTTGAACCGAAAAGGAAGTTGATGAAGTGTTTCTAGATATCGTCATGACCTTATCTTTGGTGAAGATACATATAGCAGTTTAGATATGTTTGTTAAGTGTGGAAAATAAAGTGAAAAAGAAAAGACAGAGAAAAGCATAAAGTCAGAAAGAATAAGTTGAAGATCTATGTGAAGAAACAGAGGTTGATTGCAACTCATTGGAACTAAACAAGACAATAGGTCTACTCAAATAGTTCATTTACTAGATATAGTGTATATCTATTGTACTGAAGGTTGTAGCCTTCACCATCTTAGTAGTGAGCTATTGGACAGTGAGTCCTCACCCTCAACAGGGTTATCTGTAAAAGACTCCTAACAAGGTCCGACCTTTAACCAGGTCTCTGTACTTCTTGCATTGTAAAGATCAACTCCTAATAGGGTTGTAAGATCTTCTAACAAGGATCATTATAAACTAGTGCAGTTATTTGTGGGTGCTAATTCCCACCGGGGTTTTTACCTATTTGGTTTCCCTGTAACCAAAATTGTTGAGTACTCTATTGTGTTATCTGAATGTGCATTTCTTTATATCAAATTACATTTAAGAAAGAGAAAAGAATTAAATTGACTGATAACTGATTCACCCCCCCCCCTCTTAGTTATCCTTGGGACTATTCCAACAATTGGTATCAAAGCCAAGTGCCTTGAAGAGAAAGTCTAATAGCTTAAGGTAGATCAGATGGCATACTTCAAGAAAGAGAGTCCTAAGTTCGATGGAGAAAACTATCTTGACTAGAAGAACAAAATGATAACACATCTTCAGCGCCTTGGATTTGAGATCTATGAGATTGCCACTCAAGAAATTGAAGTTCCCACCTTGACATATCTTGCAGTAGATGACTCTACTATGAAACAAAAGGAAGTGTTCACTAATAATGCAATTGCCAAAGAAGCCCTAATCAGCGCCCTATCCGACAGTGAATTCTCTGTTTTCAAGAAGATAGATAAAGCATACTCTATTTGGAAATACTTAGAAGATATGTTTGAAGGAGACATCCAAGCAAAGAATGCGCGCAGAAAGACATGGAAGAAAAGATAGCATAGTTTAGAGATGTTACCTGAAGAAAACATCAGAGCTTATAATTAGAGGATTGATGAAGCAGTATTAGGTATAAGAAACAATGGTGGAGAAATATCAGAGGAAGATATAATGGATAAATTAATGACCACATTAACAACAGATTATGAGAGAAAGATAAATATCTTAGATGAGACTATGAAATTTTCAAAAGACTTCAAGAGGGAGAATTTGATCAGTAAAATATCTGCATTTGAGATATCTAGATTGAAGACAAAACCTAAAAGTGAGACAGCCTTCAAAGCCACAGTCCACAATAAGAAATCTATAAGCAGCTCTAGTAATAATGAAGAAGTGGATACAGAACTAGAAGAAATCATTGCTATGATTGCTAAGAAGGAAAGGAAAGGTAAAGGGAAATATGAAGGACAACTACCACTCAAATGTTTTTCATGCAACAAAGCTGGTCACTTTGCATCCAAGTGCCCTACAAGAGTCAAGAAGTTTAGATCAGATTACAAACCTAAGTACACTAAAGAATGTTATCATGTTGAGGATGGTGTAACTAATGATGACTCAGGTGAAGATGAAATTGGATTCATTGCCATTAAATACAATGAGAAGATGCTTGAATAAATGGACAAAGAAGATGAAGTAAAATAACAGGAGTTAGCATTAGTTTCTAAAGCTGACATCAGAAGTGAATGGATCATTGATAGCGGATGTTCACACCACATGACAAGAGACAAAGACAGATTTGTACATTTGGACAAGTACAAAGGTGGCATGGTTATATTTGGAGATAACACTCCCAAACCTATCATAGGCAGAGGTTCTATCACCTTAGATGGAAAGAACAAAACATATGATGTTCTCTATGTTGATGGTTTGCATCATAACTTACTAAGTGTTGGACAGTTGCTTGATAAAGGATATCAGTTGGAATTCAAAAAAAATAGTGCATCATTAACAACAAAGAAGGAGACATGATTGCATCAGGCTCAAAGACCAAAGGTAATGTTTTTCAGCTCAACTCAGAAGTAAGTTCTTTTGTTGCAAAAGTAGATGATAGTTGGCTATGGCACAAGAGACTTTGTCATATCAATTTTGACACCATAGTCAAGATAAGTAATGTAAAGGCAGTAAGAGACCTTCCTAGCATTGCAAGACCAGTTGACACCATGTGCAGGGAATGTGTGATGGGGAAGCATGTGAGGACCTCATTCAGGAGAAAACAAGACTCTGCAGAAAACAAATTAGATCTAATATATACAAACCTATGTGGACCTACTCAAACAAGATCATACTACGGAGAAAGGTATTTTATTTTGTTTGTTGATGATTTCTCAAGGATGATGTGGGTTGCGTTCTTAAAAGATAGAACGCAAATTTGAAGCTTTTGAGAAGTTCAAAGTATTCAAAGCTAAGGTTGAGAATGAATCTGGATTAAAGATAAAATGTTTGAGATCTGATAGAGGAGGATAATTCACCTCTAACCAGTTTTATGACTACTGTGAAGAACATGTAATCACATGACAATTAAGTGCACCCAGAACTCCTCAGCAGAATGGGATAGCAGAAAGGAGGAACAGGATAATACTTGACATAGTGTGAACTATCATGATTGAAGGAAAGGTTGCCCATACCTACTGGAGAGATGCAGTCAATACAACAGTTTACACTATCAATAGAAAAAAATTGAGGCCAGGCGCAGACAATACACCTTATGAACTTTGATTTGGTAATGTACCCACTATAAAATACTTTAGAATCTTTGGAAGCAAGTGCTACATCAAGAAGGATGATAACATTGACAAGTTTGATGCTAGAAGTGATAAAGGTATTTTTCTTGGTTACTCTACTAAAAGCAAAGCCTATAGATGTTTGAATCTAAGATTAAAGAAGATCATTGAAAGTACTCATGTGAAGATTGATGAAAAGTTTATGATTCAAGAAAGATATTATGACTATGCTCCCATGATTGAAGATGAGCCCAGACCCATCAATAAGGACACAATTATTGAAGAAATGTTTAACTGTATTGATGTTTCATGTAACAATCCTGAACCCAGTGAAGAAGAATAACAGATTACAGATGAAAGTATCACTCCTAAGAATTCAAGATACACATCAAAATACCACTCTAAGGAAGATATCATTGGAGATCAAAGTGCAAAAGTCTTGACAAGATCTAGAGAAAAAGGTTCCACCGCTGATGAATAGGTATGCTTACTTTCACAGATTGAACCCTTAAGTGTTGAAGATGCGTACAAAGATTCAGATTGGAAAAGTGTCATGCAAGAAGTATTAGATCAAATAATCAAGAATGAAACATGGGAACTGGTCCCTAGACCTCATGACAAGAACGTGATTGGAACTAAGTGGATATTCAAAAACAAAATAAGTGAAGAAGGCACAGTGGTAAGGAACAAAGCAAGATTAGTATGTAAAGGATATGCGCAGAGAGAAGGAATAGACTACACTGATACATTTTCCCCTGTGAGCAGACTTGAAGCTATCAAGTTGTTTTTGGCCTATGCAACATTCAAGAACTTTGAAGTATACCAAATGGATGTCAAGTCAGCTATCCTGAACGGTGACTTGAAGGAAGAAGTCTACATAGAGCAGCCTGAAGGATTCAAACTTTCAGATAAACTAGTCATGGTATGCACATTAAAGTAAGTACTTTATGGACTTAAAGAACATGAGTTTTCTTTGATATCATATCTTGTGTTATGTGTCTATTACTTTCATGAATGTTGCATACAATTAAGATTATGAATTAACACTACATGCATAAGAAATAACATTAGATTTGGTCGGTAATACAATAAAGATTGATTGCTAATGAAGAAAGATGAAATGTGTTAAAATTTTTAGAGGTACCGATTCACCCCTCCCCTCTCGGTACTACTTCCCATTAATCCCAACAATATAAATGAACCTCCTTGATGATAATGCGTTCATTTGGATTGGTACTTTCTACCTCATCCAAATCAAATTGTGTGTGCCTATAGGTCACTTGCACAAATATTGAAACTTTCTTAGAATGATAATAATGATCTTGAAGCTTTGATTGAGGGGAGAATGTATATTTCTCAGAGAAATCTACAACCAAAAGAATACAACTAGGTGGAAAACAATTTTTGGAATCATGAAACTGTTTAGCTTTCCATCGTGCACCATGACAATGCTGGATATGTGGATAAATTATAGTACGAAACCTATTCATAAACTCAAGGTAGGGCAATTCACTCTCTTTCAATACAATTTTTTTGGATTCATCTCCGGTCTTAGTTCGTTATGTCTCATATTCAAATCTCTTCCACAAAACTAGAGTTGCAACATTAATATTCTCAATTTGCAATATAAATTTATGTAAATCTCCACAATCACTGCATGCACTCTTTATACATTGTACTTTAAACTCATTTGAATCTTCTAATTTCTCACATAAAATAGACTTCAAAAATTATGTCGTACTTCTAGGGATGACCATATTTGAATTAAGTACTGCCATAACCTTTTTATATGATTGCAAATACAGATGAAACTCAACATGATTTCGGCAACAACAAGTTTCACGTGCCTTATTTATGCATACAAAGAAAGGGCACAACCTCTCAAATATTCTTTGAGATATTTTCACATCTAAAAATTCTTGCTTGAATGCTTCAAACAATTCACTTTGTGTTGTATCTATAAAATGTTTTGGATGTGCAGTTTTCATACCGGTCTCTTCATCTTTCATTTGTATTGTATCCCTTCTATTAGAAGAAACATGGGAGTGAGCAGTCCAATATTCAATGACCTGTCTTTTTACATCTTCAAAAAATTTGTCTTTTCGAGGAAGTCTACAAATATAGACCCAATTATTTTTAATATTTTCATCTAACATATTTCTCTTCCTGATATATCTTTGAACAGTTCTTCTAGATACATTAAGTAAATCATAAATTGTATGTACTTATTTTCTCTGTGTCAACCTCTTACTAGATAAAGTAGTCATCAATGCTCTATGTGCAACACTTAAATCGGTTCCTCGACTTGAGTTGTTAATGTCATTCAATGCATCTTGCAAATTTTCAACTATTGTTCGAATTACATTGTCTCCTGAGTTTTTCTTGTTATCAACACCTAAAAACTCCAAAATAGGAGTCATTTCTTTTTTCCTGAATAACCTAGCAAATAATTGTGCTTTTCCAATCAGACTTTTATTTTGAAAAGATTCATCCCAAATTTTTTTGCATTGTTTTTTTTATTGTGCTTTCATATACCAATTCGTCAGATGAAAATTGACTGAAAAGTGAATCCTCATTCATCTCCATCAAATTGCCCATGTCAAAAGATATATTTCCACCAATTTGTTCCCCTACTTGAATTGCATCTTCTTGAACTTCAACATGTTCATCTTCATTACATTTTGTATGACCTTTCATTTTGTCATCCCTTATTCGATCATATTTTCTTGTTCTGTTCCTTTTTTCCCCATTGCACAAATTGTTCAAATTGAGAGTTTCGACTCACCTGCATACACAAAACCATATACTCTTGATAAAAAAAATAAAAATAATATTGATAAGTTCATAATTTAATATTGAACAATGCTTTTATTAAAAACACAAAAAAAAATCTCAAAAAACTAAAATAAGAAATAAACTTGTGAAGAATACAAACCTCCTTGATAATCATAATTTGTAGTTGCCCTTTAACGCCCAAAATACGCCTTTAACACTATTAAAAAATGATTTTATTAAAAAAACATTTTTAAAGTCACAATAATTGCAATTATGTTTTTTTAATTTAAAAAATAAATGCATTTATATATGAGCTCTGAGGGTCGTGGTCTTCCACATGACCATGTTTGGTCGGCCTTAGTTTCGGTCGGAACTCTTTCGGCCGAAACTACTTATGTGGCATCCCATGTGATAATCAAATAAGTAAAAACTGAGAAAATTGAAAACACGTCACTTCTGGGGCTTAATTGTCCATCAAAACTCAATTTGTTTTAAAATCTAAAAATACCCTTTTGTAGAGCTCGAAGTTTAGATTATGGTCATATAATTTTTATAGTCTTTTGATTACATATAATATATTATAAGTTAAAAAAACTCCAAGTAGGTATTTTAACTTTGAAGAACACGTGCGTTCAAAAAAAAAAAAACAAATCATGTCGGAAAAATTTAAAACCTATATTTAACATTAGAGGAGAGAGTCATCTTCAAGAATATATAATTTGTTTTGTATTTGGTGTAGATTTGCTAGGGAAAATTAGGCGGGAGACAAAAACTGTTAATTTTGGGTAACTCCGACTTTGAATAGTTATAACAGACAAAATATATACCGAAAACCAATCCTTTTTTTTTTGCACTAGCTATACATGTAATCTAAAACATATTCTGAAATAAGAGGAAGACAAGATTATTTGCATTTTTTTTTTATGGGAACTAGAACCTAGATTTTCAACATTTTTCAGCAATTAAAAAATGGACTACAAAAATTAAAAAACTATGTCAATTCTTATTCAATTTTTTTTAAAAAAAAATTATAGGCATACACTATATCCAATTTTACACATTTCATTAGTTTACATCATTTTCAAATTCTAAGCACAAATTTCACTTTTATGTCGTTAAAGTTTAACAATTTTGCATGTTGTGGTCCTCTTCCTTTATAAAAGTGTGACACATGTTTGTAATTTTACCCGTCAACAAAGCCTTGGGAAAGTTCAAAAGATTTTTTTTGCATATTGATATGAGATATAAGTAGTGAACATAATCTCATATAATGTAAATAAAATATAAAACGCAAGAAAATAAATTAAGGGATATAATACAAATAAATATTAAATACCCCATTTGATTACAAATGAGACAAAAGTTTGATAATCTATGCAATAGAACAATATGATAAGTTGAGTAGGTATTGTTTGTAGTAAAAAATATTTATCACATTTAATGGAAATACGTTTCTAATTTATAATGTTTTCCTCCTTTCATATTTGTAGCTTATTTGATCATGGATTTGAACTCCATTGGTTTGAGAGAGAGAGAGAGAGAGAGAGAGAGAGAGAGAGAGAGAGAGTCCATTTTGAAATCTGGGTGCTAATAAATTTACATTTTATATTTAAACTTTATATAAAATGGGATTTATGCACCAAATAGCAAGCCTTATATATCTTCTTTCTACCTATCTCCAAAAAGTACATCAATTGCACCTAGCTAATGAAGAGAAGGAATTACTTTTCAAAATAAATAATTCTCCATTTATGTTTAAATTCATTTGGTTTACAATTAAAATTTATACACCAACATATTATTAAAATTAAAAAGCGTGTATTTAATTTGACGACCATGTTAAATTATGTGTTTAGACAAAAGCACTGCTTATATTGTACAAACTCAAACTCTTCGATGTGTTGACAAAGACATAGTATTTAATTTTAATACCATAATATTTATAATATGTGATTTTTATATCCAATTTAATTAGTCTTACTTATGTTCCGAAGCTAGATTTGACCACTATTGCCTATATTTTTAGTATGGGATGAAGAATATTTGTATATATTTTTGTATATTAATAATATATCTCAAGTTAAATAAAAAAAGTAATTATATATTCATTGATATTTTTATATTTAAATAATATATATTATATTAATAAATCATATTACCACAAATAACCTCACAATTAATTCTTCAAGAAATGTTCTAGGGGAAGTAACTTGACTATCATCCATGTTTCAATTACCATTCATTGGATCCTGCTAATTAAAAGCCCACTAAAAAGTTATTTAGTGGGCCAATAGTTGACTATTGGTATAATGGTAGCTAGAAGAAATGTTAGTAAAATTGGTTAATTGTGCAACTTAATTGGTGCTCATAGTGCATGATGATTGAGGTATTTACGCATAAGTATTGGATGAATTGTGCAAATTTTGAGCAAACAATTAATGAAGCAATAGGGAATATGTATGGAACATCAACTCAAAATAACCACTTTTTGACCCTTGCATACATAACGAATCCCACAACGTTCATTGTAACTATTTAAAAACCAAAACAATAGCTATAAGTACCTAAGTCACATTTGAAGACAACCATTTTTTTGTGAAAATCTAGTACATACCATTTTAGAACATAGAATCTGCAACATTAGCTATAACAACTACTCATACCTTTCCTTTATTCGTAAAAAAAATCACCTATAAAATCCTTTCCCTTAATAAAGTCCCTTATATTTCTCCAAAATTTATATAAGCATAATGTATTGATGCTTATACCTCATATATATTGTAGTGGGATATATTGTCTTCTCCACAATAACTAACCACACCTGCTTTGTCTTTATTGTTGCTACTCTACTCCAAATTATGGTCGTATAGAAACTGCTATCATTTAGAACACCATTACAAGGGGAAGCATAAGGAGAAATCCCCTTAGAGAGTCTATCAACACAAAGAAAAATGCTAACAAGGCAAAACTTCATCCACTAATGGCTAGAGTAGAACAAGAACAATGTATATAAAGTAGGGCTCATGGTGCCTAAGGAGGCTACACTTGTAGAAAAGGGCAAAGTGGGATCTAGAGGGTCTGAGGAGGCCACACCAATATCAATAGGCTCGACATCATATTGGGAGGAGACATCATTAGCCTTAGTAGAGTCATAGGAAGAAGAATCAAAAGCTTGGATAGTTAAGTGATCATCATTAGCATCCTTCCACCAAGTAGTAATGCCTTTACGAAGGGGAGAGAATAATTCATTACTAAATGACCAGTTAAGAAGCATCTATAACATTGAAAGGGTAGGCCCTCGTAATCCAATGACTTAGTCCACGACGTATCCCCAACCATAAGAACCACATCCCTAGGAAGAGGAGTAGAAATGTCAGCATCAATCAAAATCCATGCAAAAATATAATGACCCATGAAGGAAGGGGTATCATCAACCATTAAGAAGAGGGTGATAGAGTTGTGAAGGGCCCCAAAACATGAATTCTACCAAAAATGAAGGGGATCTTTTGGAAGTGGAGCCCACACCAGATGCACATTAAGTGGTTTAGTAAGAGGGCTAAATGAAGTTGTCCAGGGTTTGATTGCGAGAGAGTTTACTCCCCAAGTGCACAACTTTCTCAACACCAAGTCATGATCATTAAAAGTCATATTTTAGTGATAAGGTTGATGATAATCAAACTATATTCCAGGACTAAATTTTTATGAAGGCACCTTGATATTTATACGAACACACAAGAAAAACTATTCTATAGTCATGTATGAAAAGTCAATTTTTTTTTTTATATATATTAAGATCAACAAAGCCTTTGGGAAATTTAAAAGATAAATTTCATATGTTGATATGATATAAATGCAGTGAACCTTATCTAATATAATGTAAATAAAAAATAAAATGCAAGAAAACTCTGCAAACAATATGATAAGTTTAGTAGGTATATTCTTTATAATAAAAAATTTCTAGACATTTTTATCACATTTAATAGAAATAGGTTTCTAATCTATTTGATATCTAGACTTGAATTCTATTGGTTGAAGGGAGTTGACCTAGATTGAAAGGGAGTCCTGTTTTGAAATCTGGGTGCTAATATTTACATTTTATATTTATAATCTATATTAAATGTGATTTGTGCACCAAATAGCGAGTCTTTCATATCTCCTTTTTATTTGTCTCCAAAAAGTACATTTATTGCACTCCATAATGAAGATAAGGAATCACTTTAAGAAATCAATAATTGTTCATTTATTTCTAAATTCATTTGATTTAAAATTAAAATTTGTACACTAGTGAATTTTTAAAATTATCAAGTATGTATTTAATTTGACAACATGTTTCATGTGTTTGGGCAAAAGAGTTCCATGGAGTGTACACACTCAAACTATTGGAAATGGATATGTAGCATAAAATTTGCATCTGATGTGACAAATTTTTATGTTTATTAATTAGATTAAAAATATCTGACGGTGGATAAGAAATTTTTAATTTAATTAATAAACATAAAAATTTGTCACATCAAGTGCAAATTTTGTGCTGCATAGACGCTGCCCAAACTATTTGATGTGATGACAAAGACATAGTATTTAATTTTAATGTCATAATATTATTATATGTATTTTATATACCCAATAAATTAGTTTTAAATGTAGAATTAGATTTGACCACTATTAACTATATTTTTAGTATGAGATGAATAATAATTGTACATATTTTTGTATATTAATGATATATGTCAAGTTAAATTAAAACAATTAATTATATATTCTTTGATATTTTTATATTTAATTAATAGTGTGACAAAATATTTTATTAATAAATCATGTTATTACAAATACCTTCACAACTAAAAACATAAATTTCATAATCAATTACGGTGGATACACAATTTCTAGAAGAAAATTTTGCTGAATTTTTTCTTGTTGGTATAGAAGATTTGTGATCTATTATCAAGATAAGGACAAACATTGATGAATCTTCATGGGGGATAAATCTTGATGATGGAGCACAAAATGTAATCCAAAATGCATCAATACAAAAATTCAACCCAATTTTCTTTAAGAAACACTCTAGGGGAAGAGACCGAGTTATGTGCCATGTTCCTATTACTATTCACTGAATTTTGATAATTAAAAGCCAACTAAAAATTCATCTAGTCACCCAATAGTTGTCCATTGGTATTCTAGTAGATGGAAAAAAGTTAGTAATTAGACCAATTGTGCAACTTTATTGGTACTAATAGTGCACAATTATTTGATCATTTGTACCTAAGTATTGGATCAATTGTGCAAAATTTTGTGGTCATCAAAGTGAAAGATTAGTGAGGCAATATAGAATATGTATGGGACATCAACTCTAAATGACCACATTTTGACTATTGTGTGGATAACAAACCCTACAACCCCACAATGTTCATATTTAATTGCCCATAAACCAAAACAATAGCTAAAGGAACCAGTAGTGAATCAGGGTCCAATAGCCGTTCACTTAGTTTTAATCATTTACTTACTAGTAGTGGATCATTTATATACCAATAGTTGGTCATTTTTTTTAGCTTTTTTGACCCATGATTGGCTCATTTGTGCACCACTACTAGTGATTTATTTAACCACTACTGGAGATTTGTGAAGCAATACTGGTGATTTGAGTGAATAATTATTGGTACAATGGGGGTCAAGTATCAATAAACATTTTTTGGACCACTTTTTTGACCCTTTCGCGCATAGCTTTTTCCATAGAGTGCGTTGTTATTGGCTAGAAGCTGAAACCTTAGCTTTAAGTAGTTCAGTCGCATATTGAAACAACTAAAAACAAATTGTCGAAATCCGATATCGTTTGGTACCTCAATTGAACACGCGAAGTTAGCTATAACCACTAGTGATGCCTTTCCCTAAGTACATACAAAGACAACAAGAAAAAATGCAAAATCTGATATACATTAAAAATTAGCCATAACAACTTCTGACACCATTTCCCTATTCACAACTAATTGGCATATAAATGCTTACAAATATAGTTATTGTAGTGGGGTATGTTGTCTTCTCCACAATAACTAAATAACTAAATGCACTAGCTCTGTCTTTATTGTCGCCGCTCTGGTCCAGAACATGGTCCCAGAAAAATTGGTCGCTGGTTCAGTGTCTTTTTTTTGTTAAATTTATGCGAGATATAACAATACTTATTTTGAACTTTTGCCTTGGAACCTACGCGAATATTTCCTGTAGATCTGTAATTTTCTTTGACAACCAAAAACAACTCATAGCACTCAAAGCTTGACCCCTCTTCTTTAGACTACCTACTTATAGCTTAGAAAGCGGGTTTTCCCTTTCCATTATTAAAATTGATCTAATTCTGTTCTATTCAATTGCGATGTGTGTGGTACACCAACCTATATTTGTGGCGCAAGCAAAGTGAAATTACTCAGCCACAATTCAATTTCTCCTACAATTCAGACGTCAATCATTGTTTAGATACGGAGTCCCGTTCTTTGGAAATGTACAGCTTAGGCAACGATCATTCCTTTGTTGACTGATTGAAAGCATAACTTCACCTAAATTTTCTTCATTAATGTCCTAACATAGAATGCGGGATATTCTTTGTGGTTACACCGTTACATCCATATTATTGGGAAGGATTTTTCTCATTCGAGGATTACAAGTTTCTAATGTTAGTTCGGTCTCTAGTGGATTTGGTGTATAAATAATTAATATTTTCTTCCTACAGTCAAGATTTGGAGGGTTTTGGAAGTTTTAGGTTGTTTGTTCTTTGGGGGTATGATTATGGTATATTTTTCCTTATAATTGTCAAACCTGTTTGGTATACAATTATGATTTCTTTTGATATGAAGTTTAATTAACCTTTAAGATTTGATTATGAGGGGATTCAAGTCTGCGAGTACAACCACCTAACAAGGATTGAATGAATGATAGAAGGATTTTAATAACGTCCATGAGGCCAAAGCAGCCTATTAGACCTGTCTGCTGACAACTAGCCTAATCTAGCTGGCCCTTTGACTAATTCTTCTCTTCTTCGGTGCATTTTGATGATCAAGTTTGTGGTCTTGTCCAACTGCTTTTCTTCGAAGAGGTGGCTCATACTGTTGTTGTCTAACATCTCTGAGTACCCGGATCTGTTGTTGGTGTATGTCAGGCATTCCATGACAAAGTGATGTTCTGTTTCAATGGCTCCCGTGTCACATAATAAGCAGGTCATATTTGAACCCTTGTGGCAGCCTCACTAGCAACGTGTTTTGACCATTGCTCTAGATGGGTCACCCCAGAGTAACCAACAATATTAAAACATAAGAAAGTGACAAATTTTCACTTGAAATTTCTACGAGTATTAGTGTTAATGTTTATTCTATTAAGATAGCGATGGACATCTATTAAATACACATGACAAGTTAGTATTTAAACTCTTTAAAAGTAGTAGTGTTAATATCTATTCAACTAAGATTTAGTGGACATTTTTTTATATACACAATACAACTTGATTCAAATGGTATAAGAAATAAAAGCATAAGAAAGTGACCAATTTCCTCTCGAAGTTTCCAAAAGTACTAGTGTTAATGTTTATTCAATTAAGATTGTGTTTGACACTTTTATATATACAATATGATTTGATTTAAATAATACAACATATAAAAATAGAAGAAAGTGACAAGTTATCATTCAAATTCTTTATAAATACATGTGTCAATATCTATTTGAATAAAATTTAGGTGGACATCTTTGATAAACACAATACGACTTGGTTTAAATGACACAACATTTAAACCATAAGAAGAGACTAGTTTTCCGTCAAAGTTCCTAAAAGTATCAGTGTTAATGTTTATTTGATTAAGATTGTGGTGGACATCTTTAATACACACAATAGAATCCGGTGTAGATAGTACAACATATAAAAACATAAGAAGGATAAAAGTTATCACTCAAATTCTTTAAAAGTGCCAATATTAATATCGATTATGATTTTGTGGATATTTTTGATATACACGACGTTTGGTTTAAATGGTACAACATATAAAATCATAAGAAAGAGACAAATTATCAATCGAAATCTTTAAAAGTACTAGTACTTATTGTTCATTTGATTGGTATAATGATAGACATCTTTAATATACACAATATAGTTTGGTTTAAATGGTACAACATATAAAAGTAAAGAAAGCGACAATTTATCACTCAAACTCTTTCAATGTAGTAGCATTAATGTTTATTCAATTATGGTGGTTGACATATTTGATATTCACTATAGAGTTTGGTTTAAATAGTACTACATATAAAAGCATAAGAAAGTGACTCATTATCACTCAAACTCTTTTGAAAGTAGTAATGTTATTGTTTATTTGATTAAGATTGTTGAGTTCTTGATATACACAATAGAGTTTGGTTTAAGTAGTGCAAAATATAAAACTATAAAAGAAGTGACAAATTATTACTCCAAATTTTTAAAAGTACTAGTATTTGTGCTAATCTTTACAAGAACATCTTTGATATGTTATAATTAATTCACCATTCATCATACAACTAAACCTAGTTGTAAATGGAGTATTGACTCTAACAATGATTTTCTAAAAATTCTTAAAAAGACTCTGTTGGTACTTTTGTAGAATTCAAACATAAGGAAAATATTCTTACTCCCTACCAAGACCTAGCTTGGATAGGTTCAAATGTGAGATAAACATATTAACAATACTAAAAAATGATATTTTTGCATCACAATAAAATTAAAAATTAAGGAGCACTTCATCTTGAATTGCAATAGCACATGAACATCCAATCTAATATAATGCAACGCATTTTTTTAATCCCATTATACAATTATATGAATGAACCAAAGATGCCACTTACCTTACAACAACTATAAAAATAAAAGATCGTTCCTTCCTTAAATATAAACAAAAGACCACTTACTCTTTGAATATTCATAATACATAAACATCCAAATGAAACACTAAAAATTTGATTCCATGATAAAATTATATAGAAAAACAAGGATGCCACCTACCTTACAAATTGTTTATATAACCGTTTAATCTCTTACAACCTTAAGCTCTTGGTTCTTTTCTAAAAATCAAATAGAAGGAAAATATTATCATTATCCGACAGAGGACTAGCTTAGATAGGCTCAAATTATAGGTTCAAGAATGAGAAGAAACAACAGATATTTTTGCCATGATAAAATTCTATAAATAAAAGAAAGATGCCACCCAACCCACCTTACAACACCAATTAAACGAAAACTATTTCGTTCTTAAATAAAAATAAAAGACGATTTACTCTTTGAATATTCATAATACATAAACATCCAAAGGAAAGGAAAGGAAAGTCGACATCTAAGTGCGCTACAAATGAGGTATACATACCCTAGTGTCTTGTGGGATTTAAACTTGCAACCTCTCTTTCAAGAACACAAGTTCTCCACCGCTAAGCCAAATGAAATTGATTCTACAATAAAATTATATGAAAAAACAAAGAGACCGCCTCCATTATAAATTGTTTACAACTCGACCAAATAAACATCCTAATTAAATATAATGAAACACTAAAAAAATGATTCCATAATAAAATCATATGTAAAAACAAATGTGCCACCTGCATTACAAATTAATTGTTTATAACCAACGGAAGAAGAAGAAGAAGATTTTAACGTCCACGAGACTAAACATAGCCTATAGGACAACACGTGACCTCAATAAATCAGCTCTTTTCCTATGCAAGCTAATGATGACGGCACCCATCTTTTTAATATTCTCCTCCGTAAATAAATTATGCCAAAAACTAATTGTTAAATATAACGAAACACTTAAAAAATGATTCCATAATAAAATCATTTGAAAAAACAAAAGTGTCTGCATTACAAATTGTTTATAACCAACGGATAACCATTTAATCTCGAACAACCTTCGCACTAAAGAAAAACTTATTTGACCGAATCAAATTAAAAATACAGATATCATTATACAATTAAAATTCATTTTGTATGGAACAAATCAGATTTTACATGGTTTCCAATTTTACTTCATCATTTTACGGCAACAGTAGCGAATCTGAGATATTTCACCGGCTTGATGTCTGCGGCAGAACAAACGGAGACTCGGAGTGTGTGGTACAAGATTCTCACGTTTTTGAAAAGTAGCTGCAAAGTCACACTTGACCAGGTGGATGCCACGTAAGCAATATTTTCTTCTTACATGAGAAAAACATCTCTCCAATCAGCACCATTTGTTGTCCCAGGTCATCCACGCTGGACTCCCAAATTCCCAGGAGAAAATATATAAATAAATAAAATGGGAAATGAGCAGAGGCATTGACCTAGTTGTCCAAACACGATGGACGCCGCACCGTTTGAAAAAGATATTGTTTGGGCTCTGAGCTTTCCACCTAATTTTTTTCAAATCCACATTACAGTGGTTTTGATATGACTGGAAGGATTTTGTTGGGTCAGATCTGGAAGTTCAAAAACTCAAAACAAAACGACAAAATCCGGTAAATTATACAATTGTTTTGTAATGGGGGGAATTCTATATCGTTTCAAATGAGGAGAATTTGTTGTTTGTGTCAGCCGGCTCCCATCGATTGGTTCGCTTCTGCTGTGTGAAACGACCTGTGGATCTTCTTCTGCACTGTAAAGAAGCGGTGGTCTCCTTGACGACTCGATCCGCCAGTGCAGTTGCTCAGGATGATTTCTTGATTCTTTCTCTGGTTGAAGGTGATGAATGTATAATGGATAACACAATTCCGAACAAGCGGCTTCAGTTCTGGGAGCTATTTCACAGGTCTTTTCTATTTTCTCCGAATTATTTTGCTGTCTTTTAAATTTTATTGTCGCGGAAAATGGGAAATCTATGAAAATCGTCGAGGCATTCCTTTAGTTAGGACCTCTAGAATTCTGAAATGATTTTATTTTGCTTTATGCTTTGGCAGTCGACATTGTTTGCAGAAGAAATATCTGGAATTGGTGCATTGTGTTTATGTATCTTTGACGTATTATGGACGTCAGTGTCAGAGAGCTTTAACACAATCTCCGGAAGTGCATATATATAAGTTTGCTGCTCCATTCTTCGTTGATCTCATCTTAAAACGAAGGCTACATACTTGACCTTCAATTTTGAATTCCAAGAAGCGAAGATCGAATTCGCAGCACTGTTAACTTCTTTTTGGAGGGCGGACCATATTTTAATGGAAGTTCTTTTTGGGTAGGGGGTAATGTTGTAATTTTAATTAGAAATCGCCCTACTTTCTTGAGCCTTGGTAACCATATAATATCAGCCATTTCGAAAGTAAAATTTTGCTTCAATTTCAATCAGAAAATATATCATTTTTGGTTGCGAGGTTTGAGCAGGAGTACAGTTTGAGCACTTATTTGGGATGATCCACGTAGAGTTTTTTCCCAGGTTATCTGAACGAACTACTCGAATGTATTTCCTTTCTTTAGTTATGACTCCCGTAGAGTTTTTTCCCCAGGCTAAGAACTTCCTGAAAGATGCTTCTTTAGTCGTGACACACCCACAGTGGGGGAACTTTACACATGGCCCATCTCAGGATGACTTGATGCTACAATTTTGATTTCCAATCTACAGCAGGTTGCCTTGTCTCAGAAGCAAATGCACAGAAATCAATGCCCCAGTATAAGTCTGTACTTCTAGGAAGGATCCGCTTCATCACAAATGTATTGAGATATGTTAGTAAGTTTAAAATCTTGGCTCTAAATTATAACTTGCACTTTGTGACAAAGACTACTATGAAACGTAGATTCTTTAATATTGCTTAAGGGAACAAATATGACGGTAGAAAGGTGTAAAATATGCTAAAATGGCAATGGCTTCGCCCTAATGTTTTTATATTGTCATTTGGTGCCATTATAATTTGAAGTAGGAATAGTGCCTCGATCAGAAACAGTAAACCTCTATTGCTATGCCACATGCAATAATAAGACTTATACTTTCTTAGCTTCTGATTGATTAATAGTTGATTCCCCTGGTTAAATATCATCTGTTAAGCTGCACACTAACAATTTCTTTCCTTAAAAAGAAAATTTAGCTTAACCTTGGAGGGAACTCTGTGGTTAAGTGCACTTGAGTTGGAATAGTACTGGGATTGGTGACCTCCCTCGAAGGCTCAATACTTCACCTCTGTGAGCATCACCTAGATGCAATGAATGCTAAGTAGGACCATTCATTCTTATGAGCTAAGTTACTGGATCCCTGCATATAGGCCTAGATCTTGATTCTAGTGTGATGCTGTTACTGATTCCTCCCGGATAATGCCCAGATGCCCGGCCAGAATCCAGAGGAATCCATGGGCACCCAAGGTTGTGGGTGCCCAAAAACAGGCCCCACATGTGCCCAAAAATGAACTACTGTGAGGTGTGACAAGGAAGTGGGATCTAGTCCCTGAGTGTGCTGATTTAGATGCCACGGTTGCACAACTTGCCCAAGTCTCTGTAGATGAACAAGAGGCAGCTGTTCCACATGATATGGACATAGCGAGTGGCATGGCTGTTGGTTCAAATGAAGTTGAAGTGGAACCAAATGTTGACCTTGATTCCTATGAAGATAATGAAGATGAATTTGGATATTTAAATATGAAATATGGCTTGTAATTTAAATTTTCATTGCGTAATGACATTTTGGGACTTCTGCAAAGTAAGAATATGATATATGAGGTATTTTATTTATATTATATGTTTGAAGTTTTGAACCAATAATGAATGAGCATTGAACATGTTACATGCATGAATCTCTCTCTCTCTCTCTCTCTCTCTATATATATATATATATATATATATAGCGAGTGGCACAACTGTTGGTTCAAACAAAGTTGAAGTGGAACCAAATGTTGACCTTGATTCCTATGAAGATAATGAAGATGAATTTGGATATTAAATATGAAATATGGCTTATAATTTAAATTTTCATTGCGTAATGACATTTTGAGACTTTTTCAAAGTAAGAATATGATATATGATTGAGTATCACGCTTCTAACTTCTTATTAGTATTATATGTTTGAAGCTTTGAACCAATAATGAATGATCATTGAACATGTTACATGCATGAATCTCTCTCTCTCTCTCTCTTTATATATATATATATATATATATATATAACACACTTGTGGTATTGGAACTCACCCAATTGTTTTTTTGCCAAATCTGGGAATCCGAATCCAAACCTGAATCTGTATCAGATTCAGGATAGGCAACTTAGCTTATGAGGGATGGGTTCTTGTGAACCACTAATCATGAAACATGGGTCAATGAGTTTGACTCAAAAACTACACAGTAGAATCTTGATAGCAATATCATAAAATTTAGCTTGTCAAATGCCATAATTTTTAAAGCTTCCTTTTAAAAATTTGTAATGTAGCCAATCAGACTACTCTAAATTTCATGTTTAGAATCAGCAACAAACACTATAGCAAATTGAAAAATGTCTTCAAATTTTCTATAAATCAATAGAAGTGATCCCTAGATGTAATCACCCAAAATGGGAAACCAGAACTTTTGTCGTCGATCTTAATTATGGAATCCAATAGAGTTTTTGTTCTTGGATCCCTTAGGGCTAGGTTGAATGATGATAAAAGCAAACGGCAAATGCTCCTTTGAAGGTTGCCTCCTTTTTTTTAAATTGGACTCTAGTATTTAAAAATACATTTTAATTTTACCTAAGCATTTAAAAAATGCTTATTATAAAAAGCATATAAAAATATTTATAATTTATTGTTTATTATCAATTTTAAAAACTATTTTTTTAATTGTTAGTGTTAAAAAAAACTTCTTATTTTTAAGTCTTCAAAACTATTTATTATTATAATATTGTTAATAAGTTGCTTCTTTTGATTAAAAGTTATTGGGTCCAGCTTAGAATGAAATAATTTGATTTTAACTCAAAAAAATGGTACATGACCGTATTCATTGATCACAAACTTTGGTCAAAATTAATTCACTCTGCATGTTATCCTATTGTTATAATTTTGATCCTTAGCATATATTTTGGACCTTGATATTATTGTTGTTCGTTGAGCCATATTTGTAAACTATTTTATTTTTCAACATAAAAAGAATCATTTGAAACTCTTTTAGGATGAAGTACATTCTTCCTTCTCGTCTCTCATTTCTCTATTTATATTCCCATTAAGTAAGTTAAATTGGAAATTACTTGCCAAGGCAAAACCATAAAGACTCATGTATGACCAGGGATGTATATTTTGCAATTTTGATGAAATTTATGTTAACATTCTTTTGGACAAATTTTTATGGAAAACAAAGGAGTAACAACTACTTTGTTATTGTTATGTATATTAAAAGTGAACAAGCTCGGAGAATTTTGAGTTGCAACCAGTGTAACACTGGCGCAAGGGGACGTCAAGACGGGGGGATGTCGGGACGAGTTTGTGGGACAGGGGGACAAAGGGCCTCAATTTTAGGACGGCGGGGGGATGGCAGCGGGGGGTGGGGGGGGGGTGCTGCATACTATACATATTACATATAGAACATGAAATGCTAGTTATGAAATGACGTTTTTGTATAACATACCAAATTGAAATACTTGATCATAGAAAAATTGCAACACGAACCAGAACCATTGAACATTCAACATAGTAACATAGGACATACCCAATAGTAACATTCAAAAATCAAAATTCAAATAGAAATTCAAGTATCCGTCTTGGTGGCGGCGTGGTTGCGGAATGGCAGAGGTGGGGGTACTCGGGTACTCCAAGAACCTGGTGCGGGGACGTGCCGGGGATGGGTACTTCGAGGTTTTGCTGGGGGTGCGAATCCCCGGGTTTCACTGGTTGCAACAAAGACATTTATGCTCCATGTTGAATTCTTTCCCCTCCTGCATAGTCTTTCATCTGAAATGGCCTTATCATCTCCTTCTTGATATTTTTCTCCATAAGTAGTGCTTTTTGTGTTCGTATATTTGTGTATGTTTTCAGCAGCAATTGATGATCTTAGATAGTCTATACTGTTTTTGTGCTGTTAACTAAAGATTGGATAATGCTTTTTTATATTGAGGCATTTCATTGCAATAATCCCACGCTTCTGTAAGAATTATTCATGTCTGTCAAAGTCATCTACATATTGTAGAATTGTTGTTATCTTTACTATAATTATTAGTATGACTGTGGGCCTACCTTACCGAAAGTTTATTAATGTCACATATTTCCTTTTCACGTTTGATTTCTTTAATCTTTGATATATCATGGCTTTTGACATTAATTTGGCCTGCACTTTTTGGGAACCTTGTCATAATCTAAAGCGCTGGAAAAATGGGAATCAAGAATCAAGATATGATCATAGGAATATCCATTGGTGTGACTATTGGGGCAGTGTTAGCTACTTTCACTCTTCTCTGCATCAGATTTCATAGGAGACGTGCTAAAGTTGAAGGCAGTAACTCAGACCAGAGAGGCTTATCTATGCCTATGCGCTATAATGGCGCCGATTCAAGCACAGTGCTTTCAGATTCAACAGTGGGTATTGAGTCACCAGATGCAGGTAAACGAAGTGTTTTTTCTTCCTGGTGGGGACGACAGGAAAATAGCTTGCTGACAACAGCTTCTGGGATTCCAAGATATCCCTTCAGGTACATCTCTCTCTCACTCTAGATATAAATGCCATTGTTTAGGAATAGGCTGAAGAATATTAAATATTCATTGATGTAGGTAATCTCTTGACTACAAGGACTATCTCAAATTGAGTTACTTATTAGGAACTTCATTTGTTTTAAACTGATATCTTTTCTCTTCATTTGCTATTATGAAAAATGTTCAGCTAGTTAGCACATTATGTCATCTGTCAAGTATCATGAATGGGTTACTGACACCATGTTGGATGCACTATGCTTATTCAAACTCTGAAAGAACGCTTGTTTATAAAACTTTACTTCTGACATTATTTATAGCAGTGTAAGTATCTCTTGAGTGTTACTTTCTCTATCTTGTAACCTTGTATGTGCTAGTTTTTGTTATTGATTTGGTTTTGATATTAACATACTTCACTGTAGGCTAAGTTGCCGGTTCGGATTTGGGTTTCGAAATTCGTTCAATTTTTTTTGGGGTTGGGTTCGGATTCGTTTTGGGTTCGTCCAGAATTATCCACTGTAAAGATCTCTTCAGATTTTGTTCAATCCATAGTTTTCTATACATGTTAGGCTATATGCGCGAAGTATGGTGTATTACATACATTCCATAGTAGATGCACGGCACTTTTATACATCCTGATCCTTCTTCTCAAGTAGCATTTAATTCAAATTAAATATGATTAGTAATTTGAGTATAATCATGTGCTTGAATCTAATTCTGAGTCTAATTTGGCAAAAAAAAAAACTTTTTGAAAAAGTCAACGAAAAGTGTTTTTCGACCAAATTCTCGAAAAATTCTCCGAAATTCTGTCCGGGTTCTTCCGCTGGAAACCAAAGTCGCCCAAAAGTCGTCTGAATTCTGCCAGGGTTCCTCTAAGAGAATTTCCAGCTAAATTCGGTCTTTGCGGCAGACTTTTGACAGAATTTGACAAGGACCAGACTTTTGAGAGAATCAAACCAGGAACTCCTGGGTCCAGGGGCGAATCTGGTAACTCAGACTGTAGGGAACTCGTGCTGTACCAAGCTACAGAATTTAAAATATGGATTATGAATGTGGCAAACAGATCATGGAAGATGCATGATATTAGGATTTAATTAGCTCATCAACATTAATCATTTCAAAAGACATGTCTTGTCCTCCAATTTTCAAATCACTTTTGGAGCAGAATGTATGGGTATATGGACAATGCATTACTTTTGCACTAATTTATAGTAGGGCTCAGAGTATAGGAATTGGGTTATTATCAAGCTAGTGTGATTACATTTCGATGGCATCTGAGCTAACTGCTAGTTGATTTTGTTAACGTAGATAAATAAAGACTTTTAGTTGCTTTTTTGATAATTGTGATTTTAACTTTTTGTATAGCTTGAAAACATATCCTGAAAGTCTAATAATTTGAGAAGAATGTTTCCTTAAAATGTAGCAAATCGTAAATTTTTAACTGAAATATTTATGCAATCATAGCTATTTTTTAATAATATTAATCATGCTATAATTACAGTACAGTGTTACCAACTCTTCCTATTTTCAGTTTTGACAGGCCATTCTATTGTAGGGGCTGCATGACTGTCTTTATGATATTGGATTTAATAAATTAATTAGCAATATGTTTCATCTGAGAATATTTTGTTCCAAAAGTTGTTATAATCTGATCACTCACTTGTGTAAAATTATCAATTCCAATATCAGGAGTGTGAGACTTAATTTGTTCAGATTGCGTGCTTATCTACATTCAACACACAGTGAATAGTCATTTCACAACTCTATGAAAGATAATTCGTGCATTACTTAGTACACAATCCTTGCGCATCTTTGCATAGCACTATTCATTCACATTTTTTGGCATTGCATATAGGTGCATATGCCTTCACTTGGGCATAACTAACTCAATACCAGATGCATCCAACATGTGGTCGCATTTATACCATATATAACTAGACATACACATTTAATACCTATCATGCTCTTGTCCGCATGAAAAGTGTACCATGCATAGGGCACTCGAGGTTCTTTCCATCTAAACGCCTCCACATGGCCCAAGTCTTGAATCGTTTTATAGTCTTTAGCCTTGCTCCAATTAGCTTCAAGAAAGCTATTGCATAAGGACTGCAAGTGTAGAAACAAAGATATGATAGGCGGGTGACTCCCATGAATCATACTAGAAAAGGGCCATGACAAAAGGCCAGAAATGCAAATGATTTGGATGTCTTCAGGCTGATATCAGAGGTCATAATGGATAAATAAAAGTGAGATTATAGGTTCTGCCAGATCACTTGCAAATTTTAGTCTTTTTGGTGTATGTGAAATGTATTATTACTAACTTGTTTTACTATCTTTTTGCCTGGATTTTTAACAAAATCCCACCCTGTAACAAGATCTATATAGGACCTTTTGCTAAGCTCTTTCCCATTTAACTTGAATCACCTTGCCAGAAGAATGTTTTCGATTCAAGTCGTCAACCATGGAGAGATTGGATGCTGTTGAAAGAGTAAACAGTGGAACTTTCTTCTTAGGCTCATTAGGTACTATTGTCTCTGCGGTGTGGGAGATGATGTGAGACATGCCTGCATGTGTGTAAGTTAGGTAGGATAGTTAGGGTTTGGTTGACTGGATCTAAGGAGCAGCAAGATTCCTGCATTGTTTCTACATTTTCCCAGTTTGCGGGTGTTGTGGGAGTAAAATCAGGAAATCTCCAATTATTAGCTTGGGTTTTGTTGTACTGCAGCCACCCACACGAGTGGCTTGTCTTTTTGCAAGATGATGATACTCCAAATTTTCTTGCATAGCCACAATCACCAATCTCTTCATAGGCTTGTACATCATCCAGCAGCTGATAGCCATCATTCTACATTAGCTACTGAATATGTTCATTTTGTTTGACAATGTAATACATTGGAACAGGACATTTCTCCATGAGGGAAAGTTTGGCATCATGGTTTCATATCTTATCTCCTATCTGTGTAAGACTACCCTTCTGCTACTGATGTCTTTGATCAAGGCCATGTAAACTCTTCATAAAGCTTGCTGAGGAGTGAAGCCCATACCAACTTGAGATTCATAAGGACCTCCTAATGAAATGCTTACTGGTGGTTTGCTATCCTTGTTACACATCTTGCAAGGACTAGAGGATTGTGATAAACAGTAGGGTGTCATTCCTAGTACCATCCGATGCTCATACACCGATGACCACATATTTTTAGGTGCAGTGTATGCTTCTGTGAATCTACAGATAGATTTTTTTTCAATTTACAAACCATTATCAATTTTCCACTTCCCCTTATGGGAAGTGAATCTGGGGTGATGTGCCCATTTTTTGGTAGCCATTTTTCTTTTGATGCAGATGAACCTCTGATCCTTCAACTCATATTTCCAATTGTAAACTAGAATAAACTAGAGCAGAGGATTATTAATCACAGTTCAAATTGAAACTGACGCAGACAACCTGTGTTTCTGCAAGTACAAATTCTAATCCAGCTGATAATTAATCAAAACAGAACGTCAAAAGATAGAATAGCGACTAATGCGAATACTTGTATTCTTTTACTGATACTCTGTTAACTCACAATGGACAAAGAGCAAATGATACAGTAAAAGACGGTAGCAGAAAAACAAATCCTTTTATTCACGAACTTGAATATGAAAGCAAATTCACCTCCAAGATGGCTATTCCAGCCAAGTTCCCAAAACTCTCTTTCTGAGCTATTAAACAAAACTGCTATTATAAAAAAGAAAAGCTCCTAAATGATCCACTATATCTATTATCAACTATAAAGGTGTAAACCCACTAATGTTAGCTACCAAAAAATTTCCTAAAATATTTGAGCACAAAAAGAAACCAACATGCAAGCAAGGAGACAAGGCATTTAAAGGCCAGTTACAGCATTCATGCGGTAAAAGATAGTCTAAAAATTATGCCTTTAGCCTAGAGGCACAGAAATCTGAGGAAATTATCCTTTGAAGGTGATGTGGAATTCTGAGAAATTTGTGCGGTAAAATAGGAGGGGGTTCTGTGGAATGGCAGCCTAAAGTGCTAGAGAGCATTCAAATTTCTTCCATCAAACGTCCAAAGCTACATAAATATCCAAATTGATCTCTTATTCTGACCTTTACTATTCTGCTCTGCCTCTTCTGACTTTTTTCTTTATAAGAGAACTTTGCTGATGCTATGGTTGAGGAACAAATGAAATGAAAGAAATATACATTTCGCTAAAGGATCCAATCCGGTTTGCAGAGCCATAGAAATAGGTGCCTCAAAGGACCCAAGGATTCTAGCCTTTCCAGTTACAAAAATGTATCAAATAATTATGGATTGAACTGTGTTTCTTGATGGGGACTCAAATGTTGAGGCACTGCCACCTCCAGGTTCATGGCCAAAATTATTTTCAATATTCCAGAAGTAAAGGAAGATCAATACAAAGAGATTTATGCATCATTATAGGAGTCATGGGTGACTGACTGGTGATATTTTAACATTGATTTCTTCTGTTGCCACTCTTTTTTTGGATATGATGTATTTGAGTTTTAATAGATCTTCTGAGTTTTGTGTATTACCAAGGGTAATTGGAACCTCTTTGGGGTAAAGGAATTTTGACCTATTTACATTAACTTAATAATACATGTCACAGATGAATCATGTCTTTAATTTCATCTTTTATATACTATGTTTTCGTTTGATTTTGAAATGAAAGTGAAATTAAGGATGAGGATTGTGTACGTACTCACCTTAAGTCGATATGATATGTAATGTGATTTTCTTACTAGTGCAGGTTAGAGAGATTAAGGAAATGATCTCCCTCTCCAACAGCAGGAGATAATGATGACCATAAAACTATGAGTGTATGATTTAAATTGGAAGTATAGGAAAGATAAATTTTAGACAAAATGATTAGCTAGTTTCAGAATCTTCCTACAGGAAACATCACCATGAAGTAGATTTATGGACATGGGATGTTTTGACCATTGCCAAGATAAGATTGATAACAAATTTCTTTCATTACAACTAACTTCATTATATTGTCACCAAGGTATCAAGCCTTCAAAGATACATTTATGATTTCATAAGCATCCAAGCACAATACTGAGGAAACAGGGGTAACAGGTTCTAACCTTGTGGAAGTATTGAATGCCAATTCTTAAGTATCAAGCTCAAAGCATGGCGATAACATGACACTAAATACAAATTGTGGAGGAATGGTTCCTCTCAAGGAAACAGCAAAATTTCATGTACAAGTTTAGTTTTTGCATTATTTGCCTAAGTTACTCGATCCATTTTTTTCCACCACTGAACCAGATGGGATGAGTTGGGTTGTGAGTGGGATGGGACAGAACGAGGGCTTTACCAAGACACAAAATGGCACATCCCTGCTGTTCCATGTCCTGTGAGTATGTACTGGATGAGCCAATGCAGATAAATTAATTTCTGCAAGCAGTTATGTCTTCCCTTTAATTTTCTAAAGCACAATTGACTATAAAAGTTTGCATTTATGGCATTTGTAGACAAAGATGGAAACGAAGTAATGTGAAACTATCAAAATCCATATGCATTTAGACTTGACATGATTGCCGTTTGCTTCTCCTCACAATTGCAGAAGTTGATAAGCTTAGGTTATTTACTCAAACACATTTTTTGTCAAATGACTGAAGCTTGTTGTGTATGTTAAAGGTGTGGAGTGGCTACAAGTCACCCGTTTTTCATGGCTACTTGTAGTAGTGAGAAAAAAACACTGATCCTTGTTGGGTATATTTAATTTCAAAGTTTGATTCATATCTCTTAGAAAGATGGTTTACATTTTTCATCTAATAATTTCTGTACTTGCTTATATATTATAATTTTAATAAATCATATTATATTATTATATAATTTAAACATAATAATATAATATATTTATATAAATGCAAATATATTATATTTATATATTGTATGGTCAAACCCAACCATACTAAACCTGGGAAAAAAAGTTCAACCGTATTGGTGAACTTGAACCTTGATGTTCATCTGTACACAACGACCAATTTATTTATTTGCCCTTCCAACATACACAATTATATTCTACTTGTGATTTCATTCCATTGCTAGCACACAAAATCAGGTAATTGCATGAATAGGTGACACAGATCCACACAACAGTTTGTTACATTTTTAAAGAATTAATGGTCACTTTGCCTTTATAATAACAAGATCTTTCTAAATACAAGTAATAAGAATCACAAATATTGAAGTTCTGCCACATCACTCATTGCATGACAAGTATGAAAACACAATGATGACAGAAGATGCAACCACAACAGATATAAATGTTTTTTAAAACCTCAAGAATGATAACATACTAAGAGGTTCTTGAAGTGACATCACTTCAAAACAAGTATGAACATTTTGGGTCTTTCAACAGTTCTTTTTTAGACCGAATCGACTATCTTGAAGGAAATGGTAACATTAATAAGAGTTTAACTGGCAGCCACATATTACAAAGAACATCTATCCTTGACCCTGTCAAGCTGATTGATCAACATGCTTTCCAACCACAAGGGGGTTAGCATGCTATAGGGTCCTGCAAATGAGAAGATACATAAAATTGACATACAACTTACAAGAAATACTAAAATTTCAGCTAGAAAAAGCATTAAACACACTAAAAAGCTCAACCCTGATCCAAGACGTGCGAAAATTCCTAAAATATTTTTTTTGCTTCTAGGCTAGGGCCCCAATTTTTCGTAGATCTTTGCTATTGTCCCTGATGTATCTTCCATTAGTGTTGATTTATTCTTGGTCATTCATGGACATAAATTTAATTTCTTTGTTTTTTGTTTCTCATTTTAATATTTTATGTATATGTTTTTGGCTAAGGAACCTATCAGTCAATTGACAAGCATCCCAGACCCAAAAAGGACAATGACCACCTAAAGCATCATTGAATGACAAAGCTGTACACTCTCAAGTCCATCACATTTAAAACATTATCACCACATCGAGGTGTCATTTTTGACTAAAAACACCAAAAGATCAAACATTTGCTTAAGTCCACAACTCAAAAAAGGAGGTTACATAAAACTTCAAACAAAAGAAATTACCAGAGTTTGACAAGAATTTTATAAACCCATATATGAAAATTGACATATGAATTCAAGTATCACATGATGTGTGCGCATCTAAGTGATTATCTTTCTTGTCAAAATCAGATATGAAAATTGACATAAGAATTCAAGTGGCATGTGATGATTATGTATTCAACTTCCAAGCGATCATGTTCATGCCTCATCCATTGATACATGTCACATGCATGCTTTACCTTGTCCTAATGACGTGTACTCTTGACGAGGGCATTTTTTATGCTCCAAACACAAGACAAGTTGATATTTTAATGATATTGTAAAATTAAAAAATTTAATCTAGCATGTATTTGCACTAACAAAACTTGGGTAATCAGTTATTCATTTTTTTAAAATAGCATTTGAGGTCCATTAGCCATGGGTTCTAGGCGAGATTCTAGAGGCGGTAGCTGATTTCGAGGACTGTCCATTGTATTCTTATCATCCCTAGACATTCACCATAAATATTATATCAGTTTCTTCATTGGCCTTTTTGTGGTGACAGAGGATGTTTTTTCTATGGGATGTGCCTTATTATGTGCATATAATATTGCTGATCTTCTGTCATGATTTCCCTCATTTGTCTTTGTCAGGTACATGCTTCCTTGACGCTTCCAATCCTGACAGGACTATTTGCGCTTAGAGTTTAATTGTTTTGGGTTTCCCTTTATTATGTTTATGTTTGTTTATTACTTTGCACTTAGTTTACTGTGTTCCAGGGTACCTTTCTGCAACTTCTTTGCTATTATAATTGGATCTCTTTGAGTCGACTTATTAAGCTTTTGTCTGTTGGAGATACTAAAATATTTTCTTTATTTCTTCCTTCTCATAATTGAGGTTGATGGTAGCCATAAGGTTGAACACTATTCTGATCTTCCCAATTTTGGATAACTATCAATTTGACAAATAGTGTGATGTTTAGACTTCAGAGTTTGGATAAACCTTGGGCAGAGTTGTAGTGTGAAGTTTGGACAAGTATTTGGGACAGCTCTATTCTAGAGCCTAGAGAGAGCACTTAAATTTAGAGTTGGTTTGAATATCAAGGAGCTTTGGTATGGAGTTCAAATATGTCTGGACTCTGAATACAGGGTGGTGTCAGGGTTTTGGCTAATTTGATGCATTTACCTAGATTATTGGAGAACTTGGTGGATGCCATAAGGTAATCAGATTCTAATCTCATGTTTGGCTGGTTCTGCAAATCAATCTTGCTAATACTAATCAATATAAGCCTTTAAGGATTGTTCCAATTTTCTTGATGTTCATCTTTCTTATGATTTGGTTTATGAATTAGATAGGCTTCCCAGTTGTTGGGACATGTGTTCTATCCTATTATTCATTTGAATACAATCTTGCTTTTGACTGGACAGTGTATCCTGCAACAATGAGTACTTTTTCTTCAGGTTTTGATAATAAAACCCTTATTTGGTATTTTCTCAAAGTTGCGCTTAATTGGATTGCAAGTTAAGAAGAATGAAATTTTGATATAATAAGAACTGTTTTTAAGTTGAGTTGATTTTCCCTTGGAATGAAATCACCCCACCCTACCAAATCTTTGCATTTATAAACTACTACCAGATGCATCGTCAACCTGCAGACTGCTAGAGTTTAGGTTGATTCTGAGTACTTGTAGCATTATTGTCTGTAATACTAATAATTGTATAAGAGTTAGTTTTTTTTTTGAAACTTACAGATTCATGAGACCTTCAGAATATAATATTAATTCTGTACTTCATATAGGTGTTTATTTGGAAAACTTTCTTTCAGGATTTACTAAGTTCTGTATTCTATCCTTATTTTTCTTATGAATTTCCAGGGATCTCCAAAAGGCTACACATAACTTTACAACAGTGCTGGGGCAAGGGGCATTTGGTCCAGTTTACAAAGCTACAATGGCTACTGGTGAAACAGTTGCTATTAAAGTGCTTGCAACAGACTCTAAACAAGGGGAGAAAGAGTTCCAGGCTGAGGTATTGATCATCCTATAAAATACCAACACTATATCATGAATAACATAATTAAGAACTCTGTAAAGCTGTCATCAGCTTGTATATTGAATACTTTAAGGTGATGCAGTTCCTTGCAAGTATTTTCTGAGACTGCTACTTTAGAACTAGCT
The DNA here is from genome assembly GCA_018584345.1 of Thuja plicata. Lineage (NCBI taxonomy): Eukaryota > Viridiplantae > Streptophyta > Pinopsida > Cupressales > Cupressaceae > Thuja > Thuja plicata. Next base: position 42,626 of record MU226005.1, on the reverse strand, counting down.
TTTTTTTAGATTTGTCTTTGAGTTTACAACTACATAGATTTACTGAACCCTTTTGAATTTTAGAAATGACATGAATGATATTGACAATGTTTAATCTTTTATCCGATGGCTTCCTTAGGAATATTTTTCTTATTTTGTAAGGACGGTCATGAATAATATTAAGATGATAAAATGATCTGATAATTTGCAAATATTTGGACATTTGGGAAAAGGTGTAGTGTCTTTTGCATTGTAGTAATAGCATTAACAAAAAAACTGTTCCTGTTTTTCTCACCTAACATCTAAAGTATAAACAATAAACACTGCTTTCTGCTCATGAGGTTAAAGGGCATAATTGTGTCTTTGATGGAATCAATATGACTGTAATGCTAGTTTCCCTTATTTTGGATTTGCATGAATCAAACCAGTGCTGATGTCTAACTCTATAGTGTACATTTGCGGATGGGGTTGGCCATTTTATTTTACTATCACTTCTGTACAAATTTAGTTATATTATAACCATGAAGCCAATTGTTAAATCATAGAGCACAGAATATTATGCAAAAACCATGTTCAGCTTGAAGAGGCCTGCATCTCAGTTTGAGTGGGCATGAAAATTATAAGATTCAGCACCATCATTTAGCTTTCACGATTTGATTTCTTCAATTCACACCTCTCTGTTTAAGATGAATCTCTTGTAGATGGACGAATGAGGAAGTTTTATATCTGGACTTCTAAAGAAGCCTTAACTATGAGAAACATTTATTATGTTTGTCTAATTTAAATAAATATGCTGGGCTATTCCCTTATCTTTTTCCCCTATACAAAATGTTGTTTATGTTATAAAACGCTATGTTATCTAATACAGTTCACTTCTCAGTGGTCCTTGACTTAACAAGATCTATTTTCATTTGTTTTTCTGTTGGTAGAATATAGCTCACAAAAATGCACCTTTCAGAGGAATCCCATTAAACAGCATCATCATGATATAGGCCTAGAAATTTTGTAATTTTATTAGGAAATCCCTTAATTTTGTTTTGGAAGAAATGCATCTTATACATAGTTGGAAATGCATCGGTTGATCTTTGTTGTGTTCATATTCCAGATAGTGTAGTTCTCAGGTTTAGCAAATAGATCTCTTTTGTAAAGTCACCCAAACACAAGTTAGAAAGAAAGAAGCTAGATATAAATTATGTTTATGTATTGAGGTGGATAGGTTAATGGGTTTTTTGAAACCTTGCCTTTTTGGGCAATGCATATATATCAACTACCTTTTGCATCATTGTATGTCTGGGTTTCTGCCCTTATTCTATTTTGTCAATCATTAATAAAATGGAAATCTCTATTTTGTTAATTTGCCTCTCTTTTTTCAATCCTTTTGCATCTAATAACCAACAAGTGATATTAGAGCTTGGCATCCTATGAAGATGGAGGTCAAAGATGGTCATTCTATTTTGTGAGATTCTATTGAACTCATCAATGAAGTCATTCATAGTGCTGGAATCATTTGTGATTATAGCTAGGCAAGTCATTAAAAGGGTTTCATTACATTATATCAGAAGATCATCATGGAACTTACTTTATGGTGAACAACATTTCTAAGAACTGTTGAAACTTGTCACAATTTAAATTTTTCATATAGGATTTTTGTGTTTCACCTTTTTGCATAGCCAACGGGCAGTGATATAGAACTCTAATGTGGCTAAATTGCAGTACATGCAATAGTACCAAAAATACCCACTGAAAAGTGAAAAAATATATAAGAGATCGTTGGGCCAAGTGAGCTTTCCATAATAATCATACCCCATGCCTTAGCTAATTTAGCCCTTAATACATGATCATTTAGGTCAGGTTTCTTTGTTATTGGGATAAGTAGATTATTATGAAATTAGAATGAATCTATCCCCTGAAAGAACTAGACTTTTCAATATTTTGATGATACTGTGAATTCCTTTTCAGTTTTCAGTCAATTGAATAGCAGCTGAGATTCTATCCGAGGGTTTGCATTGTCCAACATGATCCATAGAAATGTGCTCTGCCTCCATGGTTTTTTCTGTGTAGCTTGATCTTACAAAAATCATTGACAGAACTCCATCTTTCAGGGAACATTCCCGCTCTGTGCCTTCATCCTTGTGTGGTGGTCTAAGACGTTCACTGTTACTAGTGATGCAACTTAAAATTAGGTTCTCTGGTTGAGAAATGCTGGCTATGGAAGGATTTTGGTAGTCTTCATTGAAGAAATAGTTGATGTTCATTATAAAGAACTTCACTTTCAACTTTCAAGTGTCATTAAAATGGGAATGTTATCTAGTTAATGAGTTTGTTGAACTTCCACCTTACTCATCAAATCATTGCTACAGAAAATATGGTGGACCCTTCAATTCCTGGGATAAAGACATCAAACAAAGGCAAAAGGCAGTGCAAGAGAGAATTCTGAACCTGCAATTTCTTGCAAGCCATGTCATACTTCTTGGTTTTGCTCTGGTAGAACACAAAACCACTAATGAAAATATTTATTTGTGACAAGTATTTTCGGTTTGCCTTTTGTTCATTCCCATCAGATAACACAATTCACAAATATTTATTTTTGTCAGTTTAAACTTAAATTTGTCAAAGCTGGGTTCGTTGAAACACTTTCTTAAATTCTGGAGGCATTGCATTCAAAACACTCAAAAGAACAAACCTTAACAAAACTGAATTTGTTCAAAATCAGGCATTTAAATTCTTAAAAGATGGACTGGTGAAAAATCTTTTGTCAAGGATTCAAGACATTGAAATGAGAATCCATAGGTCCCTACTTCAAGTCTTAGAAAGGTCAAAGTGCACATATAAAGTTTGGTATGAACCTATTCTCTGCTGTAAATCAGCAAAACGGCTACCTATGGTTACTTTTTTAGTATAACTCAGTGTAAAAACTTGGACTTGGCAATTACTCCACAGATCCAAATTTTTTAAAAACGTGGTAATAACTCGGGAAATTTATTAAACATCAAAAAATGCTTTTAATTTTAAAAGATATGCTTTAAAACCATGCATATTATTGAATTTATACACCATGTTTTCAATTTCCTTCATAAATAGATTAAAATTAAAGTTCAATAAACTTCATAGATCAAAAAATGAGTTAGTTTCTATACATATAAACTTCCAAATTCAATATAAACAAAAAATACAAATCATAAATTTCCTTTACAACTAAAGCTTAGAAAAGTCTACTGCCACTGTGTGGACATCGTGGAAATGGATGGTATTGTTGCGGTATCCTCAATAGGAGCCTTAAGCATAGAAGCAAGCTGTGTATGTGGTGATCACGCCCTTTATAACCTTCCAAACTCACCTTTTGAGGCCTCATATGCTTTCCATTTGGCATTATCCCTCTTCAACTCAACTATGTCATTAGTAGTAAACGATCGATTTACATCCTTAGTTGCAGCAACCTAATCTGAAGATGGATCAATGCAAAGTTGCAAGACTCTCACTCGGCTAAAACTCGCAAAGCCCTGGAAAAGAAATTCGGGAAAAACTCGGCCAGTTTTTGATAAAAACTCGGCAAAAAACTCGGGAACTTAAAAAACAGCGTAATTTTAATTAGAAATGCATTTTTTTTGCAAAATTCAATGAGAAGATGCATCCAATGAGTTAATTAATCAGAACACAATTGAAACAAGTTTTAGATATATATAAATGCAAAGTGGGTACAAAATCACATTCTCATGCGGAATAGTTTGAGTTTCTGTAAAACTAGAAGTAAATACATCATTACAAATTAAAATTAA